>OZ030011.1:68247247-68714747 GCA_964023405.1 Apodemus agrarius | reverse complement strand
CACATACATGTTCCATGAATGGTGGAGCAAAAGCAGGAACAGCTGAGAGTTCACATCGATCTGCTAGGTGGAGGCAGCAAGAGTGACACATTGAGGATGGGAAGAGGCATTTGAAGCCTCAAAGCCTGCTCCTGGAATCATCTCTAACAACACCATGCCTCCTATATTTCCAAACAGTCCCACCTACTGGGACCAAGTATTCAAGAACAGGAGCCTATGGGGACAGTGTCATTCAGACCATCATTGAACCAAATGCAGGTAGGTCTTCTGAAAAGCAGTCAAGTTCCCTTAACCACCATTCTTCAGTCCCCAAATTCATTTTCTTTAAATTTTGCTTAAATTTCAATTACATTGTTTTGAACATTATAGTATTTAATCAAATGTCATCTTAATATCCTCTGCTTTTGGACTGAAAGTTACTGGTATGATTGACATCTCAGTTGCTAAGAGATTAGCTTAAACTTTAGCTCTAGTGAGTTGTCTAACCTGTGGCATATTATTGTAGTAATTAGGTGATGTCTCAGGGTCTTGCTGCTATGAACAGACACCATGACCAAGGCAACTCCTATAAGGACAACATTTAATTGAGGCTGGCTTACAGGTTCAGAGGGTCAATCCATTATCAAGGCAGGCATCCAGGCAGCGTCCAGGCAGGCATGGTATACGAGGAGCTGAGATTCCTACATGTTCATCTGAAGGCTGCTAGGATGAGGGTCTTAAACCCACATCCACAGTGACACACCTACTCCAACAGGACCACACCTTCTAATAGTGCCACTCCCTGGGCCAAGCATGTACCAACCGTCACAGGTGATGTATGCTGAGTGTTCTATGCTAGTTTTCTCCCAACATTTTGCAAGGAGGAGAAAGATTTATCTGTGCTGATTGTTGAGTAATTTGCTGATCAATGGTCTTAGGTTAACTGCCTGTACTGACTCACAGTCTGTAGCAGGATATTGATCTCCAGGTAATTTTAGGCCTTTAAAGTGAAACTGTACCTTTGTTAGTTTAATTATTAATACTTTATTAATTGGAGCATATCATGTAAGTTGTTTTTGTTTCCTTTTAGGGTTTTTGTTTATTTTTTGTTGGATTTTGTATGTGTGTGTGTGTGTGTGTGTGTGTGTGTGTGTTTGTTTTTGGAGAAGGTTTCTCTGAGTAACAGCTCAGACCAGAGATCTTCCTGCTTCTGTCTCCCGAGTGCTGGAATTAAAGGTGTGTAGCACTGGCTGGCTGGCATGTGTTTCTTATATTTTACAACACTTAGTTTCTCCAATTGAACATACATATCTTTTACCTTCACTTTGCTTACAGGATTTTTATTAGCCTAAAACTGCATTTATCAATAGTGGTTAGATCATAAATGTTAAAAAAAAAAAAAAACAGGTAAGAAATTGCATATAGTAGCTGCTCTTTGGGGATAATTAAGATACGCCTGGCATTAAGAAGTGCCCAAAGCACACAAGATTCAGCTGTCCTGTAACAGACACCAGTGTAGGGCTCTGAAGAAACTAAGCAGTAAGAAAACAAGCTACAGGGGCTGGAGAAATGGTTCAGTGGGTAAGAGTACCGACTGCTCTCCCGAAGATCCTTAGTTCAAATCCCAGCACCCACATGGTGGCTCACAATCATCCCTAAGGAGATGACACCTTCTTCTGGTGTCTGAAGACAGCTACAGTGTATTTACATATAATAACTCTTTAAAGCTACAGATTATGCTAAACTTATAGCCAAGAGAATGAAGGAAAGAAAAACTCGAGGAAATTGCCAAGAGATGTAAGCTGTCCTCTGTGATATTGTGTCTGATCCAGTCAAATCAAGAATTACAAAGTTAACAGACCTGGGAGGGGGGCAGGATGCCCAGCCAGGACTGGAGAGATGGCTCAGCAGTTAACATAAGGAGTGCTCTTTTAGAGGGCAGGGTTCAATCCCAACACCCCCATAGCAGTTTTCCACCATCTGTAATTCTTCGTTTTAGGGGACCCAACACCTTTTGCCCACCACAGGGACTGCATGCATGTGGTACACAGAAGTACTTGCAGGCAAGACACCCATACACGGTAAATATTAAAAAGAAAAGAATTGACATTTCTGACACATTTGAGTTTTGGTTTTTTTGAAACAGGGTTTCTCTGTGTAGCTGTCGTTGACCTCTGTAGACCAGGCTAACCTTGAACTCAAGAGATCTGTCTGCCTCTGCAGGAGCCACCAGCACACAGCTACATTCTGAACACTTTCCCCCCAACCTAGAGAGAACAAAGTGGAACAACCTGCTTGTGGCTGTATTTTTTTATCCCCCACCCCTTTTTGTAGTTTTAAAAAATGTTTTGTTTTTATTTTAAGTGCATTGATGTTTTGCCTGCCTGAACATGTATCTGTGTTGGTGTGTCAGATCCTCTGGAACTGTGATCAGCCATGTCGGTGCTGGGATTTGAACCTGGGTCCTCTGGAAGAGTAGCCAGTGCTCTTTACCACTGAGCTATTTCTTCAGCTCTGTGGTTTGTTTGTTTGTTTGTTTGTTTGTTTGTTTGTTTTTTGTTGTTTGTTTGTTTGGTTGGTTTTTTGGATTTGGTTTTTTTTGAGACAGGGTTTCTCTTTTTTTTTTTTTTTTTTTTTTTTGGTTTTTTCGAGACAGGGTTTCTCTGTGTAGTCCTGGCTGTCCTGGAACTCACTCTGTAGACCAGGCTGGCCTCGAACTCAAAATCCGCCTGCCTCTGCCTCCCAAGGGCTGGGATTAAAGGCGTGCGCCACCACCGCCCGGCTTTTTTAAATTACTTTTTTTTTATTTTTTTATTTTTTTGAGACAGGGTTTCTCTGTGTAGCCCTGGCTGTCCTGGAACTCACTCTGTAGACCAGGCTGGCCTGGAACTCAGAAATCCACCTGCCTCTGCCTCCCAGAGTGCTGGGATTACAGGCTTGGGCCACCACTGCCCAGCTAGCTCTGTGTATTTTTATTAAGCCGGATAATTCTTTGTCCTTAAGTCATATGTTTGTGTGAGTTGGAGGTGACTGACGAGGCTGGGAACAGTGGATCCCCTGGACTAGAGTTACAGGAAATTGTGAACCCCTGGGCATGGCTGTTGGGAACAGGTTCTCTGGGAGAGCAGCCTGGGCTCTTAACTGTTAGGACATCTCTCGTGTCCCAGATGGCACTTTTTCCAGAGATTAACTACTATCTACATTAAGTGAGGAAACCACAATGACTAATTTTTATATTTTAAGAGTTAATGCTTGCTTGCATTTATGCTCTTAGAGGTATTGAGTGCTGAGTGCAGTGGTGCATGACTTTAATCCAGTGCTCAGGAAGCAGAGACAAGTGAATCTGAATTTGAGGTTACTCTGGTCTACAGAGCTCCAGGACAGCCAAAGCAATCTAGTGATACTGTGTCTCAAAAAGTAGAAAGGGAGGCTCGTTCCTTTATTGTGAGATAGGATTCCAGCCTTTACTGTATCTTAGCTGGTTAAGGCATAGTAATCTCGGTGGTTGCCAAAATGGCCCAAGCAATAGTTGCACATTTTTGATACTTCATTTGATAGGATATTGGAGAATGAATCGCATTAGTTGATATGTGTGCCTTGATTTTATAAAATTTGTAGTTATTGTATTGTATCAGCTTCCCCTGAGGTAAGAAGACATTTATGATTATGATTTTTCAAAGATCAATAAAAGAATCCTTGACATATATAATTATATATAATTTGTGTGTATTATAATTATATATTTGTATATATAACTATATATGTTTGAGATAGAAGGGTTACTACACTGCCAGTCTGGTCTGGGATTCCTGCGCTCAAAAGGCCCTCCTGCCTCATCCTTCTATGTAACTGGCACTCAAGATAGGTGCCATTGTGCCTGGCACTCCTGAGATTTGAAAATCCTGGCTCTTTTCTCTTGTGCCCGTTTTCATCTCTAAAAGCTGACAATTATAGTGTTACTTCAGAGTAGTTCTGAGGAAATTAGGAAATATTTACAGTTTATCAAAATATAGCTTATATTCTGAATTTTCAGTAAATATGGTTCTTGTAAGCCAGGAAAATTATTCTGATTTTAGCAGTGAAAATTTTAACTTAATGTTTGTTGCTAATTTGCCAAGTAGCATGCATTTATAGATACCTACATTTTAATAATGACGATTGTTGATTGCCCCTCATGCCAGTAAGAGGGAAGATATGTTTGAATACAGTGCAGAACTGTGTTATTTATAAGACTAATGTACAACACTTAAGAGTTGGCTATTTTCAGTTGATCACAGTTTGGTTTTTATGTTTTGGACTGTTTCATTGTTTTGTTTATGCCACTGTATCAAATTAGATTATGTCATAACTTGTTTGCTTCAAGCAAGTCGATTTGGATTGTAAAAAAAAATTGTTCTTAAGGGTTTGGGGGCTCTGTTTTTACATTGCCACAAGGATAGAAAGTGTACAAGAATTGCCCGGGGCAAGGAAAAGAATGAGTGCCCGCAGAGAACAGTCATGTAAGGTCTGGGCCTGCTGCCGCCATTCTGAATTACACATGTCATAACTTTGGGGGGTATTTCTGAACTGTGACTGGCATGAAAATACAATTTAAATCTATCAAATGAGCCAGGCTTGTAATCCCAAGGCTGAGAGGCAGGTTTGAGGCCAGCCTACTTTACTTTTGAAAAAACAAACGCCTGCATGTGGAGAGCTGAGGAGGAGGAGGTGGGGGCCCTGAACGCACCACTCACGTGTGTCCCATTCCTCACAAAATGGCGTGTGAATTAAGAGCCCAACAGGTGGACTTTGCTTAGCATGTTGGGAAATAGGACTATTTTATTTCTTTTAGGGCTGTGTGTATGTGAGAAAACGTGTTTAAAGAGAGACGGGGTGTAGTCCCTAAGCACAGCACCGCAAAATCCGTCAAAGCGCTAGTCAGCCCCTTCTTTCCTCCCAGCCTGTGGCAGAGGTGAGGTGGCCCAGCAGGAACTATCAAAAATGGCTGCTCCCGTCAAAATGGAGGCACGGAAGCATCTAGGCCTGCAGCCTTCACAGGAGCTGTCCAGGACAGTTTTCCTGCCTCAGCCTACTGCTGTCCTGAGGAGCTGTCCACAGTGGTGACACCTTACCTGCCTCAGCCTACAGCTGAGGGAGCTGTTGGTCCAACAGGAGCTGTCCACAATGAGAGCACCTCCTCTCCAGCTTCCCCAGCAGCCGCAGGGATGGTGTCTCAGCGAAAGCTGGCTTCAGCCAGGAAGGACTTCCCACCCTAACTCCTGGTCCTGATGCAGGGAAAGGGGGCGTGAGAAAAAAGCCACCAATCCCTGACCGCCCCCAACTCAGGACTTGAAATCCCATCAATCCTCAATCTGAAAATCTGTCTCTGCCCCCTAAGAAATTCTACAAGCTCTGCCTTTTGTCCAGTATCGTGCTGTCACCTCCTGGGAGCAGAGGGCAGCCATCCCTGGATTTGTCCTTCCATACCCTGGACCCTCCATTAAATCTCTTTCATTAGATTTCCTGCTCGGTGTGACCCTGTAGTTGGAAGGAGTCAAGTAGAAAAGTCAAGACGAGAAACAGCACAGAGGAGCGGGGCTGAGGCTCCTGAGCTCAGCTCAGCTCAGCTGGGGACCCCTCCTCGAGGAGCTGCCATGCCTCTGCTGAGGAGGCTTCCTCCCAGAGAGCGATGTAATTCCTGAGCCCGTGTGTCCCAGGATGCCCTTCCACTGGGATACCCTTTCCCTCAGCTGTGTGGTTCCTGGGCTTCTGCGTCCCAGGGTACCCTTCCATCTGACTAGAAACACATACAGGGAACTTTAGATCATCACACTTCTTTGTCAAAAATAAAGTGTACTATTATTACTTTTACAAATATTGTTTGAGAGTCTCATGTAGCCTAAGATGGCCTCAGGCTTATTATATATGGAGGAGTTGTCTTGACACACACATTCTTCCCCCCTCCCCACACACACACCTCTTTCTCCGGAGTGCTGTGATTATAGGTGTGGACCACCAGGCTGGCCTGTATTTTCTGTTTTGTCTATGTATTAGTGAAGATCTTCGTGTTAATAAAAGGCAATTTACCTGGAAGTGCTCCAGCTAGCATCATGTCGAAATCATGTAATAATAAGTTAATACCTCAGCGTCGTTGTGGCACTTGACTCAAATCCCAGCACACATCCTCTACTTAGGGAGTTTTTGATACCAGCCTAGGCTACATGAGACCTTGTCTCAAAAAGAAAACCAAGAAGTAGTAATTATTGTAGCTATGATTTCTTTAATTTGGTTGAACACTATGAAAAATAAAATCGGGGGGGGGGGGGGCTGACACACAGTCCTATAATAAATATAATCCCTATTCCCCAGCATACTGTAAGTAAAGTTCACCTTCGGGTCTTTATTTCAAGGGCATTTTGTGAGAAATAGAACATGAGCGGTGGCTTTAGAGCCAGCGCCTCCATCTCAGCTTTCGACTTGAATGCAAGCCCGGTTTTACCAGCTGGGAACGGGTGTGGCGGGTCTCAGTCCCAGACCCAGCCCTGTGCAGCCCGCGTGATTATCCGGCGCAGGTGGGGGCGGTACCTGCAGAGGCCACGCCCCGTGCCCGCGGAAGCGGCGAAGGCCCCGCCCCGCCCCGCCCAGCGCCTGGTACCCGGGCGGGCCTTCGCTGGGAGGGTGGGTTGGGTGCTGCAGCCCGGGCGGCTTGGGTGATCCGGTAGGATCCTTCGTGCGGGCGGTGGGGAGCGTTCCTCAGACTCGCCCCCGTGTCGCCGCTGCCGGGGCCGGCGGTGACGATGGACCGTGAGGCGGGATGCGCGGCGGCGGGAGAAACCGAGGCAGCGGCCGCCGCGGCGTTCGGAGACACGACCCGGCAGGTAGGCTGGCGGCGAGGGGCAGCCGCTGGACATTTCGGGGTTACTTTCGGTGTCCTCATTTTCTCGGGCAAGTAGCGGCTGCCGAGGCAAGGCGCCGCGGCCTCCGTGCCCGGGCTTTCCGGGGAGACTCCAGCCACCGGTTGCCAGAGAGAGAAAACAGGCGTGTCCCGGAAAGGCTGTCTGTCCTTAAAGTAGCCGAAAGCCAGAGGCGACAACCCAGGGCTGTTAGGTCAGGGTCCGCCTTGCGGCCGCGGCGTCGACGGCGGCGAGGAACCAGGGATTAGTGAATAGCATATGCACTATAAGCTAGCTCAGTCTACTACTACTCAGCCCAGGGCCCAGACTCGGGGAACTCCGCCGGCTGCTTGCCCTCAGGCTGAGTCTGACCACATCAGTTTAGGCAGGCCGATCTGGACAACCCTCGCTCAGACCTTCAGTCTTCAGTTCCTCCAGTCCTTCTATGTCAACGTCTGGAGATGGGTTCACCGATGAGGTGACCTGCACAGCCCAACACAGACATGTGCTAACGGCAATTGTAAATCACAAGGAAAGGACGATACCTTAAAATAAACAGTAAAATAATCCTGTGATACTAACTTTTAATATATTTAATCCTTTGGAGAAAAACGGTACCGCATGTAAGTAATAAAAAACTACTAGTGAAGTGTTTTACATTCTCTTTAATTTATAATTGGGTATGTGGTGTGTTAGAGGGGGAGAGAGAAAGAGAGCAGGAAAGATCATAGAAGAACTCAGGTGTTTAGCACCTGAGCTATCATGCCCTTCATATTGTCCCCCAGTTATGACTGGCCACACTGTAAATCCAAATAAGCCACCAGTGGCTGCTGGGGCTGCCTCAGTCATCACTAGTTTAGGGGGAAAAATAGCTATAAAACTTACCACAGGAGTACATATAACTTTGGCTATTAAAAACTCTGAATTCAGCCGGGCGTGGTGGCACACACCTGTAGTCCCAGCACTTGGGAGGCAGAGGCAGGTGGATTTCTGAGTTCGAGGCCAGCCTGGTCTACAGAGTGAGTTCCAGGACTACACAGAGAAACCCTGTCTCAAAAAAAACAAGACAAAAAAAAAAAACCAAAACCAAACCAAACCAAACCAAACCAAACCAAAACAAAACAAAACAAAACAAAACAAACAAACAAAAAACTCTGAATTCTACCTCTTGTAAGAAAGGTGCTTTTTCAGTAACTTCATATTTTACAATAATGAGTTGAGTGTTGGTTGGGCACTTCTCCAAAACTACCGGTTCCTGAATTCTGATCTGACTGTGAGTATATCACTTAAGTCGTAATGTGCTCTACATCTGAGTCTCTGTGGACTCTCATTCCTCCCCTTTCTATCTAGGTAGAAGGCGGTGGAAGGTGTCAAGAGTTCAGGCACTTAGGAGGCTTGAGGAGTGTTGCCAGCAGTGTGAGGCCCCCTGGGTGGGCCACAGTGTTGAGGATGAGGTGGTGGAGGGGAGCTCTCCGCACTGCCCAGCCCGCTCTCCCTGGCCCTTGAGGACAGCCCGGGATGTGCTTCATTTCTCTATGGCTTTGCTGCTGTGCTCACTCTGCTTCAGCTTGAACTGATCGCAGAGGAAGCACAATCAGTCCTCAGGCCAGCTGCCTCTTATTTCAACAGTGGCTCCTTGCTTTGCTTTACTATTTAGTTGTTAGCTTTTCCTGGGGAGGCACAAGCAAACCTCCAGCTACCCCAGATGGGTACCACGGACACACCGGAATGCAGGTTTAGCATGTCCATCCTGGTGAGGCTCTCAGTTGCCTGGGCCTTCTTACAGAGAGTGGAGGAGTTCCACACAGGAGCGTAGGTGACCCAGGCAGTTGGACCACCATCTTGTCCCATCCTGTCATGGGTGCGGAGCGGCTCATTTAATCAGCCTCTTGCTTCTAGATGTAGTCTCGAATCTCCCAAGAGCATTTGCAGGTAGGGGACAGGCACGATGGCCTACTGGGATGGTTCCTATATGATTGGCCCAGGGAGTGACCCTATTAGAAGGTGTGGCCTTGTTGTAGTAGGTGTGTCACTGTGGGTGTGGGCTTAAGACCCTCACCCTAGCTGCCTGGAAGTCAGTCTTCCACTAGCAGCCTTCAGATGAAGATGTAGAACTCTCAGCTCCTCCTGCACCATATCTGCCTGGATGCTGCCATGTTTCTGCCTTGATGACAATGGACTGAACCTCTGACCCTGTAAACCAGCCCCAATTAAATGTTGTCTTTTATAGAACTTGCATTGGTCGTGGTGTCTGTTCACGGCAGTAAAGCCCTAACTAAGACATCGACATTGCAGATAGGGGTCTCCCAGCCCTCCCTTCGGGGGCGCTAACAGGCCATCAGTTACCTGGCCCCCATGTGTTACGCTCTAGCTTCCAGGGCTCAGGCTCATTCCAAGATGGCATCTTGTTACCATAAGAGGGGAAAAAAGTGGTAGGCCACAGGGTTTTCACACTTTCAAAAAACTTGTCTTACGTGTGTGTGTGTGTGTGTGTGTGTGTGTGTGTGTCCATGTATGTTGTTCCCTCAGGCAGGAAGAGTTGAATGCATGGTGCTGGAGTTTCAGCAGTGGAGAGCCATCTGACATGGGTGATGGAAACTGAACTCAGGTCCTTTGAAGAGGATGGAGTGCTCTTAACTGCTGAATCATCTCTCCAGCCCCAGTTTCCATAATCTTGATTAAAAACAAATATTTAAACAGTGACGGCAGTATGAAAAAGGTAAACCTCCCTGGAATACCCCATGGCCTTTTCTCATGAGTTCCCATTACACAAGTGACAAAGGATCTCTGTGTACACACTGCGTCCTTAATACAAACTCACACCATAGGTAGAGACTCTTGGAATGCACCAGGTTTTTTAACCTTACTCATATTCCTGAACTAATACCACCTCTGAGAATTGAAGGGGTTTGCCCAGTTTGAGGAAGAGGTCTGTGGAGATCTGGGAGGAGGGAGAGGCTACCGACAACTTAGAGTCCTCCTTGCTCTCTTAAACAGAGAAACCCCATCCAGGTGTGAGGGCTTATATCTCTAATCCTAGCATTTGGGAATCTGAGTCAGGAGGGTTGCTGTGAGTTTAAGGCCAGCTCAGGCTACATTTTGAATTGTAGACTAGCCTTGGCTATACAATGAAATCCTGCCTCACAAAGGAGAAAGGGGGGTTGGGGAGGGAAGGAGGGAGGGAGAAGAGAAAGAAAAGGAGGGAGGAAGAAAGGCCAACCTGCAGCACTCCGCCTGCCTCTGCCTCCCAAGTGCTGGGATTAAAGGCGTGCGCCACTACGCCCGGCTTACACATCTCTTTGTTAAAAAACATACAAACAAAACAACAAAAAAAAAACCCTGTTATCACATATATACTAATAACCAAGATACCTGAAAATTCAGGTATAGAACACTGATGGCTCTTTAGATTTTTTCTGGCACAGTGTTTAAAATCCTCCCCTGTGCTCCAGGCTTGAGAGATGGCTCCGCAGTTACGAACTTGGACCTGGATTCGGTTACTCACACCCATACAGTGGCTCACAACCATGTGTAACACCCAGGCACACATGCGGTGGACATACAATATTATTCGGGTAAACCACTCATGCACATAAAAATAAATCTAAAAAATAGGTCTCTCACTTGAAATGCCTTCGCTGGGCCATGCATCTTCACAGGAGCCCCTCATCCCTGTAGAGATTGATCCGTTTTGGGCACCTTCTTGGTCCTAAAAGGAGTTGGATTTAGGATACCTGCGGTGTGTATAATTTTTTAAAATTGCTTAAGGATTTTTCTGGTTTTTTCGATCTTTAAAATGAAGCAATCAAACATCTGTTAGATATACACTGAAAGACAGACTCACTCAAAACTCATGTTCTTAATTTTTCACTGACATAGATGAGCAATGAAAGGGGATTTGAGAATGTCGAACTGGGGGTCCTGGGGAAGAAGAAGAAGGTCCCGAGGAGGGTCATCCACTTCGTCAGCGGAGAGACGATGGAGGAGTACAGCACCGACGAGGACGAGGTGGATGGCCTGGACAAGAAGGACGTGCTGCCCACCGTCGACCCAGTACGCTGCCGCTCACGGCTTGGCCTGCCCAGCCTTGTTCCTTCAACACTGAGTGGAAGGGGTTGCTTGGAGTTTAAACCAACTACCATCCATTATGATTGGTGGAAAACATTATTTCTACACAGTATGGAACTGTTCCTACGCTTTAGTGACCTGAGCCAGTTCTGCTTCTTTGTAGCAGAGCTCGTTATTGGTGTGAATTTATGTGAGGCTCTAGTAAATCCAGTTTTTTTGTTTTTTTGTTTTTTGTTTTTTGTTTTTCGAGACGGGGTTTCTCTGTGTAGTTCTGGCTGTCCTGGAACTCACTCTGTAGACCAGGCTTGCCTCGAACTCAGAAATCCGCCTGCCTCTGCCTCCCAAATGCTGGGATTACAGGCGTGTGCCACCACGCCGGGCTCGTAAGTCCAGTTTTTGAATCTGAGACCCTTTCAGTTCACAGAATGAGTGTTCTTAGAGGTAACAAAGTCCATTGATCCTGTGTATACAATGGGCATCTCTGAGAGGTGCTGGTTTAGATGCTGGTCATGGGGCTGGGGCTTGTATAAACTGTATGGGGGTACAGTTAATGAACAAATAAATGCCCTCTAATCCAGAAGGCTCTCAAAAGTGCTATATATGAAACCTAGAAACAGATTAGAAATTTAAAAATTATATTTAAGATGTTAATTTTTATAAGATTTAGCTGAATAAACTTTTAGCTATTAAGAAAAGAAATTCCATGCCGGGCTCAGTGACTTATGCCTTTAATCCCAGCACTCAAGATGCAGAGACAGGTGGATCTCCATAAATTTGAGGCCAATTTGTTCTACAAACAGAGTTCCAGGACAGCCAGGTCTGTTACACAGAGAAATGGAGTCTCAGAACTGCCCCAGCTCCTAAACAAACAAACAAACAAACAAACAAGCAAGCAAAATAATTCTACATTCTATAGTACAGAAAATATTAAAAGTACAATATCCTCAGAGTAGCCAGACATGTTGAGTATTAGAGGTAATCCATAAAGTAGAAGGGCTGTTTGGATAAGTGTTTCTTTTAAAGCACTCTGAGGGATTAGGTAGAGCTGTCTTAAAAATGCTTGTATATAGGGCTGGAGAGATGGGTCAGTGGTTAAGAGCACTGTCTGTTCTTCCGAAGGACCCGGGCTCAGGTCCCAGCACCCACATGGCAGCTCACAACTGCCTGTAACTCCAGTTCCAGGCGATCTAATGCCTTTAGACCAATGCCTATAAAATAAAGTTAAATAACTCATTTAAAAGATGTTTCCATGTTTTTAAATTATTTTCAGCTGATGTGGCAAGAGGTGGAGGCAGGAGGATCAAGAGTTCAAGGCCAGTCTCAGCTATACAGCAAGTTTAAAGCTAGTCTGGAATATGCGAGACTCTGTCTCAAAGTGGGAAAAATAAAAAGAAAGCCCCCTCCCCCCCAAAAAAAATCCATTGTCTCAAAAGTTATCCAGAGTCTCCATAGAAACAAGAGTGGCACATTGTCAGAGAAAGCCCGAATCCTTACCACTTATGGATTCAGTTTCTTTAAAAGAGTCTGGTTGAACTCCAGCTTGCATGCGGTACAACTTCACCTGTTTGAAGTATAATTTAGTAGTAGTTAGCGTGGCACAGCCCTGGCACGGGCGGTTTTAGCACATTTATGCCATCTGGAAAGGCGTTGGCTGCCTTTCTACCCCCGTGTCCTACCTCGTTCCTGGACAGTCTTGGTGTGCGTTCCCTGTCATACACAGCCTTGCGTGTTGTCTTCCTTCATTTGATGTTTTCAGGGTTCATTCCTTTATAGCATGTGTTGGTACTTTGTTCCTTTATTATTATATTACAGAACACCCAGATAATCCTTCATTGTATGACTATACCGCATTTCATTCATTCCTTCGCCAGTTAGTGGAAACACTGCTTGCTTCCACTATTTGGGTCATATGAATATTGCACTGTGAATACAGGCTTTTGTGTCACTGCGTGGTTTTTGTCTTAGACATGGAGCTAGGGGTGGAGCGGCTGGGTCGTTGCTAACTGTTCAAACATTTGAGGAACTTTGCCTGATCACTTTCCTTTGTGGCTACACCATTCTTTGTTCTTTTTCATGTGTATGGGTGTTCTGCCTGCCTGTATGTCTGTGTACCATGTATGTGCACTGCCTATGTCTCCTGAGTGCTAGGATTTGAGGTGGGTGCCACCACACCCAGCTTAGGCTTTTTTTTTTTTTTTTTTTTTTTATGTTTTATAGTGTCAGACTGGGTTTGGAAAGTACCAAGTTCAAGACAAGACTAGCCCAGGCACCAGAGTGAGTTTCAGGCCAGGCTAGCTACATAACGAACGAGGCCTTACAAGTAGAGTTTGTACATTCAGGTCTTTGGTACTGGTTTTGTTTTGCAACAACCTGTAGCCAACGCTTGTTCAGAATTCAAGGTTATCCTCCTGCTTCAGCCTCTTGAATGCTGAGATTACAGGTGTGCTCACCGACGCCAGCAGCCACATCTGTTTTGAGTTAATTTTGTATACGATATGGGTCAGACATCATACTTTACCATGTGATTTTCCAGACTTCACAGTGTAATTTGAAAAAAATCTCTTTTCAAGATTGTCTGGCTATTCTAGGTCCCTTAAAATACTATGTAAATTTTAGAATTAGTTTGCAAGGCAGTGGAGATCTTATTGAATTATAGGTCTATTAGGGCAGAGGTTCTCAACCTGTGGGTTCCAACCCCCAAGGGGTCACACAGCAGATATCTTACATACCAGATATTTACCTTACAATAACAGTAGCAAAATTACAGTTATGAGGTCGCAACAAAATGTTTTTATGGTTAAGGGTCACCACAACATGAGGGACTGTATTACAGGGTCGCAGCATTAGGAAGGTTGAGAGCCACTGGTTTAGGGAGTGCGAACAGAGTCGTTTGAAAATCAAAGGTCTTGAGAGGGAAGACAGAAACACATTTTTAAAGGAACAGAAAAATGTGTGGTTTAACCTGTACACTCAAAGCCACAGTGTAGACCCAGATATGTGCTTCTGAGATGGCGACATGGCTCTGGGGAGACTTGAGCCACCTGTGATTTTGGCCTAGCAACATCTGTGTCCAAGTAACAGGCTGGATATCTCCTCAGCCGGGGCAGGGTTGATAGTCCTTGCTTCAGTGTTGGCTTTTACTATCTCTAGAATCAACTTCAGAACTGTCCAGTGGGAACACCTGTGTTCTCCTTTGCCTGTGTAGGTGTGTGTGCTCACATGTATGCTGGTGTACCCGTGCATGCACGTGTGGAGGCCAAAACTCGGGTGTTGCTCTCCGGAGCTATCTGCCTTGTTTGACAAGGAGTTTTGACAGGATTTTTCACTGGAATCTTGAGCTAGCCATTTAGGTAGGCTGTCTGGCCAGCAAGCCTCAGAGAGGCCCCTGTCTCTGCCTCCCCTGTGCTGGAATCACAAGCACACACTACACACCAGGGATTTTATGCCTAGTTTTTTTTTTTCTAAGTAGTTCCTTATTCATACAACACAAAACATTTTATAGAAATTTCATACTATGTTATAGAAATTGTGTGTAGCATGGTGGTATGTGTCTTTAATCCAAACACTCAGGGAACAGAGGTAGGACGATCTCTGTGAGTGCAAGACCAACCTACATTGTGAGTTCTGGAATATGCAGGAACTCATACTGAGACCCTATTTCAAAAACAAGCCAAACAGCAACAACAACAACAAAAACCCAAACCAAACAAATGACAACAACAACAACAAACAAACAAACAAACAAAAAAACAGGAAAAGAGACTGGGGTCTTTAGTGAATACACCTTTTGAGTGTGGTGGTGCATGCTTTTCATCCCAGCACTCATGGCAGAGGCAGGTGGATCTCTATGAGTTTGAGGGCAGCCTGGCCTTTGCAGTGAGTTCCAGGACAGCCAAAGCTTCAGAATGAGACCCTGTCTTAAAACATATAGCTGGGCGGTGGTGGCACACGCCTGTAATCCCAGCACTCTGGGAGGCAGAGGCAGGTGGATTTCTGAGTTCGAGGCCAGCCTGGTTTACAGAGTGAGTTCCAGGACAGCCAGGGCTAAACAGAGAAACCCTGTCTCGGAAAAAAAAAAAAAAAAAAAAAAAAAGCCAAATCCAAAACAAACACAAAAAAAACCCAAACACACACACACACACACACACACACACACACACACACATTATTACATACAGACATACAAACATACCAAACAGCTCATCCTTCCATACTTTTTACCATTGAACGCTCACTTGATATCCCCCTATTTGCCCCCTATTTCTTTACCAGAATGTTTCTGCTGTAACATTTGTTAGCTATATCTGCAAGGTCCTTTCTTTGTGCACTCTCCTGGATGTCCTTATGAAGAATGAGGACAAAAAAGCAAGAGAGGAGGAAGGCTGTAGGCAGGCCCGCCAGAGTTACGGCGCCATTCCAGTGCTAAATGTTTTTAGTCCTTCCGTGGGTAAAGGTGGTGGTAATCATACGGGAACCATCAAGTGTCTTTGTGGATTTGGATATACTTAGTTTTTATTTGACTGGCTTCTGCAGTGTTCCCTATGGATACCTTGTATGCCTGGTGATTATTTAGCCTGTTCACTCTGGTTTTTTGTTTTTTGTTTTTTTGTTTTCCTCTTCCTTGACAGGGTTTCTCTGTGTAGCCCTAGCTGTCCTAGAACTCACTCTGTAGACCAGGCTGGCCTTGAACTCAGAAATCCGCCTGTCTCTGCCTCCAAAGTGCTGGGATTAAAGGCGTGCACTACCACCGCCCTGGCTTAGTTCACTCTGGTTTAAAGATACTATCAGATGAATGTTGCTAATCTGACTTCTTGTTGCAGACAAAACTTACCTGGGGCCCCTATTTATGGTTTTACATGCTTCGGGCGGCCACATCCACCCTCTCAGGTACTGCCCTTTGAACTGAATATTCTATGACTGCTCTAATATGTTCTGCACACAGGGGTGTTATCAAATGAGACATTCCCAATGAAACAGAAACAAAATAGGAGCCTCTTTGTCCTCTGTAGGTAGCCAGCCAGCACTGGAAAGCTATTACTTTAGCATGTACAAATGGCCTTCAGTTTACAGTTGTATTAGAAGGAGACAACCCACGGCCAGCGAGTCTGCTTACACGTGTCAAGGTGCTTGCCACCAAACCAACAAGCAGACTTGATTCTTGGACTGTCATGGTTTAAAGCTGTCATCACCGGTTACATTTGGTTTCCTGTGGCTGAAAATGTCATTACGGCTCACTGCCTGTTCTAAAGCCTTTTAGAAACCATCTATTTATTTGTATTACTTTTTCCTCCTTGCATACCAGCATCTTACCTCTAGTCTGGTATGTAGTTACAGGGAAGCCTGCGTTTTTCCAGGTAACTCTTGTCACGTTGCTGAGGACTGAACTGGTCCTGTACATCCCAGGCAAAGACTCTTCCACCGCTATGTCCAGCAGTATCACTTCTCAAACAGAAATGTAACTGATATTTGAAGGAACCGAATTATCAATTTATGTAGTTAGGTTAATGTTTAAAGAATAAAATTTACTGCTTCCAATGACCTAGTTGATGACTCTGTCACTTCTTTTTCATTAGAGCAAATCATGGCTAGTAGTTGAGTCAACATTTCCTGAGCCTTTATTGTATGTGAGACAGTTTAGTGTGAGGAAGAGCACAAGCTTTACGCTGCTCTCTATGGGAATGTTAGATTTTTATCCACTTTGGCAACGATATGTCACTAAGCCTGGCCTTGGCACAGTCCATTCTGGTGTGGAAGTTGGGGTGGAGGGTGGGGCACAAGACCAGCCCTCTTCCCAGCGATATTCTACTACAGTGTCTTGTCCTAAGGACTACATCTGTACTTGATAAGTGCAGTAACTAATGAGAAGTGTTCTAACCGTGCCAGCCATGGCAGCACACATGGTGTCCCAGCACTGTGGAGGCTGGTGGAAGATCAATGGCGAAATACTCTGAACTCGCTGCTACAGAGTGAGACACTGTTCTCAAAGGATATAGAGATAGAGGTGTGAACGAGCTGAGTGTCCAGGACAGAAGTGAGAAGACAGGGTGTACTGGGTTTAAGGATAGAACAGTAGCTCGTGTATTCTTAGTATTACATAAGATGCTCAAGAAGTGCTTATGGTGTTGTGTGTCTTTTAACTTTTGTATCTTTAGTGTGTGACTTTCTTGGAGAGAAGATTGCATCAGTTTTGGGCATCAGCACCCCAAAATACCAGTATGCCATTGATGAGTATTACCGGATGAAGAAGGAGGTGTGTCTCCTCTTTTCACTTTATTGATGGTTTGGAGACTTGTTGAGCTTCGTGGCCATGTGGATGCCCAGTAGCCCAAAAGCCGGCTCCTTCACTTGGTGCAGTGCTAGACATCAAACGCAGGACCTCACATGCCACACACAGGCTCTACCACTGAAGACAGCTTAGCTTATCAAATTAACATGCTTTGTGATTCTTCAAAATTCAGATTTCCTAAGGTATGCCAGCTTGTCTGCCGGTGCTAACAAGTGAAGCTCCTCATGTGTATTTGATCTTCATGTATCTCTTGGTATTGACATTTTAAAAATGAAGAAGCAGCTCCCAGCTTGTGGGAGTAGGGAAGTAGTTACTAACTTGTGTAAGCCTCAGCTCCCTGTCATGAGAAGTCCATCCACTCTTGGATTAGCGTGTAAAATGCTCACAACAGCACCCGGTGTGTACTGACTGGCACACAGAATGCTGGAGTTGGCCACTCTCCTGTAAGGGAATCAAGAGTAATGGCTCAGGTAAAGCTGAACATGGGCGTGAACACGGGCGTGAACACAGGCATGTTAGGTAAATGGCTAGAAGCCTTGTCCTTGGAGGGCTGGACCTAGAGGGCGGCCTAGAAAGAGTACCTTTATTTGTTGTGTGGCTTCAAACATTTTTTTTTTAAAAAAACAAAAACAAACAAAAAAGAAAAAAAGCAAAAACCAAGAAGACACTGCACACCCTGATTCGAGCCTCCTGGTCTCATTCAGACCACGTCAATAGCTTCTGAAGTCTCCTGCCTGATCTCAGGGTCAAAATACAGATGCCACCTCAGCTGTGAACTAGAGATGACTCTGTAGTGGCTGCCGGGCTTCTTTCTGTGTCACGCTCTCTTGATGTGTCTTAACTTCCCTACGAGACTGTAAAGTTCTTGAGGGAAGGCCAGGGATTATCTATACATTGGCCAGGTGCTTAGGGGAAAGCAAGTCATGCAATACCATTTAATGAATGAACCAACCTATTAACTAACTAGGAGGACACCTTATAATTAAAGTAGTACTGCAGCTGTGTGTGTGTGTGTGTGTGTGTGTGTGTGTGTGTGTGTGTTGCTGGGGACCAAACCTGGATTCCTATATGTATTTTAGGCATGCACTTTACCATTGAGCCACATCCCTACCCCAAAAGTATGTCTGGATTAGACATGTTACTATAGTTTTTTTGGGGAAAAAAGGTGCTATTGAGAGAAGGAATATTTGTTCTCTTGGATATACTGTTTTAATTACTGTATTATCCATTTTTTAGGAGGAGGAGGAAGAAGAAGAAAATAGGATGTCAGAAGAAGCAGAAAGACAATACCAACAAAACAAGCTGCAGGCTGATTCCATTGTACAGACAGACCAACCAGAAACAGTGGTGTCCAGCTCATTTGTGAATATTAATTTTGAAATGGAGGAAGACTGTGAAGCAATTAAGGAAAACAAACAACGCCCAGTCTCTGTCCCACCATAGGATGAAATTACTGTATATAAACCTAAACTTCTCCAATCAGGAACTTTTTATGTTTTTAGTGGGACTTAAAACAACTATTTATATTTTAAATTATTAAGGGGAAAATCTCTCTTCATTCTTATGCTGTATCTATTACAGTCAGGTCTGAAGTTGGGATATTCTTTAGTTAAATTAGTGACTCCCCTTTCCCACGGCCACCCCACCCCCCATGCTGAGGAGCAAACCCAGAACTGCTTCCATACACACTCACTAGCCACGTGCAGCATAAGCCCAGTGCTTTGGTTTTAAGATGATCTTTTATAAAACATAAGGACATTTAGCCAAGCATGGGAATACATGCCTTTAATCTTAGCACTAGGGAGGCAGAGGCAGTGGTTCTATGTGTGTTTATGGCCAACCTGGTCAACATTGTGAGCTCCAGCTAGCCACATGGTGACCCCTGGTCTTAACAACAACAAAATCTGAAGGCATTATACATTAAGAAAAGAGTTTTGGTTTGGGGGCATTTGGGGTTTTTTTTTTTTTTTTAAAAGGTTAAGTACTGATTAATAATAATCCTAACAGCCTGAGTATAGAGTACCCTAGAGTTTACACAAGGAGGGTTCAGAATGTATAATAAAAGGAGCAAGATGGAAGCACTATGGATTTCCTTTTGTTGAGAATATTATATGGAAAAGATTGGGTTTTCATTTTCACTGTAAGCCATCCTTGTGTTTTTCAGTAGTTATTGAACTGACTTGCTCTGATCACAAATTAACACTAGTTACTGAATGGCTCTGTAGTTGAAGTCGCGTCCCAGCCCTTTATGATCATGGGCAGAGGAGCTGACGGGACGAGGAACAGTTAGCTTTGTTCACCACTTTGAAGTAGCAGTGCTAAGCCAGTGGGAACGGGTTCAGCCATTTCTCTTCTTACTAGGTTATTCCTTTACAAAGTTATATGATATGAAGCTACTTTTAAGTTATTCCTGAATATGTGTTCAGAGCCTTGTATCTGTATAACTCTGATTTATAACCAAATGTAAAGATGTGAGTGTTTTAGAAATCCTCATCGTTTAAAAGCCTTCTCATAGCTCTAAAAGGTTTTAGAATCATGGTTATAAGCCAGCCTTCTAAGTACCATGACCCTTTCCATCTTAAATGTGTATACAATTAAAACATGGGTGGGTGAACACTGTAGAGACCTGCCAGTGGACTTCAGCAAATTCAACTCAAAGGTAATTTTTTTTTTTGTTTTTTGTTTTTTGTTTTTTTTGAGACAGGGTTTCTTTCTCTGTGTAGCCCTGGCTGTCCTGGAACTCACTCTGTAGACCAGGCTGGCCTAGAACTCAGAAATCCGCCTGCCTCTGCCTCCCAAGAGATGGGATTAAAGGCGTGCACCACCACCACCTGGCTCAAAGGTGAATGTTTAACTGAATGAAAGTTTCAGTTGGACTGACATTTGTAAGGCTCAGAAAGCATGGCGCTGCCCTGAGTTAGGAGCTGATAGCACCTTCATGGGTGTAAACATGTGACTTGGCACTTAGGAACTTATCTTTCCATTGTGAGGTAAATGTCACTGTCAGTTACAGTTCACTAAAAATCTGTCTCAGTTGACAGTTGCTAAAACATGTTGGCCTGACCTGTGGCTCTTGATTTTGTTTTTAACTTTGAGACAGTGCTACCACAGATACTTGGTTATGAGGTGAAGGTGGGTGTCTACAGGTGACCGAGGCCTTCTCTCCTGATGTCTAGTGTCTCAGAGCTTGTGCACAGGCAGTGCTCACAGCAAGAGTAACATGCGGGTCTGAGCTTCCTGGGTTGACTTTTTTGCTGCTCGTTTGGCACTGGCTGGTGGGTGATGTTTACAGTTATTCGCTGTGCCTTACAGTTTTATACTCTGGTTTATGAGCTATAAAACTTATCATAAATGGGTTAAATTGTTTTATTTTAAGCCCCCCTCACCTCTTCCTATTTTCTAATTCTTCGAATAATTATTTCTCCCTCTGGATCACAGTTCCTGACATCCTAGTTTCTTTTGATCTCTCTTTTTATAAGCACTGTCCACAGCCAGGTGTGGCAGTGTACATCTGTACTCCCAGCACTAGGGAGGCTGAGGCAGGAGGACCATGGGTTGGAGGCTGGCCTAGACTATATAGCAAGACCCTAAACAACAAACAAAAACACCAAAAACCAGAAACACATGAGTTAGTACACTGAGTTAGTAAATTCTCTAGCAAAACCTTTAACAAAAGTTTTGTAAATGGTTAATAAACCTAGACAAAAATCTCATACAATCTGATGAGTTTAATAAAACAGTTTGAATACTTTCTTTGGAAACACCATATTTAAAAACACAAACAACTTGGAGAGCAAGAGGACTCTGGGTGTAAGGGCTTGCTGGGAAGCCTGAGAGCCTGATTTTGATCTCCAGAACCCACGCTGGGAAAGGAAAGAATCACAGCAATGTCTACTGATGTCTGTATGCGCTCTGGTGTACACAAAAGATATACATCATCAACAACAACAACAAATTAGGCACAGCAGCACTCACCTTTAACCTCAGCACTTGGGAGGCAGAGGCAGATGTCTGTCTTTGAGTTCAAGGTTAAAGGCTAACTTGGTCCACATAGCAACTTCCAGGCCAGTCAGGGCTACACAGTGAGACCATGTTTCCAAACAAGTAAACCAAACAACAAAAGTTCTAGATATCTAAAGCTTCTGAATCCAGAAATGCAGTGGTGCTACTCTGATGGGAAGTCTACTGTCTCCGATATTCTTGAGCAAATATTGTAGTCCCACATTAATAAACTCCACTGCTAACTACAGCAAATCTTGTTTTCCATTTCTGAGTTAAACAGAATGAGGACTTACCACTTCATAAACAATAGTTGGTCCTATTACTTTCAAATTGTTCCAACTGTAACCAATACTCTAGTAAGCAAGATATTTGCCATGTTGTACGGGCATGTGACGAGTTTTATTTATAATGTTTCTAAGGATTCTGCTTCAAAGGTTTTCATGCAGCATTCAAGTATCTTTATGAAGGAAGTCTAGTCTTGCAGAAATCATGTATCATCAAGATCTGCAGAGTTCTCATTGTCATTGGCAACAAGGGCTTCTCTGTTCTCATAGGTCCAGAAGCCATTGAGATCAATTAGAATGGTAGTGACTGTGTCTCCTTGATTACTGTTGATTAAATCCTGAAGTGAGATTTTCAAAGGATCCTTTGGTTTGACCATGTCAAAGATTTCATCCTGTAAGAGAGAAAAAATTATGAAAGCTGGTTGAAGTAATTTCTGTCACACAGTGATGTAAAATTCAGTGTGTACATTTGAACTATTGTACAAATTTTTATTCCAGTTTCTTCTTTTCCACCTAATAGGTCTCTTTAACCACAGAATTTTCTTTAGCTGAATAACTATCTCTTATTTTATAGATGAAGAAAACAGGCTCAGTTTAACCTAAGTTCACAGCTACTAAAGGACAGAGCTATCTAACACGGAAGTCTTTGACTGCAATTAACTAGTTGTCACATTTGTTATTGCCTTCTAATGGTGAAGAGAGTTTTCTTTCTCACCCCCACTGCTGGGAATCAAACCCAAGACATCTAGTCTCGTTCCCAGCAAGCACTCTGCCACTAAGCTGTGTCACACCGTTTAAGTAAGAGCGCAGCTCAGTAGTAAAATCTCAGGTGGCCCAGAGACAGTGACAAAGCTTCATTTCCAGTGTCTTTTCTCTCTTCCCTGTATGGGTGGAATGGAACTCCATATTAAAGGATTAGTCATCCACAGTAATGAAACTACTCCAAGACTTAACTAGAATTCCTCAAAGAACCTCGTCTATGTTATCAAGTATACAATATAAATATTTGCAAAGCATTAACCATGTTTTCTAATCTTTTGTAGTAAAATTCCTCTAGAACTTTTAATAGCATTTAAAGAAGCAATTGCATTTTTAAAAAATTTAGAGTAACTCAGGTTCACAAAATATAAACTTTTAAAGTATGTATTCTTTTTCCAGATTTGTTGAAGATTACAAAGTTTGAAATTTCTCCCATTTGTCTGTATCAAAATAGTTGTTCAGGCTTATTCTTGGTTAAAAATCAGAGTCTTTTATTATATCAATCAATTTGATCCAAAAAGATTCTACTGGATGATTTTTCCTAGCTGGTGAAACTGCTGATTAAATGCGTGTTTAAATAATGATGGTCTTCTAGATCTGTTGTGTGTGCTTGCACACAGAGGCCAGAGGAGGGCATCGGATCCCCTGGAGCTGGAGTTATAGATGGTCTTGAGCAACCCAGCATATTCCCACATGAGTGGTGGGAGTAAAATGCAGTCTCTGACTCCTTCACCCACTTTGCTGTCATTCTAGCCTTAAATAATGATGATTTTCATACTGAAAGATAAGTGTCTTTTCAAATTTAATAGATCAATTATGAGCCTGCAGGCTCTTTCAGGCAGCACACCAAAAAGGGGCTTGAATTTATATAGTCTTCCAGTTAAATGTTAGGTTTACAGTGAAAAGGACTGCTAAAAGACACACGCTAACTGACATTTCTCAAATAAAATGAATGTTTTCATGAGAACACACAACTGATAATGAAATTATCAACTTCATCAATTAGTAAGTCCAAATTTGTCTCCATCTCTGATGATTTAAATCTCAGTTCAGAGCAATTAACAGCAAAAACCTGATTTGGAATGGTGTTTCATACTTCATAAATCACTTTCATACAAAATTGAATACAGCATAATTTAGTATTATTGTGACTATATTATCTGACAATATTATAGGTAAATAAAAGGGTAATGACCTTGACATCTTGAAATGAAACAGGATCCTGTCCATGGATTTTCATTAGTTCTTGTATGGCCTGTATTTAATGGAAATAAATCTGTAAATAAATTAAATTCATAAACCCCACAGTGCCCTTGTCACCCACAGTTGTCAGCCCATGCTGTGTGTAAGTCCGTACTCTTCGCTGTGCTTGCCAGTCTTTCTGACGATGTCCACAGCTGGATGAGCAAAGCCATGGCTTGTCTCTGCTCACACTTTAGCAGTTGAGCACTTGGGGTGAGGAAGGAGGGTGAAGGCTGCAGGCTGCTGTTAGTACACTGGGTGTCCTCCAGCCTTGGTGGGCCTCCAGCATGACCTTAGCAACCACTGCTGCGACTGTCTTCTCCTCTGTTACTACACTGGGTGTCCTCCAGCCTCGGTGGGCCTCCAGCATGACCTTAGCAACCACTGCGACAACTGGCTTCTCCTGGGTTTCACACAAGCTTATACTTTCACGTTTGTTTTTTTAAACTTTTACATGTAAATGTTTACAAGTGTTTTACCTGCATATATGTATGTGTACTATATGTGTTCCTGGTAACCAAGGAGGTTGGAAAGTGTCAGATATCCTGTTCCTGGAGTTACAGTGGTTGTGAGCCACCGTGTGGGTGCTGGGAGCTGAGGACCTCTGCAAGAGCAGCCAGTGCTCGTACCCCCGAGCCGTCTCTCCAGCCCCCCTTCCCCATTTTAAAAGACCCGTCACCACTCTACTCACCCTCTCCACTATCTCTACTTAGAAAACACAGAGCTAGACCACCTAGACCTCTACCTTTAAAACCAAAGCCCAGCACAGTAGAAGCACATGCCTGTAATTCTAGCACTCAAGAGACAGAAGGATCCAGAATTAGGTACATATTCAGTTAGATAGTGGACCTCAACGTCCAGGCTCAGCCTTATCACTGACAGTGTCATACACATTACATTTTGTTAAGTATAAAACTAGCTATGAAAATGTGGTACAGTAAATACTACAAAACTATCCCATACAGTAAAAGGTGTTCTCATTCGAACTAAGGAATTGCAGGACCAAGGCAGACATTCATATTTACATTTGCTGGTGCTGAATGCCTATCATATACAATTAACTCCCCTTTAGAGACCATTATTCTGAGATCCAGTAAGATCAAAGGTAAGTACTTCAAATCTGATGTACCCTGAAGTGTACCTCACAGTTCTGGGGCTGGGGAGATGGCTCAGTGGTTACTTGTTGCTTTTGGGCAGGACCCAGGCTGGAGTCCCATTACCAGCACACACAGTAGCACACTGCCATCTATAACTCCAGTTTTAGGGGATCCAGTACTCTCCTTGGACATCCTAGGGCACCAGGTACTTAACATGATGCCCAGACACAAATGCAGGCAAGCTCTCAGATACATAAGTCTAAAAGAAATTGAAAAATATTTTCTTAACACAATTAAACTGACTAATGTCTGAAATGTTCCTGGAAAGGAGCTAGGTATTTACATTTGTTACTGATGACCAAAAGCACAGGATTTCTCATCTCCAAAGGCTAGTTAAGCCATTCACATTTGTTTCCATAAGAAAATACTGAAAAAGTTAACAAAATCAGCTTTTACTTTATCATTATATATTTCCTAAAAATAGAAGGAAAAAATAGACTTGATTTATATTTTAAAACTATTCTTTTAAATTTAAAAACAAGGTAGGTAAAGCTGTCAGTACATAATTTAAAACCAAATAGTTTAAGATATCTTAGGGTCAACCATGCTCCTTCACCCAAATCATACTTACCCTAAAGAAATAATTAAGGGAAAAGACATTCAGGTATCCCTTGTTCTCAATGTCCAGCAGTTTGAAAATATACTGCAGAGCTTCAGGCTCCTTTCTGTTTTCTAAGGCAAGAACAAAGTCCAGTAGGTCTTATAGTCCTAGAGAGAGAACGTTATTAGTCTTAAGTAAAATTAAATGAGTATTTACTGAGATGAAGTTATTTTGTAATAACATGGCAAATTCAACTATTTCTAAAAATATTAAATAAATCCATTTACGCATTTAGTGTTGGGTTCTAGGAATTCTAAGTAGGCACTACTCTGGAGGACAGTTTTGAGAGACTCAGCTCATTTTCTTTGAGAGATTTGCTTAAACTATAATTTTCTTCCATTTTACTATAAAATTGTCAAGACAGTGATTAAGCTATTTTATGCTGCCATTAAATTTGTCTTCATTTCAATGTCGTTTCTTTGAAGAATCTATTTTCTCTAGAATGGACATCAGTCTATTTAAACTGCTATTCAGAACCCACTCATCCATGTCTCTGGGTTCCATTTCTGTGGAGCACATCAACTGTGGGCTGAAAATATTTGGGAAAAACTGTTACTTTTCACCCATCATAGATTTTTCCTGTCAGTACTTAGACAACACAGTACAGTTACACAGCATTAATACAGTAGCCTAAGGACGCAAGTACATGGAGGTCTGTGGATCCTGATCCAGAGATGGATTCTGGAACCAGTCTACAGAATCCGGTCTCAGCTTGGTAGCACATGCCAGTAACACAGCACTTGGAAAGTTGAGCAGTGAGACCTGAGCTGAAACCAGCACAGGCCTGCAAGATTACTTCTCCAAAATAAAAGAAACAAGAAATCAAAGGACTTTCAATAGGATGAGGAGGTAGTGTAGTTGGTAAAGTGCTTGCCTCACAAGCACAAGGACCTAAGTTCAAATCCAGTCCCATGTAAAAATGTCCAGAATGCTGGTGTACGCTTGCACTGATGAGATGGAGATGATGATCCTAAGGGTTTGGTGGCCATCTGGTCCACCTTATTAGTGCCTCCCAGCCAACCAGAGATCCTGTCCCAAGACAGCCTTTCTGAGGATGACACCTCAAGTTGTAGTCACACAGGCATGTAAACACACACAAACAAAATTTTAAAACTATGAATGCAAGCTAGAAACACATGAAAAGAACAGATTGTTTAACCCTTGCAAAGGGGACACTTGTAGGTTATGTGTTTATACGTTTTTATTAATTTCGCTTGTTGAAACAGAGTCCCACTCACTCCAGGCCGTCCTGGAACTCACTACATGGCTCGGGCTGGCTTCAAACTCAAGGAGCTTATGTCTTAGCCTCCTGTCGTTACTGATATGAGCCACCATGCCTGGCAGAATACTTGTCTTATAAATAGGATAGGAAAGAAATTCACATTCATGACAATGATTTTATAGGATATGATAAAGAATGGTTTTGCATAAAATTGTAGTATAAGAAATTAAGGAAGTGGCTCGAGGATTTAGTTACAGTGCTTGCCTGAACGAAGCCCTGGACTCAATCCTCAGCAAGGAGTAAACAGGGCATGGCAGAGCACACCTGTAATCCTAGCACTGGCCAGCTTCAGTGACACGACACCCTGCCTTAACAAAGCAAACCAAAAGCCGGGCGTGGTGGCGCATGCCTGTAATCCCAGCATTTGGGAGGCATAGGCAGGCAGATTTCTGAGTTCGAGGCCAGCCTGGTCTACAGAGTGAGTTCCAGGACAGCCAAGACTACACAGAGAAACCCTGTCTCGAAAAAGCCAAAACAAACAAACAAAAAACAAACAAACAAGCAAACAAAATAACCAAAGCAAACCAAACAAGAGTTAAGGAGATAGAGCTTCTTCAAAGCCTAACCCCACCCGTACTTACTGCCCCATCTTTGCAGTTCACCAGAAGGTATCGGTTTATCATAGCCTCCAGCAGTCTAAGAGCCCTGGACACTTTTCCTTTGCTGCTGGCCGAGAGTAGTGCTGCCCAGCCTGCTTGCGTCAGTGGCAGAGTACAGTGCAGAGCCCACTCTCATCTGTATGATTACTTCTTAAGCAGTCTTGCCTGGGAAAATGATGTCTCTACTACATTTCTCTAGTTGTTTTGAGATGCCCTATCCTAGTGTTCAACCTACCCAATGCGGCCGCCACCCTTTAATGCAGTTGTTGTGGCGATGCCCACCATAACATTACTTTCATTCATACTTTATAACTGTAATTTTGCTGTTGTTATGAACCATACTGCAAATATCTGTTCTCTGATGGTCTTTGGGGGCAGAAGTCAGGGGGTAGTCCTTGAACCACTGCTCAGTAGTCAGTAGTCCATCCGAATTTAAATTTAAAATTCTCCTGCCCCATTTTTCTCCATATGAATTCATATTTAAAATTCTTCTGCCCCATTTTTCTCCACCTGAATTCAAATTTAAAATTCTCCTGCCCCATTTTTCTGTCCTGGGATTATAAGTGTGCATCACCTTTCCTAGCCCCTGTAAAATTTATTCTGTGGCCTTTGGTGGTGGTTGTTTTTTAAAACAGGGTATCATACGGCTCAGACTGACCTTAAACTCATGATCCTCCTGCCTCCATCCACCAAGTGTTAGAATTATAAGCTTGACTTCTCCATGTTTTTAATAGCAAGAATAGTGACAGGGACACAGGGAAACTCATTGATACGCTGGGTCAATTGGATTTAACAGATATATATAGAACATTTCATCCTAAAGCAAAAGACTATACCTTTTTCTCAGCACCTCATGGTACCTTCTCCAAAATCGACCATATAATTGGTCACAAGACAGACCTCAACAAATATAAAAAGATCGAACTAATCCCATGCCTCCTATCGGATCACCATGGAGTAAGAGTGTTCTTCAATAGCAATAAAAACAACAGAAAATCCTCATATACATGGAGACTGAACAATATTCTACTCAGTGATACCTTAGTCAAGGAAGAAAGAAAGAGAGAAAGAAAGAAAGAAAGAAAGAAAGAAAGAAATCAAAGACTTTTTAGAATTTAATGAAAATGAAGGCACAACATACCCAAATCTATGGGACACAATGAAAGCAGTGCTAAGAGGAAAACTCATAGCCCTGAGTTTCTCCAAAAAGAAACAGGAGAGAGCATATACTAGCAGCTTAATGGCGCACTTGAAAGCTCTGGAACAAAAAGAAGCAATTTCACCCAGGAGGAGTAGAAGACAGGAAATCATCAAACTCAGGGCTGAAATCAATCAAGTTGAAACAAAGAGAACCATACAAAGAATCAATAAATCCAGGAGCTGGTTCATTGAGAAAATCAACAAGATAGATAAGCCCCTAGCCAGACTTACCAAAGGGCACAGAGACAGTATTCAAATTAACAAAATTAGAAATGAAAAGGAAGCCAGGCGGGGTGGTGCACGCCTGTAATCCCAGCACTTGGGAGGCAGAGGCAGGTAGATTTCTGAGTTCGAGGCCAGCCTGGTCTACAGAGTGAGTTCCAGGACAGCCAGGACTACACAGAGAAACCCTGTTTCGAAAAACCAAAATAAAAAAAAAATAAAAAACTCCACCAGAGAACTCCTACAACTGATAAACAACTTCAGCAAAGTGGCTGGTTATAAAATCAACTCAAGCAAATCAATAGCCTTCCTATACTCAAAGGATAAGCAGGCTGAGAAAGAAATTAGGGAAATGTCAACCTTCACAATAGCCACAAACAATATAAAGTATCTTGGTGTGACTCTAACCAAACAAGTGAAAGATTTATTGACAAAAACTTCAGGTCTCTGAAGAAGGAAATGGAAGAAGACCTCAGAAAATGTAAAAATTTTCCATGCTCGTGGGTTGGCAGAATTAATATAGTTAAAATGGCAATCTTGCCAAAAGCAATATACAGATTCAATGCAATCCCCATCAAAATCCCAACTCAGTTCTTCATAGAGTTAGAAAGAGCAATTCTCAAATTCATCTGGAATAACAAAAAACCCAGGATAGCTAAAACTATCATCAACAGTAAAAGAACTTCTGGGGGAATCAGTATCCCGGACTTGAAGCAATACTACAGAGCAATTGTGTTAAAAACTGCATGGTGGCCGGGTGTTGGTGGCGCACGCCTTTAATTCCAGCACTTGGGAGGCAGAGGCAGGCAGATTTCTGAGTTCAAGGCCAGCCTGGTCTACAGAGTGAGTTCCAGGACAGGCGGAACTATACAGAGAAACCTTGTCTCGAAAAACAAACAAACAAACAAAAAACTGCATGGTATTGGTACAGTGACAGGGAGGTGGATCAATGGAATAGAATTGAAGACCCAGAAGTAAACCCACACATCTATGGCCAATTGATCTTCGACAAAGGAGCTGAAAACATCCAGTGGAAAAAAGATAGCCTTTTCAACAAATGGTGCTGGCTCAACTGGAGGTCAACATGCAGAAGAATGAGAATTGATCCACTCTTATCTCCTTGTACTAAGCTCAACTCCAAGTGGATCAAAGACCTTTACATAAAACCAGACACACTAAAATTAATAGAAAAGAAACTGGGGAAGACCCTTGAGGACATTGGCTCAGGGGGAAAGTTCCTAAACAGAACACCAATTGCTTATGCTCTAAGATCAAGAATAGACAAATGGGACCTCATAAAATTACAAAGTTTCTGCAAGGCAAAAGACACTGTCAAAAGGACAAATCAGCAACCAACAAATTGGGAAAAGATCTTCACCAACCCTACATCTGACAGAGGGCTAATATCCAATGTATACAAAGAACTCAAAAAGTTAGACACCAGAAAACCAAATAACCCCATCCAAAAATAGGGTACAGAGCTAAACAAAGACTTTTCACCTGAAGAAATTTGGATGGCTGAGAAACACCTTAAAAAATGTTCATCATTAGTCATTAGAGTAACGCAAATCAAAACAACCCTGAGATTTCACCTCACACCAGTCAGAAGGGCTAAGATTAAAAACTCAGGAGATGCCGGGCAGTCGTGGCGCACGCCTGTAATCCCAGCACTTGGGAGGCAGAGGCAGGTGGATTTCTGAGTTCAAGGCCAGCCTGGTCTACAGAGTGAGTTTCAGGACAGCCAGGGCTACATAGAGAAACCCTGTCTCAAAAAACCAAACAAACAAACAAAAAAAAAACAAAAATCAAAAAAACAAAACAAAAAAACTCAGGAGACATCAGGTGTTGGTGAGGATGTGGAGAAGGAGGAACACTCCTCCACTGCTGGTGGAACTGCAAGCTGGTACAACCACTCTGGAAATCAGTCTGGCGGTTCCTCAGAAAACTGGACATGATACTTCCGGAGGACCCAGCCATACCACTCCTGGGCATATGCCCAGAAGATTCCCCAGCATGCAATAAGGATACATGCTCCACTATGTTCATAGCAGCCTTATTTATAATAGCCAGAAGCTGGAAAGAAACCCAGATGTCCCTCAACGGAGGAATGGATACAAAAAATGTGGTATATATACACAATGGAGTACTATTCAGCCATTAGAAACAATGAATTCATGAAATTCTTTTTTTTTGGGGGGGGGGTTGGTTTTTTTTTTTTTAAGACAGGGTTTCTCTGTATAGTTCTGGCTGTCCTGGAACTCACTCTGTAGACCAGGCTGACCTCGAACTCAGAAATCCACCTGCCTCTGCCTCCCAAGTGCTGGGATTAAAGGCATGTGCCACCAACACCCGGCAATTCATGAAATTCTTGGAGAAATGGATGGAGCTGGAGAACATCATACTAAGTGAGGTAACCCAGTCTCAAAAGAGTACCCATGGTATGCACTCACTGATAAGTGGATATTAGCCTAGAATCTTGGGACACCAAAGACACAATTCACATACCAAATGATGTCTGATAAGAAGAAAGGAGTGGACACTGGTGCTGGAAAGGATCAAAGCATCAGTGTAGGGGAATACCAGAACAGGGAAGTGGGAAAGGATGGATGAGGGAGCAGGGGGAGGGAAAAGGGCATGTAGGACCTCTGGGGGGGCGGGGAACCAGAAAAAGGGAAATGAAATGTAAATATACAATATATCCAATAAAAAAAAATCAAAAAAAAAAAAAAAAAAAAAGCTTGCAGAACAACTATCTAGGCCCTCTGGCTTTCCGAGTCCCCATTGAGCAGTCAGTATTCTTCTAATAGGTTGTTATCACCAAAATTCTTATGCCATCTTCAATTTTATACTTTTGTGGGGTATAAGCATCTGAGTTGACTCACAGACCATATGAAGCTCACCAGGAAGGAAGAACAAGTAAGTATGTATGCTTCAGTCCTACTTAGAAGGGGGAACAAAATAATCATGTGAGGTAGAAGGAGGGAGGGAGCTGGGAGGGAGAGAAGAGGGGGACGGAAAAGGGAGAGCAGGATCAGGTGTGGGAGGAGAAGGGGAGAAGTAGAGAGAGTCAGGAAATTGTGAGGCAGTGGGGGACAGGGAACTGGGGGTAGTCACAAGAAAGTCCCAGATGCCAGGGAAGCAAGAGTTTCCCAGGACCCAATGGGGACAACATAAGCTGAAATACCCAACAAAGGGGAAATACAACTTGTAGAGACCATATCCAGTGGAGAGGCACGGCCCCTGGTTGTGGGATGGGGCCACCCACCCATTTGAAAAAGTTTAACCCAGTAATGCTTCATGTCTAAAGGAAATGCAGAGACAAAGAGTGGATCAGAGACTGAAGGAAAGGCCATCCAGAGACTGCCCCACCTATGGATTCATCCCATCTGCAGACATCAAACCCAGACACTATTTCTGATGCCAAGGAGTGCGTGCTGACAGGAGCCTGGTATAGCTATCTGCTAAGAGGTTCTGCCAGAGCCTGACCAAAACAGATGTAGATGCGCACAGCCAACCATTGGACTGAGCATGGGGACCCCAATAGAGGATATTTCTGCTCATTTTTCCTTCCTCACATAATGTATCAATAAAGTCTTCATCATAAAGGAATGCATCAACGTGAACTGTGGGTTCTGGCTGTTGTCGTATCTGGAAAGACACATCAAAGGAAACAAAGTTCAAAGAAGCCTCTTTTATTGCTAAATAAGGCAAAACAGCAGAGGCTGCTATGCTACTCTGACAACAGGCACAGAAAGACACTGCTGCTGACTCAATCTGTTACTACTCCTCCTCCTCTTCCTCCTCCTCCTCTTTTTTTTAACGGAGACATAGATAATTCTGTCTTTAATTTGGAAGGACACAAAACATGGCTAAGATAGCTGAGTCTTACGAATCAATTACTATCAAAATACCTGGCAAGACATATTTATTCAGAAAGCCAAGTTTTCAAATTGCTAAAATATTATTAAAACTTCAAGTTCATATATGTGAGCATGGTACTTTCCACGTAATATCAGCATTTGGAAGACTGAGGCACAACTGTCTGAATTTGAGGCAAGCTTAAGCAATATAGTAAATTTAATGGCCAGCCTGGGTTACAGCCTGTTATCAAAAAACAGAACAGGCTGGACATGGTGGTACATGCCTTGGTCACAGTACTTGGGGACAGACACAGGCAAATTTTGAAGGTAGCCTGGTCTACCCAGCAAGTCCTAGGCCAGCCAAGGCTATAGTGAAACTGTCTCAAAAATAAATAAGTCAGACAGTAGTAGCACATGCCTTAAATCACAGAACTCAGGAGGCTGGAGGATCTGAGTTCAAAGCCAGCCTGGTCTACAGAGAGAATTCCAGAACAGCTAGGGCTACACAGAGAAACATAGACTCGATAAACAAACAAACAAACAAACAAACAAATAAACCTGTTATGTGTTTTATATATATAATATACATTTTATGTATAAAAATATACATTTATAAAAATATATAAATATATAAAAATATGTCATTATGTATATATATAAATATGTCCATAATATGTATATACACATTATATATATAAATGTACATTATATACATGATATTTAATATATAAAATATGCTAAAAGCATGCAGCTGCCTCCCAACAATCTTGCCTTAACCACCTAAGTGTTTGAATTACAACGCTTTTTATTTTCTTCTTGAATAATTCCAAAGTATTTTTAAAGCCTATATTATTATTAATAAATGCTTTTCCTTATCTAACAAATTATATTACAGCATGGTATTGATACAAACACTGATAGCACTCAAACTGTATTACAAATCCAGTGCCAACAACGACTCAAACTCTACTCTGAAATCTCAGTTTTTTGTTTTGTTTTGTTTTGTTTTGTTTTATTTATTTATTTATTTTTTTTGTTTTTTCGAGACAGGGTTTCTCTGTGTAGCCCTGGCTGTCCTGGAACTCACTCTGTAGACCAGGCTGGCCTCGAACTCAGAAATCCGCCTGCCTCTGCCTCCCAAGTGCTGGGATTACAGGCGTGTGCCACCACACCCGCCTCGGTGAAATCTCAGTTTTAACACTACCTCTGCTTGCTCTTCTTTATTCCACTGATACCAGGTTTCTCTGTGCAGCCCAGGTTTTCCTGGAATTTGCTCTGCAGACCAATTTGCTCTGTAGACCAGGCTGGCCTCAAACTCAAAGATCCGTCTGTCTCTGCCTCCTGAGTACTAGGATTAAAGGTGTGCACCATCACTGCCTCTTACTTTCTTCTTCTGAGGTCCATTCTGAAGACCAGCATTATTCTAAAACTTGCTAAATTTAGTTCACAATGTCCATAAACTATTGAAGTGTTCTGGCTTTAAGCTGGTGTGGTCTTCCATAGCTGTAACACCTGGGAGGCTGAGACCTCAATTTGGAGGCCAGTTTTACAGAGCAAGACCTGAGCAATAAAACCTGATTAACTCACCAAATAAACAAATGATACTCCCACCAAACACACAAACAACAAACAACAACAACAAAACCCAAACCTGAAACATAGGAATTAATTCCTTGGCTCAGATGTTTATAAAGGGAAAAGGCCAGCCTGTTAACACTTAATTTTTTTTTTTAATATGCTGATAAACAGGACTCTCTACAAAGCATTCCCTGAGTAGATAGTACCGGGGAAGCCAAGGGTTAAAGCCTCAAAAGAAAGGAGTACATGATGGAAACAGTAAATGAAAAATTGCTTAAAGCCAAATTTACAATTGAGGAGACTACAATGAGTGGGGTTGAAGAAAAACAGATACCTTGAGTTGGACAAAAAGAAATGAATTTGGTTCAAAATACTTTTTGAAGGGCCAGATGTTCCGAGCAGAGCACAGCTTCCACAGGCAAACAGTTCCGGAGGTCATCAGCTATGTTCTTCAACATAATGTCATTGTTGTCTTGAGTAAATTCTTCAAAATCCCCTGAAACAGAGTAAAAATGAGGGGACTGGAGAGATAGCTCAGAGGTTCTTAACCAAAAGACCTAGGTTCAATTCCTAGCACCCACAAGGCAGCTCACAACTGTCTGTAATTCCATCTCCAGGGGATCTGACACCTTCACACAGACATACATGCAGGCAGAATATCAATGTACATAAAATAAAAATAAATTATATATGTATTAAAAAAGTAAAAAGGAAGAAGAACCACCGCCTATCACTGCCATCATTCCAGGACTACGTGATTACGGACGGTGCATTTTCCATCAGAGAAGCCTTCTGAACACTGGCAGGCAGCACTAGCCCAAGGTCCATTTGAAATGGGGAATTTTTCAGGCTGTCAAGATGGCTCAGTGGGTAAAAATACTTCTTAAAAAGCATGATGACCTCAGTTCAGCCCCTGGAACCCACAGGCTAGAAGGGGGTAACTCCCACAGACTGTCTTCTGATCTCTACACATGTGCTATAGAGCTGTATACACACACACACACACACACACACACACTTATAAAAAATAGACATTTAAAAATAAAATTAATTTTTTTCTTTTTACAAACCGCTTATCAAATAAAAGCAGAGATTCAAGAAAATTAATAGTATTTAAACTGCTTTCTTTTTATTCATGAATAGTACTCCTTTAGTTTTCAGGGTATTAAACTCACTAATAAATAATAAACTATTTCATCTTTGACCATGTGACTCTTACTGTTTAAGGATGACTCAGAAGACAGACAGCCTCAATCTGAACATCTTGACCCCAGTAAAATGCATTCAAGCTGTGAAGGTAATCAGGCCGGGATGATGTGGCCCAGGTGGTGGGGGGCTTGTCTGCTTGTACTGGGCTCAATTTGTTCTCAGCAATTCATAAGCAAGATGTGGCATCTTGTGCCTGTAATTCCAAGAGGCAGGAAAATCATACCTTAATAGTATTACTGGCTATGTGGTGACTCTGTGGCTGCCCTGGGCTACATAAGACCCAGTCTCAAAAGATAAACCAAATAAACAAGAGAAACATTCTCACCAACTACCTAATCTACTTGAACTCATGTGGCTCGGATTCACTATAGCAAAAGATGAAGAATTAATATACATACATATTATTTGTTTAGACATAAGGTCTACTCTGAGGTCCAGATAGGCCTTGAACTCAAAGCAATCCTCCTGCTTCAGGCTCCTGGAGTATTGTAATTACAGGTATGTATTATAATGTCTGGCTAAAACAGTATATTTCTTTAAAATTATTTTTGAAAAAATATTTATTAATTATATGTGTATGATTGTTTTGCCTGTATGTATGTATGTATGTATGTATGTATGTATGAGTGAGCCCCAAGTGTTTCTAAGGAAGTCAAAAGAAAGCAAATCCCTTGGAACTGGAGTTTGGTTGTAAGCCAACAACATGTGGGTCTTGGGGACTGAGCCATCTCTCCAGGCATCAAATAGTACATTTTAAAAGACTGTGACCAGGGCTGGAGAGGTGGCTCAGCAGTTAAGAGCACTGACTGCTCTTCCAAAGGTTCTCAGTTCAGTTCCCAGCAAACACATGGTGGCTCACAACCATCTGTAACAGGATCCAATGCTCTCTTCTAGTGTGACTGAAGACAGTGACAAGTGTAGTTACATACATAAAATGAACGAATGAATGAATGAATGAATGAATCTTAAAACAAAATGGTCTGGTAGAAGGGTAGAAACAAAGATGGCAAAGATATGGTAAGAGATTAATAGTGGGCCAATCTAGGTAAGGGTACAAAATGGAATTCATTTTTCTGTAGTTTCCACTTTCTATGGGTTAAACTGAACTGTAAGCAGTTCATAAACAATCTAAAATAGAATATAACTCTGGAATAAAGCACTCTTACAGGTCAGCTTCTCTCTAGGATGTCAAATGTAGACTGGGGAAGACTATGAACAAAATTACCATTTTATTCATAGATTAGAAAACAAAGTAGTTTACCTTCCTCTGAAAAGACTATTATAATTATGGGTCCTTTCCAGGGCATGAGGACCACAGCATATGTGGGCAGTGGTCTGAGGACAGTTTTTCGGAGTTGGTTCTTCTTGCTCTATGTGGGATCCTGAGAACAAACTCAGGTCGTCAAATTACCCGCCAGGTTACCTTGGTGGCCTGGGCTTCCTCCCTTTTTTTGAGACAAGGTATGTCTATTTACTCTTGGCTTACTTCAAACAAAATATGTAGACCTGGCCTCAAATTTGTAACTAAGTGCCTCCTGAGTGCTGGGATCAAGGGTATGAGACAACCAAGCTTGGCTCTCTTCTTTTTGTTTGTTGGTTTTTGAGACTAGGTTTCTCTTGTGTAGCCCTGGCTGTCCTGAAACTTGCTCTGTAGAGCAGGCTAGCCTTGAAGTCACAGAGATCCATCTGCCTCTGCCTCCCAAGTACTGGGATTAAAGACATGCACCACCACTACCCTATGAGGCTTCCTTAAACAGGATACTTTTTATTTGTTTAGAATGACATTTTCATGTTATAAATAACTACAAACGAGAGAATGTTTCACAGCTTGCAAAGTTCTTTCAGATACAGAGCCAGTTCACTGCTTCAGCACCAATGCGAAGGAGAGAAGGCTAGACCACCTTAGGACACCAAGTCATAAGTTTAGCTTAATCTCAGATGCTATATAGAAGGCCGGTAGCAGCATGAACGCTGTGGCTGATGCTCATGAGGAAGGTGTTCTTCCTTGCCAAAGTCTGTCTGTCTCTCTACACAGGAATGTTCTTTGTTTGCATAACTTGAGCAAAGGGAATTCATTAACATGGAAATAGACTACTTGGCTCTGAGCTGGTATGTGAAGGCCTTTTTCTTCTTTCCTTATACATCTAGTTTAATATTCTAATTAATGATTCATAAGTTCTAGGAAGCCAACTATACCTTATAACAAAACAAAACAGAGTTTGCAAACTCACTGTTTTAAGTGGGACTCAAGGAGTGGCATTGTCTTCCCCCAACATGGCTTTTCCACACCATATTCCTAAAATCTAATTACATTTCCCAAGGTGTTAATTAATACCTAGAATCTGCTTAGTTGCTCTTACAGATAAAAGAGTCTGAGAAGTTGTATGACTCAAATTTAATTTACTTAAACCATGACTCTTAAAGAAAACCAAAATCTCATTATATTAAATGAAAATATCCTAAGGCCCAATTTCTTTAAATTTTGTTACAGTCTTGTTAACAAAACAATGTCTTGATATGAGTTTCCCTTCTAAAATCAAAGGCTCTTAGGAAGCTATGCTGTGACCTATTTTACTAAGTGGCAGAATGCCGCGTCCTGACATCTGATACACAGCTGCTTGGGTTGAGCACATTCAGAGAAGGATTTCTTGGTTCAGCTAAGTTAGAATCTGCCTCTCTGTAACACTCAATCAGTTTTTCTCTTTCAGCTTGAATAGTATCATTATCTTTAATGCTATATATTTACTGGATGAGCATTCAAGGGATACTAGATTGTGCAAGTTTTCAAATATAGTCATTTATATCTAAGAACCTTATACACGGTACAAATATTAAAAAAAAAAAAAAAAAAAGGAACAAACCCCGAGAGCTCTGACTTGATTGCATTCCAAGGTAGAGGGATTTCTCCAGTAACTGCAGACTGCTTAGTGCTGTTTCTAATCTTACATATTAAACAGCCAACCTTTTTCTCATCTGGCTTCACCTCTGCTCTTTAGAAATCGAAGAGTGGATTTTGAGTTAGACTCTTGAATCTGAATCCTGAGCTACAAACTTATTTGGATGAGTTACTCCTCTCTGAGCCCCAGTTGCCTTTATCTATAAAGTGAAAATAACCATCGCACATCAAAAGACTGTTTGGGGAGTTAAATGAGAACATAAATGGACTATTTAGAACATTGCCTTCAGGGGCTGGGAGGTTGGCTCAGTGACTAAAGGCACCTGGTACAAGTCCAATGACCTGGGTTTGATCCCCAGTTTGACTCCTACAGGTTGTATTTTGATCTCTACATACATGCCTACACACATTCATACATACACACATATTAATAATTTTAATAAAAATATTGTCAGAATTGTAACAGGTAAACCCATCACTCAAGAAGTTATTTACAGTTGAGGATCAGTGATGTTTATTAAGTTCATTTTCTAAAATTATACTTTAAAAGCACCGTCGGGCTGAAAGATGGCTCAGTGGCTAAGAGCACTGATGGATCTTACCTGGATCCAAGTTCAGCTCCTATCCTCCCTACCCCCCACCCATCACTCGGCTCCGAGCCTTGAGCTTCCTCCAGTGCCTGAACTCAGCACATACCCTCCCCCACATATCTTAAACTAATTTAAAAATTTACTAATTTCATGACTGAAATGAAAACATGCACAATTTCATCATTTTGACGAGCTATCGTTTCATATGTGTTATCCTAAATGTTCTTTTTCTGTTCTAGATGTTTTCTTTATTCGTTTGTCCCAGATTCACAATTATTTGAAACTTTCAGGCTTCAAAAGGAAATTTTTAACCAAGATGGGTAAAATTAATTTAATTATCTATAATGATTGAGACATAACTTAGAAACGATTAGCTAATAAATCATTTTTCCCTAATAATGGCTATAAAAATATCAGATGTACTATGCAACTGATGTACTATGTAAGTCTATAAAAATGGAAGTCACTTTAAAACATTTATCACATACTTATCTCTTCACGTGCACGGGCCACACTGTGCCTGTGGATGTCAGAGGACAAGCTGTGGAGGCCAGTGCGCTCTTAGCATGTGGGTCTCAGGGACAGAACTGGGGGTGGGTGGGGGGGGGCTGGAGGTGGCGACAGCTCCTTTAACCACTGAGTCATCTCTCTGGCCTTTGAACTCACTTTACTATTAGATATTTACTCTAAGAAACTAAACTTGTTGAAGCCAAGCTTGGTGGCACACAGCTGTGACTCTGGCTATTCCAGAGGATTTCCTGAGCCCAGGAGTTTATGGCTGGCCTTGGGCAATATAATCAAACTGTTGAGAAAAAAATCTGCTGCTGAAACATTATCCTTTAAAAAAAAACTATTATCTTAAGAAAAGGTCTCAACATGTAGCTCTAGCTGGTCTGAAAGTTATGATGTAGAGCAGGCTGACCTTGAACTTGGACATCTGCCTGCCTCTGTCTTCTGAGTGCTAGGATTTAAGGAAATGCACCGTGGCGTCCATCTTAAAAAGATGTTGTTACATTTAACTTATTTGTGTGTGTGTGTGTGTGTGTGTGTGTGTGTACTTTTGTGGTAGAAACGAACGCATGGACTCCTCCAGCTCTGTCTCCTTACTCACTTACTAAAACATGCTGAAGGATTCTGTAATGTCCTTTCCAATTTTCTGAATGATTATACTAAATTGCTCTGACAGATGAGGAAGAACGGGTGGTCTCGGGTGCCGTGGCAGTTAATCCTGCCTTTAATCCCAGCATTCTTTCTACCCACCATTCCTACTGGTGGGAGGCCAGGGCAGGAATAAGAGCCTCGAACAAACAGCAAGATCCTAGCTCAAGACAACAAAAGAATATATGTTTCATCGACTGCCTCAGCATTGGATGAAATCATAAAAACAAACAGGGTTGTTTTAATTTGCATTTATTCAATTACTACTTCAACCGAACATCTTTTAACTTGGATGACAGCTATTTCAGGAGTTGTAGTAACAATTCTTTGGAAACTTTAACCTTTTGGAAAAAGATTAAAGAGGTGTTAATTGACTGCCTAAGGACAGTTAAGATTTTCTCAAATGATACAGAAGCAGGCAGGAAGAGAGGAGAAAGGAGGAGTTTCTAGACAGGGCAACATCAGTCCTTTAGAAGTTCTGCTTACATTTAATTAAATATACGGGAAATAAACACCCAGGGCTGATAGCCTAAGAAGCAAAACCCACTCTGGGGGCTGGTGAAACTGATGGTCCGGCAGGAATAGGCACTAGTGTCAGTCACAGTCCTGAGCAAGATCGGTTACCAGCACCCAAGCAAAGGTGTGAGGAGAGAACCACCGACAAAGCCACCTCCACATGCGCGCTGTAGTATGCACACCTGTAAGAATTTAAGAACCCCACTTGTCCTCTGCAGTATGCAGCCCTAGAATTGTTCTCATCTTGTCACTTTAAGGAACTCAAAGTGGTGAATACCTCACAGGCACCCGACCAAGTTCCACAGTGTAACGGACCCTCTTTGACGGTTATAAACCCATCTATCTGCTTTAATCTTTCACTCCCCTTCCCTACTTTAGATGGTCTCCTATTTCTCAATGTATCAGTTTTATCACTGTTCACTTTTAAAACCCTTGACAACAGAGTCTAACTGTCCTAATTTTTTTTTCAATTTAATCTTAAACTAACAAATAATCATTTTACATTTTCTGGAATACATGAATAGTTCATAGCAGAGCCGAATCGGGCTAGTTAGAAATCTTTTTGCTGGCCAGGCGGTGGTGGCGCACGCCTTTAATCCCAGCACTTGGGAGGCAGAGGCAGGCGGATTTCTGAGTTCAAAGGCCAGCCTGGTCTACAAAGTGAGTTCCAGGACAGCCAGGGCTACACAGAGAAACCTTGTCTTGAAAAACAACACAAAACAACAACAACAAAAAAGATTTGGTACACCAATTTTAATTCATTTGGATATATGAATATATATGTGTGTATATATAACATTTGGATATATGAATATATATGTGTGTATATAACTGGAATTGGTAACTATGCTAGTTCTATTTTTAGTATTTTGCGGGCTCCCCTATGCCACTTTCCAAAATGTTCTATCAACATATCAACAATAGCTTTTCCTTCACATTTGCTACCGTATCATTTTTGTCATTTTTGGTAACAGTCATTCTAAGAGGTGTGAGGACTTCTCATTTTCTAATCTCAGTATTCCCTAATATTTTTGCTCTAGATGGATCTCAGTTGTTTCCCATGTTCTTCCTAAGCTCACGGCTCCTTTTGACTGTATGACCTATCACCCCCTCTTGTTCCCCCACGTCTCTACCTTTAATGGATATAGTGCACAAGTAAGTACTAGGTTGTATGAAGCCCTATCATTAAAGAGACTTCTGGTCCCAGACAAGATGAACACTTTCCCTCGCTCTCTTCTAAACACAACTAAGTGCCCTATAAACAACCCAACAGGTATCACAAAAGAGCTCAGAAAACTGGGGGAAAAAAGTGAAACGTTTAGTTACCACAGAATCTGAGGAAGCACGCTCTGGTAAACTGTTTTAAAGTCTTTACAATAGACTATACAGGGTACTAGAAGTTGCAAACCACAAGCACTATTAAGCACACACAGAAAACAGAACGAAAGCATAAACTGAAGAAAAGCTTGTCTGTGGCCAGAGACAGAGAAAACAGATTAGCAGAGCCCACTAGAGAGCTCCACTCCCACTGCACACAGGGCAGTGTGGCTCAGCTAGTACCACGGGAGCCGCTGTCTCAGGCCCTTAATGCACAGGCACTGCCTGACCTTCTGCCCAGTAGCAGAAAAAGTGACAAGCTGGTTTTGCCTTCTCTCATCAGTAAAGGCAGCTTGCAACACAAAAGGATCCAGAAGTGTCTTCGGCTCTTGTAGAAAGAACTGAGTAAACAGATAAGAAAGGAACAGCCAGGTTCCTCCAGAGAAACCTCTACAACTACCATTCTACTTAAGGACAGGAGACTTGGCCAAGGGAAGGGTGCCCACTCTTCAGATCCTCACCCAGGGCAGTAAAGGCAGCAGTACTAGTTAGCATACATAGGAAGAAAGGACACACTCATGCAGTTTGGGAAAAAGGATAAAAAAAGAAGAGGTTGGAGAAAGAACAGATCATACGTGCCCATGGCCTCATAAAGGAAAATTCAGGAAGCACTCCATAGTTTTTGTTTGGTTTTGAGTTTTGTTTTTCTCTAACAGAAAGAAAGAATATGAAGTAGGGTTAAAGGATCTGGGAGGAGTTGGTGGAAGGGAAAAAACATGACCAAAATATATTGAACAAAATTTTCAAAAAAATAAAACCACTAAAATAAAAAATCATGTGTATCCATGACGTGATTATCCATGTAGAAAGTTCTAAGGTGTCTACAGGAAAATTCCTAAAACCAGTCATTTCAACAGGTCACGGGTTACAAAATAACAAATAACAATTAACCTTTATATGTATGTACGCACAGTTTATTGGCTGGAGAGATGGCTCGTGGCAGAGCACTTGAAGAGGCTCTGGAGTCATTCCCAGCACCCACATGGTGGTTCACACCATCTGTCACTCTAGTTCCTGGGATCCAAACCCTCTACTGACCTTTGCAGGCTCTAGGCATATACATTGTACACATACATAAATGCAAACAAAATACTAATAAACATAAAGCAAATAAATCTAAAAACAAAGCATAACCCTACAACTGGGCTGGAGAGATGTCTCAGTGGTTCAGAGCACTGGCTGCTCTTCCAGAGGACCCAGAATTGATTCCCAGCACTCACATTGCAACCTATAACCACTAGTAACCCTCTTCTGGTCTCCCCAGACATCAGGCACATATGTGGTGCTGGAGATACATATACAGGCAAAGCCCCCATACACATCAAACAACAACAACAACAACAACAACAACGATTATAATAAAATATCACATATTTTAAAAACCTACAATTTATAATAGTTCCAAAGAAAAAGAGATAGGTATATTTAACAAAAAGCATGTTGCAACTAAGCTGTACAATGAAAGAAACCAAAGAAAACTTAATGTTAGAAACCATGCAAATGCATTAGAGCAAAATGTACCAAACAAACATGCCACATTTCCTAACTAAAACACATAACACCTATGAAATGGAGTCAATATAGTTGTCCACCAACAGATGAACAAATAAAGAAAATGTGGCACATACATGCAATGGAATTTTATTTAACCATAAAGAAAAATGAAATCATGACATTTTTGCTGGAAAATGGGTCCAGAAGTAACTGTATCGGTAGACTGTCTGTATAGCATGCATCAAGTTCTGGGTTCTACCCTGAGTCCTGCATACACTAAGCAGATGGAGAAGGCCTGAAATCCCAGCAGCCAGGAAGTAGAAGCAGAGGCACCAGAAGTGTAAGGTCATCCTCAACCACTCAGGGAATTCCAGGCTACCTGAATGAGATCTGCTAAAACCAACCAACCAACAAACCACTCATATGTTGATATGTAATTTGAACAGGTAATCAAAATGTAAACGTTGAAATTGTGAGTTATTTATCACTTACCAGAATAGACAGGTATACTAATATATTTCTTGTTTTGGTTGGTAACACAGGCAGGTACAGACAGTACATCTGTAATCCCAGCACTTTGGAGGCAGAGAGAACTTGGAGGATCTCCAATTCAAGGCAAACATGGGCTATATAATGGAACCTCATTTTAAAAAAATGAAACAAAACACTCCTTCAAGCTAAGTTAACTAATTTCTTAAAATATTCACGTTAATAAACATTCTTCAGAGCTGGATGTAGTGGTGAATGTCTTTAATCATAACACTCAGGAGGCAGAAGCAGGTGGATCTCTGAGTTCAAGGCCAACCTTGTCTACAGAGCGTGTTCCAGGACAGCCAGAACTACACATAGAAACCCTGTCTCAAAAAAAATTGAAACCAACCAACCAACCAACCAACCAACCAACCAACCAACCAACAAATGTTCTTCAGAAACTCAAGTTGTGTTCTACTAAGTTACACAAGCTTCCAGGGTAGAAGGGCGGGTGGGTGGAGGAGAGATGGCCTGCTGCTTGGATCACTTGCAGCAGCTGCTGCTGGCGCAGAGGATCTGAGCTTGCTTCTCAGCATCACCCCAGGAGGCTCACAACTGTCCGGACCTCTATCTCCAAAAGGGTCAACACCCTTTTCTAGGCCCTGCGGCACCTGCACACGTGCAGTTCACTTACACAGACACATAAATAAAAACAAATCTTTAAAAAGCAAAAATGCTACCAGTGAGACCCTTGCTATACAACCTAACAATGTGACTTTGATACCAGGAATGTAGTGTAGGAGAGACCCAATTCCCCCAAGTAGCCCTGATTTCCACATGCACACTGTGGCAAGCTCTTCCCACCCCTAATACACACAAAATAAAATTCAAAAGTAAAAGTAAAAATATGCTTTTTTCTCAGTGATGTTGAAACTACTTTTTTACTACATTAACATGTAGAACAGACTTTAAAGGCAACCCAATTTTGAACAATGGAGTCTCAATTGATGCTTCAAATCTGGGGACTTGAATTACAAATAATTCAACAAGGCTAAGGGGGAAGTTATTTTAGTAACTGTGCAAGTGCCAGAAAAGGCAACAGTATATTTGTGTGTTTTATGTATGCATACATGTGGTTGTCAGAGGAGAACCTATGTCCCTCCTCCTCAGCTGCCTCCATATTGTTTATGAGACAGTCTCTTACTGGGATCTGAAATCACCAAATTAGGCTAGGCTGGCTGAGTGGGACCCCCAGGGAGGTCTGTCTGCCTCACCAGAGTTGCGATTCTATGCGCTAGGGTTATATGTGCTGTGCACCACTGTCTGGCTTTTTATCTTAATACACTGGATATAACATAGGCAGCAGCGGGATTGTGTAATCCCAGCAGTATGGAGGCAAGGAGAAGTAGAGGTGGAACTCTGGTTCTCATGGTTGTGTACCAAGTACTCTGCTGTTGGGAGCACAGACGTCCTTGCACTCACAGACAGCACCAGAGAAACTAGTAATGCTTAAGCCACAAAGTTGTCTTTCTAAGGGAAAAGCTGTATAACGCATTTTCTGCCTAGGTGCTGGGACTGGGGCTGGTTAATAGCCTAGGTCAGCAGCTTTCAACCTGTGGATCATGACCCTATGGGGTTGAATGACTCTTTCATAGGGGTCACATATCAGATATTTATGTTATGATTCATAACTAATAAAACTATAGTTGTGAAGCAAGAAGAAAAATAATTTTATGGATGGGGGTCACTACAACATGAAAAACTGTATTAAAGGGTGGCAGCATTAGGAAGGTTAAGAACTACTGGACTAGGTGATCCTGGCACTGTCTGTAGGGCCAGGACATACCAAGCTCCCACAAGCAGGACCAGATGACCTACCTCTGTGCTATCTGTATGACTGAGACCACACCAGATCTCCTTTAGGCCCTTAAGGTAACATATATAGCCTACCTCTGGAACCCATCTTCATGGAAGAAGTGACAATTACTTTGAGAAAAGTTTCAATATAATTACACTCTGCCAGCTCTGGTGTTGGCAGAGACCCCTTTACACCTTACTATTGCCCCAGTCTACATTTTTTGTTGTGAGCCTGAACTTTTAACCGCTAAGCCATCTCTCAACTTCCAATACTGCAGTTTAGTAGTCAATAATGCTTTTGGAATAAATGACCTGATACTGAGGTATGAAGAAAAACTAGAAGGAAGTTGGTACTATTATAAACAACTATGTAAGTTAGGGAAACAAGTGGGTAAGTTAGGCTTAACAAAGTGATAGAAGACAACATGATTATAGTGAGACCATGGCTTTTAAAAAAACAAAACAAAACAAAACATGTGTTAGAGAGATGGCTCAGCTGTTAAGAGTACTGACTGCTCTTCCAGAGGTCCTGAGTTCAAATCCCAGCAAACATGGTGGTTCACAACCATCTGTAATGGGATCCTACGCCCTCTTCTGGTATGTCTGAAGACAGCTACAGTGTATTCATATACATTAAAATAAACAAAACCCTTTATTTTGTAAATTCCTATCTTTGGTTTGTTTGTTTGTTTGTTTTGATTTGGCTTTTTCGAGACAGGGTTTCTCTGTATAACCCTAGCTGTCCTGGAACTCACTCTGTAGACCAGGCTGGCCTTGAACTCAGAAATCCACCTGCCTCTGCCTCCCAGGGTGCTGGGATTACAGGCGTGCGCCACCACCGCCCGGCTGTATATTCCTATCTTGAAACACTCTTCTTGTATGTGTATATAACCATGGAGAGGTATTTCTGGTTTCCTACAGTCCCAAGAAACTCTTTGCTCTCAGATGCCTCAAGCCAAACTTTAGTTTGGTGCCTCACTCAAAATAATCTCTCAAAACGTTTAACAATTCTCTAACTACGCCAAGAATATTTTTCCTAACAAGTCAAAGGTTGAAGACCTAAAGTTGGAGCCGGGCGGTGGTGGCACACCCTTTAATCCCAGCACTTGGGAGGCAGAGGCAGGCGGATTTCTGAGTTTGAGGCCAGCCTGGTCTACAAAGTGAGTTCCAGGACAGGCAGGGCTACACAGAGAAACCCTGTCTGAAAGAAAAAAAAAAAGGGACGTTGGAGTTAAGTATGTAGCTCAGTAGGCAGAGCACAGGCCTGAGTTTGGTCTCCAGCATCAGTACAGATGAGACCGACGAAGGAGGACCAGAGTTCTACGTCATCCTCTGTTAAGTTTGAGGTCTAGGAGGACTACATGAGACCTTGCCTCAAAAATTTAAAATAAAAAGCCGGAAGGTGGTGGCGCACGCCTTTAATCCCAGCACTTGGGAGGCAGAGGCAGGCGGATTTCTGAGTTCGAGGCCAGCCTGGTCTACAGAGTGAGTTCCAGGACAGCCAGGACTACACAGAGAAACCCTGTCTCGAAAAAAAAAAAATTTAAAAATATATTGAACTTAATATCACATAAGAATACTTAAAGGATCTGAAAGAAAGTAACCTTTGGGGATTAATGCTTTTCAGAATAGCATACATTAATACAGTTCTCAAAAAGAGAAAAGTATATACATAAAACAGTGCTTTCACAAGGCTTTACTTTGCTAGATATGAAAAGTTTTATCCTCTAACTAGATCCAATCACCTCATTTCCTCGATTCTAAATTTATGACTTTTCATATTTACTACTCACAGTTTATAAGTCTTTTTTCCTTCCCCATCCCCTGAAATATTACCATGTATAAAATAAATGTACTAGGTATATGTAATTTTCTTTGCCTTGAGGGTAACTCCACAGTCTAATAAAACCTTTCTTGCCCAGAGCTTCTCCATGTAGTACCCGCCTGTACGAGTAACTGAACAAAGAGGTTCTAGAAGGTTGCCCAAAGTCAGCAAACCACCTAAAGTTGGTTCTTAGGCATCCAATCCTAAAATACACTCAGATGACTTGATGTGCAGCCATCAAGAGCTGCCTAGCGACCCGGTGCCTAGCCCCGCCCCTCCCAGGTACCCAAAGCCTAAATCCAACAGCCAACCGCCAACCGCCGGGCTCTAGCCATGACTGCTTACGGGTAGTCCTCATCCAGTGAAGCAGTGCCGGGACATCTGCGGGAGCCGTAGTTCCGAGCAGCTGAAGCACAGCTCTCTGAGCGGACCGAAAGTCCATGGCTAAGTCAGCCAACAAGACAGGAGCGGCTTCTCGCTGAGCACGCGCGGCCAGACACGCGCCCGCCGCGACTCCGCCCTCCTCAGACCTTCCAGTCACGAAAGCCAAACCGCTAAGCCCCGCCCCTTCGGGAATTCCGCGCTGGCGGCTGTGGAATCTGTAGTCCTCCCTCCCTCGCGGAGTTCTCCTGCACCCTTTCGCTTAGTGGCTTTCCCTTAAGTCCTGACTTTCCCTCGAGATTGCACCCGGGGGGTGGGGGAAGTCTGTTTCGCTGGTAGCTTGCCGCCGCAGTGACGTACTGGTAGAACACTAAGGTCAAAGGTCACCTCAAGCAAAGAAACACCCCTTCAACCCTTAGCCGAGGGGAGCCGGAGAAACCGGGCATTGTGCCCCGGAAGCGGAAGTGTATTTTCACGAAGGGCTCAACTACGCTGGGTGATGACGTCTCCTCATTGGGCGGAAGGTTCGGTGGCAGTCGTCGGTATTCCAGCTGGTGGGAGTTGGCTTCGCTGTGCGGGGCGCTGGGCACCTAGTTTCTGTAGCTGGGAAGTTGGGCTGCGGGGTCGTCCCTGTCCTTCTGCTTCCAGTGTTCCTGGGTTTCCTTCTGCGGCGTGGGGCCTCGCCAAGGACTCGCCGGCCCTGTGGGGCCACGGCTTTAGTGGTGCCTTTTGCGGTGAGTGTGGGGGTTTTCCTCGCTCTGCGCTGGGGGAGCGCAGCCAGACTCCTAATTAGAGCGCTGCTTCTGTGGAAGTCTTCCAGGTCGAGCACAAGCTGTGATCGCCGACGCAGAGGTGCACTGGACACTTTTACTCTTTTCCTCCACTGCAAGTTTTACTGAACGATGCGCTGTTACCCTTTTAATTTGTCTTCAGATTTACCGGAGCCAAAATAAGTAAGCATTTGTAGGCTTGGCTTATGGAAGACATTCCTGAACAAGAATTTAGATAAATTTAGATAAAGCTACATCTCCAAAGCCTTTTGACATATACTAGGGTTTATTTTCCAATCTTTTAGTGTTTATTAGTATATTGGTTAGCATATCGTTCTTTAAGTAGCAGAATGAATAAGAACTTTTAGTTTAGCGACAATGATAAGATGTGCTAAGGAATTTTTCCTTTTCTCAGTCGGCGCTACTGAGACTGTTTTTGTTTTTGTTTTTTGTTTGTTTTTGTTTTGGAAACTTTCTTAATCAGCTTTTCTGTTACCAGACTTCCCTTGTTAGATATGCGTTTGAACAAAATGTTTATGAGGCTTTCTTTCTTTGTTTTTTCTTTTCAAGCTGAAGAGATAAAGTAATGAAGGACACTACTTGTAACATGAAGATTCTAGCAGTACAGAAGATAAAAAGTCCATAAATATATATTATAGCCTGACTCTAGTTAGGCCAAAAGAGATGTGGGTCAGTGATGACAGTTAATATGCCCCTTAAGAGATATGTCTGAGTCCTTTGCTTTTGAAGGCTAGCCTCAGTTTCCTAATAGGCTTACAAGGATACAAGAGGGTTAAGTAAAGTAGTAGTTCCTATGATATAGTTGAAAGGTGCAGAAGAGGGAGACATTTCCCTCAAACCTCTTTACCTCAACTCTTTGATATGACAGATTTAGTATTTTCTGATTTAATAAATAAAGACTATTATACAAGGAATACTCCTGTAACCCTCTGTGCCTGATACTGGAATGGAAATGTTTCTTTCTTTTAAAGATAGTTTTTTTTTTCCCTTGTGCTTTTGGAGGCAAAGATGACCAGTAAAAATTAGTCTCTTGGGATACTCTTAGTCTTGGTTGATTTGCTCTTTCATTTGCCCCACATTGGTAGACGACAGAATCTTCCACAGACTCACCGAGAGAGTTCTCACCCACCTGTTGCTCCCATACACCATTCCCATATGCCAACCATTTACATGCACTTTCTCTGGCCTTCATTTTGAGAGTTCTGCACTTTATGCAGTAAATATACTGCTGCCATCTCCCATTTTCCACTAGGAAATGTGGTGTGTATGTGGAAATGTATAGAAGCAGTGTGTTTTTGAGTTTTGACCCTTATGAGTGTTGTTATGTGTATGTTCAATTTTTTAAAAGACTAAGCCACATTTGCTTAGTTAGCTACTTTGTAGTCTAGATAGGGAAATTACTTGAGCACAGGTGTGTGTGCCTGGACTTCGATAATAATACCCCATCCCTAAAGTACACAACAAAGTAGTGTAATAAAAGGAACACTTATTTATACATTTGTAAAAGTAACTTTTATTCAACAGAAGTGATTGTCATCTTGGATGCTTACTGCCTCTGTCTGCTAACCTAGACCTAATCCTGGAAGCTTCTAGCCTCCATACAATCTTATCAAAGCCTGGAATGTTTTCAGCCTTGGAGATTTACTGCTGAATAAGTTCGCCCCTTCCTAATTCTTTCTGATCTCTGGTTGGCTGGTCAGTTTAACTGTTCTGGCTCAAAACTCCTCTCCACACTGATTCAATCTGCCTTCTCTTTCAGCCTCTCCTGAATTGCTCTGCGTTGCCTCATAGTTAACTGGCAATCTTTTCTCATCTTCTGGCTCCTTCTCATTCTGTGGTTCATTCTGTCTTCGTCTGGATCTAGCTGGTTCTCTCTTTGCAACCTGTCTCTGTAAAACTTCTTGGTAAACTTTTGTAGTCTTCTAACTCTTGGATTTTTCTCCATTTGGAGGAAACTGTATATATAGCTTTTGTTTTCTTTTTTGAGAAAAGATATAACTATGTTGACTTAGCCAACCTTGAAGCCATAGTTTCAAGTAATCTTCCTGACTCAACTTTCCAAGTAAAAAGTACCTATATTCTGCTTGAGATATTGTAAAAGTTGGGGACAGGTTTTCGTTCCTTTGGGAGATACTGCTGAGTGCAATGATTATAATATGCCAGGGTCTATAATGACTTCTTTTGCTTTTCTGATCAGGAGTTTTAGATATGACTCGTTCTCTAAAACATTTTATTTCCCATCCCCCAAGTGATATTGTCCCTGGGATTCTGACTGAGGATTTGGTTTTGAGCTGACAGGCTTTGACCATAACCAGCGCATCCCTGCCTGAGCGTGTGCCTCCTCACACTTTTCCATCTGCCCCTTCAGTGCTCTTACCAGTTTCAAAAGCAACTATTTCCAAGGAATTTTATTGTTTTTGTTTTTTTTCTCTTGTCAAGATTTTGTGTAAAGATTCTTTTTATGACTAGCCTGACAGCTAAAGAGAAAGCTTGTACTGTTTTGCTTTCTTGTTTTTGTTTTCTTTTTTTGAGACACAAGGTTTTTCTGCATGGCCTTGGGAACTTGCTCTGTAAACCAGGCTGACCTGTAACTCAAATACATCCTCCTCTCTGCCTCCCAAGTGCTGGGATTAAAGGCATGTGCCACCACAGCTCGGTGACAAAGAGTATCTTTTCTTTTTTTTTTTTTTTTTTTGGTTTTTCGAGACATAGTTTCTCTGTGTAGTCCTGGCTGTCCTGGAACTCACTCTGTAGACCAGGCTGGCTTCAAACTCAGAAGTCTGCCTGCCTCTGCCTCCCAAGTTCTGGGATTACAGGGGTGCGCCACCACGCCCGCCCGGCTGACAAAGAGTATCTTAAAAAAAGATCCTTTGTAGGTTTTTTTTTCCTTTCTTCTTTTGTCTCCCTCCCTCCATCCCTCCTTCCCTCCCCTTCTCTCTCTTTCCTCCCTTCTTTCTTGGCTGGCCAGCATGGGACTTGCTATGTAGACCATGCTAGCCCTGGGTCACAGAGCTCCAGGAGTCTATTCCTTCTGAGTGCTAAGCTGTGCACTACTATATCCTACCTTCTTGATTTTTTTAATTACTATTCTTATTGCTTATTGGATATGGTGTTGGGGAGGGAGGTGTATATATGTTTGTACATGTTGTGTATGTGCCAGAGGAGAATGTCTTCTTCTACCCCTCTGCTTAACCTCTTGGGAAGCGGTCTTTTTTTTTAATTGTAAAATCTTTTTCTAAGTTTTTTTTTTAATTTATTTTTTGAGATTATAATATAATTACATCATTTCCCCCTTTCCTTTCTTCCCAGTACCCCTTTCTTTATACTCCTAACTTGTTTTTAATTCATGGCCTCTTTTTCAGTAATTGTTAATAAATACATGTATGTTTATGCATATATTCCTAAGTACATATATACCTTGTTTTGTCTATATATTACTAGTATGTAGGTTTTCATGGCTGACCATTTGCTATCAGATAATCAGTTGGTGTGCTCTCATGACGAAGACCATTTCTCCTGCTCTTAGTTGCTTGGAATTTCTTGGGTAAAGTTGAGGCCACCCGAAAAGCTGTTGGTTGCTGCCAGGGTGTTTATGCCATTATTACACCCCTAGGGTCACTGTGCCATGACACTTGTTGTGGTGGTGTATAGCTGTCATAGCTGGTGGAACTGTTGGTTACTTTCCTCTTTGAAGCTTCCTTCCATGGTGCCTTCTGGTACCAAGAAAACTACTCTTCAGGGAGGAAGCTTTCTGGTCAGTTCCAGCTCAGAGAGAGGCCTTTGGGCTCTCTGTCTAAAGCACATGGTGTCTTCATTAATGGGGACTTGCCTTCCACCTCTGTTGGTGGGGAAGGCCAACCAAGGGCAGTAACAGTAGCCTGTTCAACAGCCCTGACAGACAACTCAAAGGGGGCTTTTCATGGTTGGTGTTGGAGGTTTTGTTAGATAGTCATTGGTTTTTGAAGGGAATATTATTAACTCTGATTTTAAAAAATTCATTTAAACTTTATTTATTTATATACAGACTTAAGTGTATTATAGTTTTGTTTGTTATAGGTAGATCTTTAATACTATACTTCCTAATACTTTCTTTTCAAACTCCCTAGTTTTACCCTTCTGTCCTGAATTTCTCTCCCTCTCTACTTCCTAATTAGAGCCTTAATTTCCTATGTAGAGCCCTGTTTTCCTCTCTCCCCATCAAATTGCTTACACCCCACTATATTCCTCTGTATTGTCTCCTCACACCACACCCTTTTCACCTTCCTGATTTCTGCATCCACTCTAGGCTGTGTACTCATCTGAGGATTTGGAGCTGTGCACCTTAGAGAGAACATGTGATGTTTGAGACTGGGTCTCTAATTGTACCTAAAGCCCACTAGTTTGGCTAGCTGGTTGGCCGGTGAGTTCCTTGGACCTGCCCCTCAGTGCTGGGATACATGCATGCACAGCTTTTACAGTGGGTGCTGGGAAGTCAAACTCAGATCCTCATGTTCGCACAGCAGGTCCTCTTAGACATTGAACCATTTCCCCAGGCACCTCAAATAGTCGTTTAAAATTACATTTATTTTCAGAGCAAACATGGATTTATTAAGAAAATGTGATGAAAACTCCTGATGATGGGATAGGTTCTAATAGTTCCTTTTCTTTTAAAGTAAGCTTGTTCTATAACCAGGGTTGGCCTTAAGCCAACAATCCTTCTACCTCAGTCAGGTATGCATTACCATGCATACCTAGCCTAATAGAAGTTTTCTCTACCTTTTCTTCCATTAGACTGTGAAGTGGGGGCTAAAAAGATAGTTCAGTTGGTAAAGTACTAAGTCCAAATTTTTTTAAGATTTTAAATCTTTTGGTAAAAATATAGCCAAGAATCAAGAATGATGGAGATTTTGTATTAATCTTTATGCCCAACATGAATATTTTGATTTATTGGTTGTCTATGGGAGCCAGGGAGAGAGCTCAGAGAATTTGATTCTAGGAACCCACCTAAAATAGCCAGTCTTTAGTTGCAGATACATGGAATCTCAGCACTGCAGATATAAAAACAGGCAGAACTGTGGGACTTCCAGCCAGCTGAGCCTATGTGGCCAGTGCCAGGTCAGTGAGAGGCCCAGTCTCAATGAGCAAATGGATAGCTCCTGAGTAGTTTGAGATACCTCTGCTCTCTTCTACATGGACGCACACAGATGCTCAGGTTAAAAGCATGCCCACCGCCCGTTGTGGTGGCGCACGCCGGTAGGACTTGCTGAAGGAGGCAGAGGCAGGAGGATCACGAGTTCGAGGCCAGCCTGGGCTACACATTTAAAAGCCGGGCGGCGGTGGCGCGCGCCTTTAATCCCAGCACTTGGGAGGCCGAGGCAGGCGGATTTCTGAGTTCGAGGCCAGCCTGGTCTACAAAGTGAGTTCCAGGACAGCCAGGGCTACACAGAGAAACCCTGTCTCAAAAAAAACAAACAAAAAAAAAAAAAAAAAATGCCCACCATGCCTGCTTACAATATTAGTTTTAATGTTAAGATTTTAAACTTTAAAAAACTAGTTAGGTGTGGAGGCACACACCTATACTCAAGAGATAGAGGCGTGAGGATTGTTCCAAGTTCCAAGCCAGCCTTGTCTATATAGTGAGATTTTGTCTCAAAGAAACCAGTGAGGAGTTTATGGTGGTATAAAATGAGCAAGAGAGCTTTATCTATATTTATCTAATGTTAATTTATTGATTAGGAATGAAGATTTTTATGCTGGCACAATTCATGAAGCATATTGTAGGTATTTAATGACTAGATGAATGAGTACAAATGACATGTAGCTGAACTAGTTTATATACTAATAGCATAAGTTCTGTCTTTCAAAGAAGCATATTAGAAAATAATTTTCTTCTTGGTATAAAAAATACTATGCTAAAAAAAAAAAAAAACTGTGCTGAGCAGTGATGGTGTCTTAGTTAGGGTTTCCATTGCTGTGAGGAGACACCACAACCATGGCAACTCTTATAAAGGACAGCATTTGATTGGGGCTGGCTTACAGGCTCAGAGGATTAATCCATTATTACCATGGCAGCATGCAGGGCAGATAGGTGTTGGAGCTGAGAGTTCTGCATCTTGATCTGTATGGCAGCAGTGTCACTGGGCGTGGTTTGAGCATATGTGAGACCTCAAGTCTATCTCCACAATAACACCTCCTCCAAAAAGGCTACACCTCCTAATAGTGCCACTCCCCATGGACCAAGCATTTAAACACATGAAGCTATGGAGTCCATACCTATTCAAACCACCAGGGGTAGTGCATGTCTTTAATCCCAGCACTTGGGAGGTAGAGGCAGGTAGATCTCTGAGTTTGAGGCCAGCCTGGTCTACAGAGTGAGCTCTAGTATAGTCAGGGCTACACAGTAAAACCCTGTCTTAAAAAACAAAAAACAAAGCCAGACATCGTGGCGCATGCCTGTAATCCCAGCACTTGGGAGGCAGAGGTAGGCGGATTTCGGAGTTCGAGGCCAGCCTGGTCTATAGAATGAGTTCCAGGACAGCCAGGGCTACACAGAGAAACCCTGTCTCAAAAAAAACAAGAAAAAAAAAACAAAAAAACCGAAACACTTGTAAGGATACACTGTGTGTGTGTGTGTGTGTGTGTGTGTGTGTGTGTGTGTGTGTGTAGGCAAAAACCTCTGGACATAAAATAAAAATAAATATATCTTAAAAATAATTGTAGCCATTACCAGGTGTAGTGGTACATATCTGTTATTTCACTATGTAGGAGTTAGAGGCTGATCAGGAGTTAAGCCCTCACTGTGATCCATTTTACCAACTGATTCATTTCCCAGCCTGAAATATGATTCCTATACCACACAGTTTACCTAAGATGTACAATTTGAAGGCTTTTGATCAATACAGTATTGCTTAGCCACGACCATAATCAATTTTAGAACATTTTTATTATTCTGTGAAACACCATACCCACTAGTAGTCACTTCCCACTTTATTTTCCTGAGCTCTGAGCAACTATTAATCTACACTGTTTCTGTAGATATGCCCACTACAGATATTTTATAAGTGAAATGATAGTAACTGGTCTTTTGAGACTGATGCTGCATAATGACCCCTGTACGTAATGTATTCAAGATTCATTCATGTTGTAGCATGTTCTATACTTCATTTCTTTTTATTTATTTTCTATTAACAGCTCAGTATGTATCTCCACCACATTTTACTTAGCCATTCATTAGTTGAGGGATATTTGGATTGTTTCTATTTTTAGCTATTTTAAATAATTATGCTGTGACTGACCATGTTTTGTTTTGATATATATCTTGGTTTCTTTTGGATAAATATGTTGTAGCAGAATTTCTGGGTCATATAGTAACTGGTTTCCTCCCACCCTCTTTGGTTTTTGAGACGAAGTCTCTCTACATAGCCCTTACTGTCCTCAGACTCAGCTCGATCTGAGAGCTTCTGCCTCTCAAGTGCTGGGATTAAAGTCTGCACCAATATGCGCTGCTGCTGCTTTTCTTTTTAATTGTATTATTTTAGAGACAGTGGCTCTCTACAAGCCACTTGGCTTGAAACTTGCTAGTAGCCTGGTTGGCCTGAATTCATGATTCTTCTGAAGTCTAGATTTGTATAAAGAAAAATATTTTTAAAGTGTGCTGTTAAAAGTACTTAGGTAAGCTCGGCATGCTGTTCAATTAGTAGCTTGAGTAACTAGGCTGTGGAGAAACCGGGTTCAGTTTCTCGCGCCATGTAATCTTTGTTCTTGGGAGGCAGATCAGAAGTCTAAAGTCATCCTTGGCAGCTTAGAATTCAAGGTCAGCCATACATGACAGCTACCTTAAAATTCGTAAATGATTAACAGTATTTTAGAAAGAAAAAATACAAAGAAAGGTGTGTTGAGGAATGCCATGTTTGTTTTTTAGTTTAAAAAGAGCCACAATTGGTTGTGCATGGTGGTGGTATATGCCTTTAATCCTAGCCAGATCTATGTAGAAAGACTGTCTCTAAAAGAAATAAACAAAAAGAGTCATAGAATGGGGAATTAGATTTTTTTTTTAACGCAGCCCTGCCTGTCCTAGAATTGGCCTGTAGACCAAGCTGGCCTTGAACTTGTAGATCTTCAATACCCTGTTTCCCAAGCACTAGGATCAAGGGTGTGCACCACCATGCCCAACTAGAGTTATAAAAAAATACTTTTTATTTTATGTGTACTCGAGTGTTCTGCTTGCATGTATGTGCTCCACTTGTGTGCCTGATCCTTGAGGATGTGGAAAGATAATATGGGTTCCTTGGAACTAGAATTATGGGTAGTTGTAAACCACCATGTGAATGCTGGGAATTGAACCCAGATCCTCTGGAAGAACAAGTGTTCTTTATCAGTGAGCCATCTCTCCAGCACTCTAACATTCATTTTTAAAAATTGACTGGTATAACTTAAAATGAAGGATGACCTTTTATGATGTCATCTTAACAAGATCATTGTGTTGTCATAGATTGGACTGTATAACTCCTGTAACAGTGATAAAAGATGAATGGAAACATCCCTCTTCTTCCATGAAAGTAATTACTTCATTGATTTAGCATATTGGATATGGGATAAGAAATAAATCTTGAATCTTTTCAATGAAGTAGTTGTTCTTTGAGGTTAAACAATCATATAACTCTTTAAAACAAAACAACCTTTGCTTAAGGTAAACAACCTTTGCTCATTTTCAACATGTCAGCAATAATTTACAATTTTTAATTTATTAATTTAATTTAATTTTTAATATTTTGAAGACAGGGTCTCACTATGTCTCCCTGGCTGACCTCCAGCTCACAGAGCTCTATCTACCTCTGTCTCCTGTGTGCTGGTGCGCTGGAGTAAAGGTTTGTGCCACCATATCCAGCTTTAACTTTTTTCAATTAATTATCTTTAAAATGTAGACAATGTTTCACTATGTAGACCTAGCTGGCCCAGAACTCACTATATAGAACAGGCTGGCCTGGAAATAATGCATGGAGATCTTCCTCTGTCTCCCAAATGTTGGGATTAAAGGTGTATATCACCACACCTGAAAATAATAATTTTTAACTTGTAAATTACTAAATTTTGCTTGAGTTGGAATGTAACATTTAACTAATTACTCAGCCTGAGAAGCCCTTTTTCTATTAGACCCTAAGGTTCATTTCCCTTCCTACAGCCTTTAGCTCCCCTAAGCTCAATATCCCTGTGCCCAATATCTTAGCTATTTTCTCACTGGTTTTTTTTTTCAATTAATTTTTAGATTTCATATATGCATGTGTACCACATACATTCCTGGTGCCAGAGGATACAAGAAAAGGGTTCCAGATTCCCTAGAACTGGAGTTACAGGCACTTGTGAGCTGCCGTGTTGGTGCTGGGAATTAAACCTGGGTCATCTGGAAGTCAGTGCTCTTGCTTACTGAGCCAAAAATAAAAAGTGCCTGTGATTTCAGGACCAAGTTTTGATAAAGCCTAACCTGTTTAGCTTAGCCTAATTTTGTTTTTCATTCTGTGACTTTTAGAGAAACCAAGAGTTGATTGTGACTCCTTATTGCTAGGTTTACATCACTAGTCATTTGTCTAGGTTCTCCAAAGACACAAACCAATTTATTTTCTTACCCATTATTGTTGTTGTTGTTGTTGTTATCATTATTTAGTGGTGTGTGTGTGTGTGTGTGTGTGTGTGTAGGTATTTTTGGTAGGAATTGGCTTAGACAGTAATGGAGGCTGATGAGCCTGAAGATGGGATGACTGGAGTTGTTGGCAAGTGAGAGGCTAACTCTGTAGTTGAAGTCCCGAGGCTAACCCGACAGGCTGAAGACCAGAGACACAGGAGCGATTTCTTTTCTTTTTTTTCTTCTTTTCTTTTCTTTTCTTTTCTTTTCTTTTCTTTTCTTTTCTTTTCTTTTCTCTTCTCTTCTCTTCTCTTCTCTTCTCTTCTCTTCTCTTCTCTTCTCTTCTTTCCCTTCCCTTCCCTTCCCTTCCCTTCCCTTCCCTTCCCTTCCCTTCCCTTCCCTTCCCTTCCCTTCCCTTCCCTTCCCTTTCCTTTCCTTTTCTTTCTTTTCTTTTTTGTAGTTAGGCAAGAGGAATTCTGTTTTGGTGTTTATTCTGCTGTTATTTTATTGTGTACCTTGTCTTACCAGCTACTAATTAAAGCATGTTGAGGACAGGCAATCATATAAATTATGTCATCCTTACATGTAGCAGTATATCTGTATACTTTTATAAAGCTACACCTTTTGTTTGTTTTCATTTTAGGCTGTCTTGTGTAACTCAGGCTGGCCTCCAGCTCATTATTCCTATTCCTCTGCCCCTCTGCTTTCAAGAGCTAGGGCCTCAGAAGTGTGTTCCCATGCCTGGCTTAAGGGTTTGGAAGTTACTGTATTTTGGAGTTGAGAAATCAGTAAATCACTTTAGAATGGGAGGAAGAATGTTTTCTTTGGTGGTTAGAAGAATAAGATGAAGTAATATGATTTATTTTTCATTTGTTTCTTTTGAGACATAGACTCACTATGTGGCCTTGATTGGCTTGGAGCTCTCAATGGGAGAGGAGAGGAGAGGGGAGAGGGGAGAGAGGGGAGAGGGGGGAGAGGGGAGAGGGGAAAGGGGAGGGACGGGGGAGAGGGGAGAGAGGGAGGAGAGACCCGACTCCAGGTGCCCTGTCTATCTGGAAGTCAGAGGGAACGTTGAGGGGAGCGCTTTCTCCTTCCACTGTGGCATCCAGTGTTTGACCCGGGCTTGCTCAGCCAGCACTTTCGTCTGCTGACCCAGCACACCCACCTTCTTTATTTTTTTGGAAATGGGTTTTGGTGTAGCCAGGATGGCTTTGAACTCCTTATGTAGCTGAGGCTGGTCTTGAACTTCGAGTCCTCCTGCCTCTGCCTCTGTCTCCTGAGTGCTAGGGTTAATTAATGCATGCACTATCATGACTGGATGGATTGAAAAATATTCCAAAAATTAAATAAAACTTGGAGCTCTAGATGGCTTAGTGGCTTTAGTAAGAGTGCGTGCTGCTCTTTCCCAGAGAACTGGAGTTAAGTCCCAGCACCCCTGTCATGTAGCTCAAAACACCTGTAACTCCAGCTCCAGGGGGCCAACACTGCCCCTGGCCTCAATGTAGATCAGGCTGGCCTCCAGCTCATAGTGAATCCCAAGTGCTGGGAGTAAGGTGTGTGCTACCATGCCCAGCATTAGACATGATGTTCTTTCTGTGGTTTAGTGGGTGACTGTCATGTAGTTAATGGCTCAGCAGTTGATTTATTTTTGTGCTACAAATGTTAAGTGATTTATGAATTAAGGTAAATTTTCCTTGCCTTTTTCTTTTCTACTTAAGAGTCAGATTCAGAATAACATAGAGTTCTCTAATGTGGGAGCTGAGCACCATGTCTGTGGAGTTCTTCTTTCTCTTTTTCTTTATAAGTGGGCAGGGTGCACCTTTCTGTTACTCACACTCATGAGCATGTGCAGAAGAGAACAAAATTAATGTAAGGCCAAAGTTTCATTTCTTCAACAGATATTATTGGACATTTAAATCTGATGATTTATGTTTAAGATTCTCTAATTAGATATGTAAATGGAAGGTGTCATAACCTAACTTATCCTTTGGACAGGAATGTATTAAAGTTACAGGTTGAGGCACTAGAAGCTGAAATTATAGTATTCAACTTTAATTTGAATTTAAATATTTTTTTTCACTTAGGAGTTAATGAGAAATGGTTTTCACTTATATTTTCTTTTCCTTTCTAGAGTTCTCATAAGTACATCGTAAAACCTTCAAGATGGTTCTAGCAGATCTTGGAAGAAAAATAACATCGGCATTACGCTCATTGAGCAATGCCACCATTATCAATGAAGAGGTATGAAAATATAGTGCGAGATACATGTGCTGGTGCATTGTTATTAGAATTAGAGAACTGAACTAAATATGTCTCTTTAGACTTGTGATTTAATTTGATGTAGATTTACTTCTATAAATACACAATAACAGTAAGGAGTGCTTTACATTGAAAAATCCACTACTGTGTCATTTCACCATTTTTTTAAACGTAATTTTTTTTTTAATTTTGTGTGTGTGTGTGTGTGTGTGTGTGTGTGTGTGTGGTTATTTGCACAACAATGCTATTGCCCATGGAAGCCAGAAGAGGTTGGGTCTCTGGACCTGAGTTACAGGGGACTGTGAGCTGCCCAAGTTCTGAGAATCAAACTCAGGCCCTCTGGAAGAGCAGCAAGTGCTCTTACCCACTGACCCGTTTCCCCTTCCATTATTTCACCATACTAGTCAGAACTTTTTTTAAAAAATCCCTAAAATCAGCCGGGTGGTGGTGGCGCACGCCTTTAATCCCAGCACTTGGGAGGCAGAGGCAGGTGGATTTCTGAGTTCGAGGCCAGCCTGGGCTGCAGAGTGAGTTCCAGGACAGCCAGAGCTGTACAAAGAAACCCTGTCTAGAAAAACCAAAAATCCGGGCGGTGGTGGCGCACGCCTGTAATCCCAGCACTTGGGAGGCAGAGGCAGGCGGATTTCTGAGTTCGAGGCCAGCCTGGTCTACAGAGCGAGTGCCAGGACTACACAGAGAAACCCTGTCTTGAAAAACAAAAACAAAAACAAAACAAACAAAAAAAAATCCCTAAAATCTACTTTTAGTTTAATAAAAATTAAAAAAAAAAAAAAGCCAAAACAAAACAATGTAGCTTTTGAATACTTGACTCTGAAAATATAGTATGCTCTTCTGTCTCAGCGTAGATCTAGGACTTCACAGCCCTCCTTTCTCCTTCGTTAGACTTGGGCTTATCTGTTTTTTTGGTTTTTTTTTTGCCTGTACCTTTCATTTAGCATTCTTTATATAAAAGATTAGCATGTTAGCCTAGTGTGATGGTGTGTACTGTGGGGATAATTAATACTTGGTTATTAATACCCGTGTAAAACTAAATGCATGCCTTATTTTGACAGAATGACTGGGATTTAATAATGTTTTCTCTCCAAGGGTAATTGAAAAAATCTTTTCTCACCTCCAATAGAGTAGTGGCATTGCTATATTGTTATTAAGCTGCTATAGCACATGGAACCTGATCAGAGTAAAACACTGAGCATATTTTTTTTTTTTTTTTTTTCGAGACAGGGTTTCTCTGTGTAGCCTTGGCTGTCCTGGAACTCACTCTGTAGACCAGGCTGGCCTCGAACTCAGAAATCCGCCTGCCTCTGCCTCCCAAGTGCTGGGATTAAAGGCGTGCGCCACCACCGCCCGGCCTGAGCATATTTTAATTTTATTTATTTTCAGGTATTAAATGCTATGCTGAAAGAAGTATGTACAGCATTATTGGAAGCAGATGTTAATATTAAACTAGTGAAGCAACTAAGAGAAAATGTTAAGTAAGTTGAATTAATTATATAAAAACACAACTACTAGCTTTAAACAGTTGAGCTAGAAAGTCAGTGTGGTTCTATGGGTATAAAATTTACAATCTGTAAAAAAATAAAATTAATATTTTATAGTTATATCCAGAGAAATTAATTATGCATTGAACTGTAAGTCTTCAAAAACAACTCAAAGTCTTGCATCTAGTCTTTTCTAGTATAATTCTTTGTGGTATAATCTTATAAATCTATGATAATTATTTGAATGCTAATTAATATGAATAATTGAATACTCACATTCTGTGGGATAGAAGTACTTTGAGATTATCTTAACTGACTTTCTTCTTATCCCAATTGTCACCATTTTGAAGGTCTGCAATTGATCTTGAAGAGATGGCATCTGGTCTGAACAAAAGAAAAATGATTCAGCATGCTGTATTTAAAGAACTCGTAAAGGTAAACATGTATAAAGATTATGAGTCCATCAACTCTGTGCTTTTGAGTCCCTTCTATTATATTTTATGGAAAATTCATCCATATTAAAATAAAAATTTGAACCATTAAGATGCTTCTCTGGTAAAGGTGACTGCTGCTAAAACTAATAACCTGAACTCGATCCTGGAACCTGTGTAGTAGAAGAGAATTGGCTCCTGTAGCAGTTCCCTGACTTTCACATGTGTGTCATGGGACATAAGTACAGACAGATATGCATACACACAGAAAAAAGAGTTAGGTAATAAATCGAAGGGCTATTAACTTTTCTGAAAGTGGGCTATTTTAAAAAAAAATATATTTGTGTTTTGGGCCTGGGGAGATGGCTGAGCAGTTCCGAGCACTTGCTCCTGTAGAGGACCCAGGTGCAATTCCCAGCATCCACACAGTAATTCACAACCACCTGCAACTCCAGTTCCAGAGGATCTGATGCCATCTTCTGATCACCACAGGTGCCACATGGTACCTACATACATGTAGGCAAAACACACATGAAATGAATAATGTAAAAAATGAATAACAAAAATAAAACTAAAAATTGTTTGAAAAAATATTTTTGTGAGTCTATGTCTGGATATATGCATGTGATTTCTGGTGTCTGTGGATGTCAAAGACTTTGGATTTCCCTGGAGCTGGAACTACTTGACTTCCAGTAGGTGCTGGAAACTAAATTTAGATATTTTGTAAGGATTATCATAAATTCTAGAACTTCATTGGGAAACCTTTGTTGAGTACTTTATTCCAGGCAGTATGCCAGGTTCTGTGGACAGCCAAGTACTGGTCCTTATCTCAGAGAAGCTAACAATCTAGAGCAATGATAAGTATACAAAGCAAAGTTAAAACTGCCTTCATAGTGATATTACAACATTATTTACTCTGGTGTGTCCTGCTGGGGACTGAACCTAGTGACAAGCATAGGCTCTGCCATTGCACTGTGTCTCTGCCTTGCCCGCTCTACCTTTTTACTGTGCTGGAATCACAGAGCCTGACAGCCTGTAGCATGAACCATGAATACCAGCTGACTGTGGTGGCACATGCCCTTAATTCCATTACTTCCTTCTAGATCACTATGTTCACCTTCATTCTTTATACCTCATGGCATAAAATAGACATTCAGATGTCTTATGTTTACATTTCTTAAATACTTTAAGAATTTTAAATGCATCTTTTCGTTCTACACTCTGAAACAGGAAGACAGAGGCAGATGAGTCTGAGTATAAGGCCAGCTACATAATGAGGCACTGTCTGAAAAAATAAACAAAAAGACAGTAACACCAACTAAATCATATTATTAATGACTAGGGACTTTACCAGCAAGCACTTAAAATGCCAGCTTTGACTTAAATCCATGATCAAACAAACAGTAGATATTATCAATTATATTAAATTGTGACAGTTTTTAAGGTTCTGTGGATGAAATGGGAAATATAGGTAAAGTTCTGTCTGCTGTACTCAAGTTTCCTAGTCCTCTTGGGAAGTCACATCTATGACTTCAGTTGCAAGCTGAAGACACTGCTGCTTGCATAGAGTACTATTTTATATAAACGAGCAATAAACATATACTCTGGTTATTTCCTCACCTAGACTTAATTTGGTAGAATTTTTTTCCAAAATGAAGAGAACCTGTCACTTTAAGGAAAATAACTGAGAATATTGTAGCTGGTGAAAAAAATTAAAGATAAAATTTTATGTGAAAATATATGAACCAGGGAACCCTAGTTTGAATCTCCAACACCACACAAAACAAGTAGAAGTTGCATCATCTTTAACATCAGTTCGATAGAATCCTATTATTTTTCTGATGAAATTAGTACTGACATTAAGTCAAGATTTTTAATGATTGATGAAATGAGTAATAATAACGAAACTTGTATAATACACCAAGCCAGTGTTTAAGTGACTAACTGGAGGGTGGTCTAGAACCATGCACGAGGAGAGAACCTACGCAAAGTTACCTAAGCTGTACATGAACTATGTAGCTAAGGCTAGCGAAAAATTACTGATTCTCCTCGTCTAATAACTTGAAGACGGGATTACAGACATACACTACCATATTTGCCAAGTATAAAGCGTTCTAAAAGGTGCCCAAAAGCTTAATTTTGAACCTATTTAGAGCCTGAAATAATTATTCACACATGATTTTTGATGATTGATGATTAAACAGCTCTCTCTAGGTTGGTTTGGAACTCACTATGTAGCCCAGGCTTCCCAGAACCTCGGGCAGCAGCATATGAGCAGCATTCCCTGGTAGGATTACAGCAGTGAACTGCAGACCTGGTAAAAATAAACCTTTATGGTACACAATGATGTCCATTCATTTACTGTCTTTGAATTTAGGTATCAAGTTTGGTAATCACCTTTTTTAAGGAAAGGCATCAACTCTGCAATATTTTATAAAATTCTTAAATTTCACTCTGCACAAAGGGGACTGCTAGAGTTTGCCCCAGACTGTTGGGATTATGGTGGCTTCAATAAAATGAAAACATCCTTAGCATGACATAGATTAAATGTCATAGGGAGAGGAAGTTTTGAATGCCACACATTAGTCTGATATTTTTCTTTCTGGTATATAGCTTGTAGACCCTGGAGTTAAAGCGTGGACACCGACTAAGGGAAAGCAAAATGTGATCATGTTTGTTGGATTGCAAGGGAGTGGTAAAACGACAACGTGTTCAAAGGTAAAATAATCTTTAAAATAAAAAGTCATATGCAAGATATATTTGTGTAAATAGAGTTTTAAAGCTAGGATATAGATTGTTGTTTTACAGTTTTGTTACTTGGTGCATCTTTCCTGCTTTTGTAATATTTTTATAGGAAAAGACATAGAATCCTATAGTTTCCTATGACATTTGTTAAAATGTTAGGCTGCTACACCAGGTGTGGTGATGCAGGACTGTAGTTCCTTCCACTTGTGGAGGTGGGGAGATCAGGAATTGAAGGGATCCTCAGCTCCATAGTGAGTTTGAGGTCAGCCTTAGCTGTAGGAGACCATCTCCAAAAAACCAAACCAAAAACAAACAAACAAACAAAACCAATAAAAGCAATGTTAATTCTGGTTCCTTTTGAAACAGAAAAAGCAATTCCTGTTCTTAAAGAGTAAGTATGGCCAGATACAGTAGAAGAAGAGGCTGATGGGCCCTTATGTGTTGAGGCCAGCCTGTGTTGTAGTTACTTCCAGCCAGGCAGGGCTGCATGGTGAAAAAGAGGCAGGGTATGTGTGGGAGGTAGGGATCTCAATGAATTTTTCTTTTTTTTTTTTTTTTTTTTTTTTTTTGGTTTTTTCGAGACAGGGTTTCTCTGTGTAGTTCGGGCTGTCCTGGAACTCACTTTGTAGACCAGGCTGGCCTCGAACTCAGAAATCCGCCTGCCTCTGCCTCCCAAGTGCTGGGATTAAAGGCGTGCGCCACCACCGCCCGGCGAATTTTTCTTTTTAAGTGAAGAAAACGCAGTAAATTTACTTTGTTTTGACACAAAATATTCCTTTGAGTGTCCCATTGTATATGATACGGCCTTTTATCTTACATATGCTTATATTGTTTTTTTTTTTAATTCATTTTCTGATACTTGCTTTTTCTAGAATTGGGTTCCCCAACTTAATTGCTAGATTTTTTTTCCTTTCCCCCACAAACAGGCTTTAGCCGTGTTATACTTTAAGGGCAAGAGTAATGGTAATTTTTAAAGGATAGTATTAATTATTTTAGCCTTAACATTACAAGTTAACATTTTTGACAGTAATTATTGTTACTTTTTCATCTTACAGTCATTGAATGACAATTTAAACTCTTAAGAGATTTTGCTGTGCCTCAGTATTTTATATTACATTCAAGAGAATTATGAAGCTTTACTCCTTAGATAATAAGATTAAACAATGAAGTTGTATATAAAATGATTTATTACGTTTTCTGATACTTTATTTTGAATCTTCCTTTCCCAGTTAGCATATTATTACCAGAGGAAAGGTTGGAAGACCTGTTTGATATGTGCAGATACATTCAGAGCAGGTAGTGTGTTGAAATTTAAAATCTGTTTTCTGTAATCTCCATTGTTATATTTGAGACTTCATTACCTATTTCTCTTTTAGGAGCCTTTGACCAGCTAAAACAGAATGCCACCAAAGCAAGAATTCCATTCTATGGAAGGTAGGCTACTGTTTGCTTTGGTTTTGTGAGACCAGTTTCAGTTTTAGTCTAGTCTGTCCTGGAAAACTTTAGTAGTCCAGGCTGGCCCTGACTTATGATTCTTTTGTCTCAGTCTTCTGAGTATTGGGATCACAGGATGTATGGCACCATACATGGAGTCCTTTTTTTGTTTTAAGAAATTGGAAAGCCAGGCATGGTGATGCACACCTGTAATCCCAGCACTTGGGAGGCAGAGGCAGGCAGATCTCTGAGTTTGAGGCCAGCCTGGTCTACAGAGTGAGTTCCAGGACAGCCAGGACTACACAGAGAAACCCTGTCTCGAAAAATCAAAAAAAAAAAAAAAAAAAAAAAAGAAAGAAAGAAATTGGAAGCATACCTCATTAATACATGCTAGGGAATATAAAGTATGTAATACGAAAAAAATTAAAAATAAAAGTCGGGGCCTGGCAACCTGAGTTTAACCATAGAAACATGATAGAAGGAGAGAACCAGCTTGGGAGGGTTACCCTTTGACGTCCACATGTGTACCGTGGCATATCAATGTGTAGGTATGCCTACTTGTGTGTGCATTCGTGCACACACACACACACATACACACACACACACACACCTACAAATAAGTATATCTTTAAAACACTACAAATGAAGCACATATTGGCATATCTAATTAGTATTTTTAGTGCTGTTTTATTATCATCTACATTACATATGTTTATAGGAAGATAGGTTACTTTAGATTAAAATGATTATTTGACAGGTATTTTAGTGTTACTATTGCTCTAGCGAAACAACATGACCAGAAGCAACTTTGGAAGGAAAGGTTTACCTGGCTTACACTTCCACACCATAGTTCATCCTTGAAGGAAATTGGGACTGGAACCTGAGGCAGAAGCTTACATAGAGGCCATGGGGAGATGCTGGCTATTGGCTTCCTCCACGTGGTTCTTCCAGAAGTGTTTTCTTAATTGAGGTTCCTTACTGTTAGATAACTCCAGTCTGTGTCAAGTTGACATAAAACTAGCCAGCACAGCTTTGTACCTAGAGTCTTACTAATGGATATATGGATTGTATACATTTGTCAGAACTCATCAAAGGAGACTGGGCATGTACCATATGGATAGAGTACTTGCCTGGGATATACAAGGCCCTGAGTTTAATACCTAGTTCCACTAAAGCAAAGCAAGACAAAACAACCTCCTCCTTTCAAAAGAACATTTATTAAAATGAATACAATGGGGGGGCTGTAGAGATGGCTCAGCAGTTAAGAGCACTGACTGCTCTTCCAGAGGTCCTGAGTTCAATTCTCAGCAACCACATGGTGGCTATAATGAGGTCTGATACCCTCTTCTGCTGTGTCTGAAGAAAGCAACAGTGTACTCAAATATAAAATAAATAAAATAATTCTTTTTTAAAAGTTGAATATAGTGGGGGCTAGTAAGCTGGCTCAGCAGGTAAAGTCACTTGTCATCAACACTGGCAACTTGAGTTTAATTCTCAAGACCTTGATAGTGAAAGGAGAACCTACTGCTTCAAGTTGCCCAGGGACTTCTCAGGTGCACCATGGTTTGTTCATGCTTATAAGCATACACCTATAGAAAATTGAGTAAATAAGGAGATGCATATAATGAAAGGAAGAATGAATGCAGTGGTACACTTGGTTGTGTTGTTTTGTTTGTTTGTTTTGATTTTTGGTGGGGTTTTGTTTTTTGTTTTTTGTTTTTTGTTTTTTTTGGTTTTTCGAGACAGGGTTTCTCTGTGTAGTCCTGGCTGTCCTGGAACTCACTCTGTAGACCAGGCTGGCCTCGAACTCAGAAATCCGCCTGCCTCTGCCTCCCAAGTGCTGGGATTACAGGCGTGCACCACCACGCCCGGCCGGTTGTGTTGTTTTTGATAGCAATCTCACCTTTAAACTCTCATTTTAAACTGCTCTTTAAAAATAATTACTGCAATCTTTTATGAAGCCTACTATCTGTATATATGTAGTCATTGTCACTTTTTATGAAGATCTTTGATCCTGTTTTCTTATAAATTTACAAATTATAGTTGTATAGCTATACTTTCAGTACTTAAGATGCTAAGGTGAAGATTATCATAAGTTCAAGACTAACCAGAACTATATATAGTTAGTACCAGTTTAGCCAGGGCTACATAGTGAGACATTATCTCAAAAAATAATTAATTAGTTGATTGATAATATATAGCAGTGATAATAACTGTCATTTTAATTTAATCTCTGTATGGGTGTTTTACATGCATATATGTCTACCGTGTATGTGCCTGCCTGGTGCCATTGAACAATAGAAGATATTGTATCGCTTGGAACTGAAGTTAACATAGTTATGAGCCCAGTTTTGTGGGTGCTGGGAACTAAACGTAGGTCCTCTGGAAGAGTACCCAGTGTTCTTAAGTGCTCTTCCATCTCCAGGCCCTGCCCCTGGTTTTTTGTTATTGTTGTTGTTTTTGTTTTTTTAGGGATGTATTTGTTTTGGTTCATGTCTGTATTAATACTAACATACCAGAAAAAAAAACATAAATGCCCAACATCAATGTACACAGTAAATGATGATGCCATCTGGTGGGATGCTGTATAATTTAAAAGTACTGTTTCACAGGAGCATTTAATAACTTCATAGAATTATAACAAAAGGTATAGCAGGTATAACAAAATGGAAAAGCAGGTATAATACACTTTGTAACATGACTTCATTTATTAAAGAAGATATTTTTAAAAATGTTTAAGGAAACAATTCAGAAAAAAAATACCTGTAGTAAGTAGTTATGCAGACTTGGGTAGGAAAAGTTTAGTGGTACCCCATGATGCTAAAGAAATGGGCTTCTGTATTTATTACTTATTAGTACTTTCTTCTAAATTGAAAATATAATATTTTCAATTTTTCAGAATAGATTAAAAGTAAACTGACAGTTTCCAAGTAAATAATATTTGACTGTTTTCCCATTGTGGTGTTGTTAAATCATTTGTTCATCTTAAATAGCTATACTGAAATGGATCCTGTCATCATTGCTTCTGAAGGAGTGGAGAAATTCAAAAATGAAAATTTTGAAATTATTATTGTTGATACAAGTGGTCGTCACAAACAAGAAGACTCTTTGTTTGAAGAAATGCTTCAAGTTTCTAATGCTATAGTGAGTAGCTTTCCATGGGACACCGTTTTAAGAACTTCAATTTAACTATGATACCTGATTGAGTTTATGAATATAAATTGCTCCTTACCTGTAAGACTGCTACTATCACTGAGTGATAAAGGCCTGTCATCAAAATAGAAAAAAAATAATGAAAAATTAAGAATTTATCTCAAGTATTTGTTGGTTTTTTTTTCTTGTTATTTAAATTTAGTAGAAACAATAATTTTAAAGATTTTTCAAAATGAAACATTATACTGTCATTTAGTGTTTCCTTTAAAGCTGTTAAGAGGTGGAGCTAGGTGTAGTGACACATGCCTTTTATTGTAGTCTTGAGAAACACTGTGAGTGCAATGCCAACGTAGTCTATGTTTTCTTACCTTCTAGGCCAGCCAGGGCTACATAGTGAGACCTGTGTGTTGTTCATTGTTATGTTGCTGTGAGAAAGACACCATGACCAAGGCAGCTCTTATAAAAGAAAACGTTTAGTAGGTCTTGCTTACAGTTTGAGAGGTTTAGTCCATTATTAGAATGGTGGCACACAGTCAGACATGGTGCTGGAGAAGTAACTAAGAGCTCTACATCCAGATCTGTAGGTAGCAGAAAAGAGCTGCTGGGCCTACCTTGGGCTTTTGAAACCTCAAAGCCCACCCCCAATGACACATTTCTCCAGCAAGGCTACACCTACTTCAAAACAGCCACACTGCCTAATCCTTCTCAAGTAGCACCAGTCCCTGATGACTTGGCATTCAAATATAGGAGGCTATGGAGACCATTTTTATTAAAACCACCATACCCCTTCTCAACAAAACAAAAACAAAATTATGATGGAAATAATGTAGCAGTAAGAAACAGCTTAACAACCTGTTGCATACCTTATTCTTTGGTTGGTGATTTTTACTAATTAGTGTCTTTTTAGTGCTACTGTTATTTGACAAATGTGAATGGATTTGTTTATTTGTTTGTTTGTTTGTTTGTTTGTTTATGGAGACAGGGTTTCTTTTTGTAGCTTTGGTTATTCTAGAACTGATTCCTCCTTAGAATATGCTGGCCTCAGCCCCTAACTCAGGTCTGTCTCTGTCTCCTAAATGCTGGGATTAAAGGTGCAAGGTTGTCTTCTTCATTTAGGTCTCATCTCAAAATATTTTCCAAAGAGGTTACCATAGTTTCTTCTCTGTATCGTGAGCACAAAGTTTTTTCTATTTATCTCTTTGTCAAGACCTATATGCCACCTTATTTATGGTGCTCCCTCAGTCAGTACTTACTGATTCAATATTTATAATAAATGTTCTATACATACATGCTCATGGTGACCTTTTTGTAACACCAGTAAAACATGTCTTTTTATTACTTTCTAGCAACCTGATAACATTGTTTATGTGATGGATGCATCCATCGGACAGGCTTGTGAGGCCCAGGCGAAGGCTTTTAAAGATAAAGTAGATGTAGCTTCAGTAATAGTGACAAAACTTGATGGTCATGCAAAAGGAGGTGGTGCTCTCAGTGCGTGAGTATCAGTTGAAGTTTCACTATTATGGTTGTTATTAATTCCTTTGCCCTGTCAGTCATTCGTTTTATGCCTTGGGATCGTGTGTGTGTGTGTGTGTGTGTGTGTGTGTGTGTGTGTGTGTGAGATTTTATGAGTTTCTTACTCTGTTTTTAAAAACATTATAGTAACGGAATTGATAGAATCCATAAAAGAGATTTGTACAAAAGGAATTTTCGAGCCCAATTGGTATAGGTCTAACTAGTGAAAAGAAACTTTAATTTTATTCATTTTGTCTAATATCTTTAAAGAATTTGTTTTCTTTTTTTGAGGTTATTTTTTATTTTATTTTCTCTTTGTAGAGTTGCTGCCACAAAAAGTCCAATTATTTTTATTGGTACAGGGGAACATATAGATTCCTTTGAACCTTTCAAAACACAACCTTTCATCAGCAAACTTCTTGGTAAGTATAGTATGGAACAATCTCTGAGATGGTATGGATCTTAAAACAAATTAGAGCTTTAGTCCTGAGCTTACTATCTTAAAAAGGTAACTTCCTTTTGTGACTTATCATTCTAACCTGATTTTACTTTTCTTTTAAGTGCTGGGGATTGAAACCAGGGCCTTGCATGTGCTACTGAGCTGCATCCCCAACCCTCTAAACCTCTTCTTTGCTGTGGTCAGCGTGGAATCATGAGTTATTAGATGGAGAGCTTCTTAGAAGAGTTTGAGTTCATAATGCAGAAATGTAGTTGTAGTAACAGAGGTATTGATACTAAAACCTTCCTGTTGTCCTAAAGTGTTATAGGTAGGGAGCATGGAATTAGTAGGTTAGCCTTGGGCTGTCTTCCCTGATTTTTGTCTTTGCTGCAATTTAACTTTCTCAGCTTGAGTTCTTTTCACATAAAATACATTAAGAGTACTTAACCTTGCAAAAACTATTACATGTGCCAATGTATTTGTAAAGATGAGCATATTGTTTTCCGTTCACTTTTCTCTTTGGTGTCTTTCAGGAATGGGTGACATTGAAGGACTGATTGATAAAGTCAATGAGTTGAAGCTGGATGATAACAAGGCTCTTATAGAGAAGATGAAGCACGGTATATTTGTAGCAAGAAGGCATTTTCTCTCAATTGTTTTTGTTTTTTGTTTTGCTTTTGTTTTTTCTTTTCATGATGCTGAGGCGTGAACTGGGGTTTGCACATGCTAGGCAAGTGCTTTACTGCTAGTCTACCTCCAACCCATTGGTTTCTGAGAGCGTGTCTTACTGTATAGCTAGGCTGGCCTTAGAGGTTTGGTCTTCCTGCTTCCACTTTGGTTATAGGCATGCACTATCATACTTTCCCTTCATTTCTTTTCTTTCTTTTTTTTTTTTTTTTCAAAAAAAAATTGTAAGCTATGCAGAGGTGGCACATACCTTTAATCCTAGCACTTAGGGGGCAGAGACAGGTGGATCTCTGTGAGTTCAAGGCCAACCTGGTCAACAGAGTGAGTTCCAGGACAGCCAGGGCTGTGACACAGAGAAACCCTGTGTAGCAAAGAGAACAAGACTGGGAATAGCATGGGCTTTTGAAACCTGGAAGCCCAGTGCAGTGACAGATTTCCAACAAGGCCACACCTTTAATCATTCCTTAACAGCCCACCAACTGGGAACCAAATATTCAAATATGTGAGCCTGTGAGGACCATTGTCATTCAAACACCACATCCAGACTATCCTTGAGCTGGGGATCCTTTTGCCTCACCTCTGGAATGATGTAGTTATAGGTGTGTGCCACTACACCTGGCTGACTCCATCAATCTAAAATCCTCCAGCAGCTTCCCATTGCCCTTAAAGTGCTTTTAAATGATCCCATTATGTAGTCTACTTCCCATCTTCTGCATAAGGTTTTGACACTGCTTTAGTTAGCCTTCTGAGGCAGCCTGCTGAATTTTCAGTTTCTCACATCTTGATCTCCTAACATGTCGTACCTGATTCCTAGAAGCCTATGATCCATGTTCCTCTGTACTCTATAATTCATTGTTGTCATTCATCACAATCATTTGATACTCACCTTCCTTCTTGAAGGTGAAGGCCAGGTTCATCACTGGTCTCTTCATCTTTCATCTTCTCAGTACCTTCCTCAGGATCTGACATGTTGGTCCTCAGTAGACATGGATTCAGTGGCTGCATTTATCTTTCATTGCCTTCTGTCATTCTTTGTTGATTTTTGTTTTTCTTTTGAGAATAGAGTCTTGGAGCTTGCTATGTAGACTAGGCTGAGTCCATATGCCCCTGCCTCTGTCTCAGGAGTTCTGGAATTAAAGGCTGCATCATGCCAGGCCTTTCTGTCTTGAAGCAGTGGCCTACTTCTGCTTCTGTGTACTGTACATAGTCTGTCTACTCTCTGACTTCTGACTCCTTAGATATCTGCAGCATTTTTGTCTTTATTCATAAAGTCTGTTTGTTTTGAGGTCACCAAGCTCTACTTACTTATTGTTCTAATGTTCTCCAGTTAACATTTGATAGTGTCACTTGATTTTTCTACTTTTAAAGTTTTCACTTGATTGTATTGCATGGACTTTCTGTTCATTGATCACTTAGTTTGCTTTAAAAAAAATCACGTGTGTATGCATATGAATGTGTATATAACATGTCATGTCATGCATATATATGTATGGAAATCAGAAGATAACTTGCAGAACTCTTTTCTCCTATCTTATGTGGGTTCTGGGTCTCAAACTCAACTCATGAGGTTTGATGGCAAATGCCTGTACCATTGAGCCATCTAGCTGGTCCTTCTTCTTTATGAATGGCCAAGTGGATGCTAGGATCTAAACAGTGATCCTTACAGCGGAACTGCAATCACTCTGAATCACTGAACCCTTTACCGGCCCAGACTTGGTTCAAAATTTTAGTGTGTCCATTTCCCTCCAGTCAGTTTATTTCATACAGCATGATTTCTATAATAATAATAGTAATAATAATAGTAATATAATAATATTCTTATTACTGTGTGTGTGATATGTGCGTGAGTGAGCATGCTGTGGCATGTATACACAGATGAAAGAACAACCGAAATCAGTTCTCTACTTCTATCTTTTTATGGTTTCCAGGGATTAAACTCAGGTCAACAAGTGGCATGGCAAGTACCTGTATCCACCAAGCCATCTGACCAACCCACATAGTTTGGTTTTCTTTTTGAGACAGAATCTTCTTTTTATCCCTGAATAGCTAAAGACTTGGAATCTTCTCATCCCCTGATTGTAGCAATTACAGGTGTGAGCCACTATACCAGTACATCAGCATAATATTGTTATGATCATCAATGAAGTTATATGTAGCTAATTTTTTTCATATAAGGACTCTTTATATAGCCCTAGCCATCCCAAAGCTCCCTCTGTTGACCAAGTTATCCTAAAACTCATAGGATCCAGCTGGGATTAAAAGCATGTGTCCTGCTGGGCAGTGGTGGGGCACGACTTTAATCCAAGCACTTGGGAGGCAGAAGCAGGTGGATTTCTGAGTTCGAGGCCAGCCTACAGAGTGAGTTCCAGGACAGCCAGAGCTACACAGAGAAACCCTGTCTCAAAAATAAAAAAAAAAAAAAAAAAAATCCAAGAACAAAAACAAAACAAACAAACAAAAAAAAGCATGTGTCCTCACTCCTGGCATTATTTGAGTACCGTTTCTTCCTCTGTCTGTTTCTTCCTCTGTCTGTTTTCTGATCATGGGTAGCTAAGCTATTAAGACATTGCAGATCTTATAAATCAGTTTTGCCATTTTATATTTTTGCCCATAATACATAGGAATTTTACATGTTCTATATTCTCTAGCTTTTGCTATGTCCAAGCCTTTTAATTGTAGCCATTTTAGTAGGTGTAGTTTGTCTGCCTTGTGTCTGAATTTCTGTGTGTTTGTATATGTTTATCCAATGTGTTAGAGTAGTCGGCTGTGGTACAATCTGACCATGTGCCTACTACTCCTGTAGCATTCATTCTGGCCTCCACACAATGACTGTGCAGTAAGTGTGTGTTGATTGCACAGTATGCTTCAAGTTGTATTCATGCTTGCTACTATATCTGAACTTATTGTATTGCATTTCAGGTCAGTTTACATTGCGAGACATGTATGAACAGTTTCAGAATATTATGAAAATGGGCCCGTTCAGTCAGATCTTGGTTAGTTACCCTTAAATGTTTCTAAAATTTATTTATACTTCTTTGTATTCATCTTATTTTTACAAAGAAAGCAAGTTTAATATACTGCAAAGCTGCAGGCTTGGCTGTAATAGGAGAGCCATCTGCCTTATTAGCATATACCAATTTTGTAAAATGGTGGGGTTTGTTATGACATTTTCATGAGTTTATATGATGTACTGTGTTTTGTTTTTCATTGTAATATCTAAGAACAGATATACTTACATTAATCATTGGGTAAAATGGATCTTTTAAGAATTAGTTTCAAAGTTGGTATTTAAATATTGACATTTTGAGCAATATTAAGTCATTGGTGACTGTTTAAATCTGTTTTAGGGGATGATTCCTGGCTTTGGCACAGATTTTATGAGCAAAGGAAATGAGCAGGAATCAATGGCGAGGCTAAAGAAACTGATGACAATCATGGACAGTATGAATGACCAAGGTGAGAGGGCGCTGGGACGGGGCAGGGTTCCGAGTGCCAGCAAGGTCTCAGTGACCTTATTTTCTTGTTGGCAAGATGGAAGAAACTTAGACCAAAAGATTACTTTTAGATAGATGAAGAATAACCTGTACACTTTGACTTAAAGGGTTGTGATCACTGGGCTGATTCATCATTGAGAGAAATGTGAAGTATAACACTTCTTTAAATGAGTTCTGAAGAAAGAGTTGTATGTTTTCTTTATGTGGATATGGATAAATGGGGAAAGTTACAGTCAATTTTGAGATACTCCTGGGCTTAAAAGAATTTAAATGTTGACTAGGTATAGTGGTGCACTCCTTTAATCCAAGCATTTGAGAGACAGAGGAGGCGGGTCTATTTGAGGCCAGCCTGATGTACATAGCAAGTTCTAGACTGGTCAGAGATACAAAATGAGATCCTGTCTCAAAAATAATCAGGGGTTAGAGACATGGCTTGGCGGTTTAGAGTATTGGCTGCTTTTTTATAGGTCCTGTGTTCAATTCCCAGCACCCACATGGTGGCTGACAACCATCTTTGACTGTAGTAGTCCCATGGGACCCAATACCCACTTCTGATGTGCAAATGTACATGCAGACAAAACACCTGTATACATAAATACATCGTTTTTAAAAACCATTCATAAATAAATAAACATACCCTGGTCTTCTGGAAAATGAGCTAGTCTTTGACTGTAGTAGTTCCATAGGACCCAATACCCACTTCTGATGTGCAAATGTACATGCAGACAAAACACCTGTATACATAAATACATCATTTTTAAAAACCATTCATAAATAAACATACGCTGGTCTTCTGGAAAATGAGCTAGTCCTTTTAATCATGGAGCTACTCCCCCACCCCCATATTGAGACAGGTTTCTCTGTGTATTTCTAGCTATCCTAGAAACTGTCTTTGTAGACCAGGCTGGCCTCGAACTCAGGGATTTGCCTGCCTCTGCCTCCTAAATCCTGGGATTAAAGTCATACATTTCAGTCGGGCGGTGGTGGCGCATGCCTTTAATCCCAGCACTTGGGAGGCAGAGGGAGGCGGATTTCTGAGTTCGAGGCCAGTCTGGTCTACAGAGTGAGTCCAGAACAGCCAGGACTACACAGAGAAACCCTGTCTCGAAAAACCAAAAAAAAAAGTCATACATTTGCCCATGCCTAGCTTCCCACCACCACCCTGACTCTCAGTTAGATACTTACTTGGATACTTACTAGCATGGGGTAGAGGATTTTATATACATGTGTGGAGTGGAGGTCAGAGGACATCTTTAGGAAGTTGGTTCTCTCCTCCCATGTGAATTTCAGAGCTTGGCAACAAACACCTTTATCTACTAAGCCATCTGGACTGCTTATTAAGGGATGCTAGGGATGGTATAAAGAGAATGTTGGAATAGACATATAACAGGCTTATAATCCGGTCACCCAAGAGGCCAACCTGAGATATAATGAAAACAGGACTGAGAAGTATTTTCTCTTATGTCTGCATTTTGGTTTTGTTTATTTTGCTTTGTTTTGTTTGCGTTTTTCATTTGTTCATTTCTGAGACAATCACACTATAGAATTTTTCTTTCTCCCACTCCTTTTCATCTTTTTTTTTTTTTTTTTTTTTTTTTTTTTTTTTTTTTTGGTTTTTCGAGACAGGGTTTCTCTGTGTAGTCCTGGCTGTCCTGGAACTCGCTCTGTAGACCAGGCTGGCCTCGAACTCAGAAATCCGCCTGCCTCTGCCTCCCAAGTGCTGGGATTAAAGGCGTGCGCCACCACCGCCCGGCTCCTTTTCATCTTTTTTGAGACAAGGTTCACTGTGTAGCCCTTGTTGGCCTGGAACGTGCAATCCTTTTGCTTCAACTTCCTGAATGCATGTGCTATCTACAGTGTATAACTCATAAGTAGATAGTTTAACTGAAGTCCACCTCATTCCTTCCATTGTATATAAGTAAGGGCAGAACACCTTATATTACAAATGATCAAAAACTCAAGGGGACTGTCAAGTATACTACAAAAGGATTAGAATATTACCAGGTATAACTTCTCCATTATAGGAAATCCAAGAATTTCTCCATTAGTTGCACATAGAGTCTCTGTCTTCCACTTGCTTATGAGGTCTAAATGTGTGAAGTAGAAGTTAGCAGTTATTTAGGGTAGGATGACAGTGAGTGCCTCTGTTCTGATTTTGTACTATGTTACGATCTTGTGATATGTGAAGGACATAGAAAGAATAGACATGTAAAATACAGGGTGACAGATGTAGTTTTAGAAGTCTTTAGATGATTTTCCTTTTAAAGGCCAGGTCTTACTATGTAGCCCTATCTAGCCTGGAAGTTGCTGTGTAGTCCAAACTTGCTTCAAACTTACAGTAATCCTCCTGCCTCATGAATTCTGGGATTAAAGTTTTGTGTTACCACACCTGTTGGTTCTCAGAATGTTCTTATTAAATTGTAGATAAACTATACATATGTTTGCTTTGTTCCTTTTATTCTAATGCTATAAATATTTTTAAAAACATTTTCTACTTTAAAATTTTAAAGTAAAAGCAAACATGACAAACACTAATATTTATTAAATCTGTTTTATGGTTTGGTCATTTATATGTATGTTGTTCTGTATACATGTTCTAATGTACAGAGAAATGAAATTTTATCTCTGTAAAATGAAACAAGCTGGGGAGATGGCTCATGGAATGAGACTATTTGCTATGAAGCAAGAGGACTGGATTTCAAATCTCCAGAATCCATGTACAAAAACTAGGCATGGCTGCATTCCTCTACCCCTTCTGCTGAGTTATGGGGACAGGCAGATCCTAGGAGCTTGCTGGCTGGTCAGCCTACCCAAAACACCAAGTGACGAGCGACATGGTCGCCGAAAGATCCTGTGCCAACAGATACATTTGGCGAGTGTGCTCTCTCTCTCTCTCTCTCTCTCTCTCTCTCTCTCTCTCTCTCTCTCTCACACACACACACACACACACACACAGACACACACACCCTGCACCCATAGCTGAGAGTTGATGATATAGCTCAGTGGGTAGAGTGCTTGCCTAGCACACAGGAATCTGTTAGAACCCAGCAAACAGGGTCTACTATCAAACACCTGTTATCCCAGCCCTCAAGAAATGGGAGCAGGAGGATCAGAAGTTCAGTAATCCTCAACTACATAGAGATTTTGAGTCTCGCTAGGGATATATAAGACCCTATATCTAAGACATAAGGATAAATTTAAAAAGGCATCTGTAAAAGCCCCTGAAGTTTTATATTGCCCATTTGAAATTCCTTTATGAGTCAGTTCTTCCTTGTTCAGTTCCAAGTTTTGTTTCAAGTTTGGCTTTATTCCTATTTTCTAACAAATACACTTTAATTTTTAGGACAGGGGCAGAGTGCTTAGCTACTCTGCTAATTTTATATGATGAAATTATTTGTCTTTGTCTGCAGAACTGGACAGTACAGATGGTGCCAAGGTTTTTAGTAAGCAGCCAGGCAGAATCCAAAGAGTTGCCCGGGGATCAGCCGTGTCAACGAGAGATGTTCAGGAGCTTCTGACCCAGTACACCAAGTTTGCACAGATGGTGAAAAAGATGGGAGGTATCAAATGGCTTTTCAAAGGTGAGCGGGGAAACACTGTGTCACCTAAGAGAACAAAGTTCAGAAACAAAATGTTAAAACCAAGTAGTCTCATAGTGGAAAAGTTACTGCTGAATTGCTGAATTTCCTGTTGTAGGACTCATGCAGTAACAATGAAAAGCCCTTCAAATGATCCATTATAGAGAATTTCTTGTGGTTTTCCTAAAAAAAAAAAAAATGTTATTGAGAATAAGATTAGTAAACTGCATGATGTTCTTTACCACACCATATACTAATTAATGTCTTCTTTTATCAGGCGGTGACATGTCTAAGAATGTGAGTCAGTCACAGATGGCAAAATTAAATCAACAAATGGCCAAAATGATAGACCCACAAGTTCTTCATCACATGGGTAAATATAAAATTCTTGGTCAGTTGTAATGTACAGTTAAATATACAAGGGTTGTAGTTTAATGGTAAGCCTTTTGTAGTGAGATATAAAAACCAGTTTAAAGACAAGTGACTGAAGGGAGATGAAAATCTGAATCCCAACTGACTAATCATTCTAGGTAAGGAGAAGGTTTCTGAACAGTATGAAAAACCTGTGTGTGAGTGTGAGTGTGTGTGTGTGTGTGTGTGTGTGTGTGTGTGCGCGCGCGCGCACGCGCGCATGCACGTGTGTGTGCATGCATGTGTGCGTCCGTCTGTCTGTGTGTGTGTCTGTGTCTGGTGTATATGGTGTGAGCATGTGTGTTCATGCTACATTGTTCTTGTGGAGATCAAAGAACAAGCGGCAGAGTCTTCTACCTTGCAGAAGCAGTATCTCTGGTTTTTGCTGCTGCACTGTGTAGTGAAACTCCAAGCTGTCTTACTGTGTCATCTGATACTTTGCCTGTGGTGATCCTCCCAGCTTTCCTACTTCACCCTGGGCCAGCAAGCTGGCCCACAGGCCTTTATCTTGCTGAGTGTTGAGATTACCGATGCATGCTGCTGCATACATCTTTCTCTATGGGTCCTGGGAGTTCAGTGTGGTCACTAGGCTTGAGTCACTTGTACTCACTGAGCCACCTCTGTAGTTTATAAATAAGCTGAGGTTTTAGTTTGTCCTCTGCTACCACCCGTATGGTGTGTCGTGTATATGTGTGGTCTGTGCATGTGTCTGCTAGTATAAGTACATGTGGAGACCCGGCATTGGTATCAGGGGTCTCTCCCTGTTGCTCTCCACTTTTTTTTATTTATTTTTTTTATTTTATTTTATTTTATTTTATTTATTTATTTATTTATTTATTTATTTTGGTTTTTTGAGACAGGGTTGACAGGGTTTCTCTGTGTAGCCCTGGCTGTCCTGAAACTCACTCTGTAGACCAGGCTGGCCTCAAACTCAGAAGTCCGCCTGCCTCTGCCTCCCAAGTGCTGGGATTAAAGGTGTGCGCCACCACGCCCAACTGCTCTTCACTTCTTTAAAGATGGTGTCTCTAACCAAACTGACTTGGTGCTTGCTGTCTCAGCTGCACTTTTGACCAGCCACTCAGCTCCCAGGATCCATGTGTCTCTCTCTGTTCCCCTCCCACCTCCTGGGGTTGGGGTTAGAGGCGCTGGCCACCCTTCCCAGCTTCCGTGCAGAGCTGGGTGTCCACATGCAGGTCCTCACGCTGTGCAGCAGTCAAGCACTCTACCTAAGGAGCCGGCTGGCAAACCCGTTTCTCCTCTAGTTTTTAAAAATTATTTTACTTTATTTAATTGCCTGGGGATTTGAGACAGGGTCTCGTTGTATAGCCTTGAGTGCCCTCCCTGGAAGTTGGTATGAAGACCTGCTTGATCCAGCCTTTGCCTCCCAAATGCTGGGATAAAAGATTCTGCCACTGTGTCTGGCCCATCAGCTGTGATTTGGGGGCAAACTGTTTCATCATCTTTGCTTTGAGATGGGATGTCAGATAGTCCAGGCCAGCTGGACATTGTTATGTATCCGAGTGTGATCTGGAGTCTCTGACTTCCCATCTCTATCTCCCAAGCTCTGGGATTACAGGTCTAGAGCGCTAGGGATTGAAGCCAGAGCCTCGTGCGTCTGGGGCATGCGTGCTGGGCAGACACTTTCCCAGCTGGCCTCCATCCCAGCACTAGCCTCTTTCTTTAATGCTTCTTCCACTGACCTTCTCCTCATTTTAGATTTGGGTGTCTTTCTTTAGAGAATTTTTGAAATCACACAAAATTTTGAACTCTAATTCCATTTTTACTGTGTAATCTTTAAAAAATCCTTAAAACTTTCCTAACTTCCCTTTTGGAGAGTTTGTAGGTCATATTCATTTGTAGGTAATATTCATCAGGAGATTGTGACAAGTAATTACTATAAGTGGAATAGTTCATATAGTAAGTGCTTAGCAAGTGGTCAGTTCTTTTTCTTTTGTAAGTCCTTTGAAACACAGCCCCTACCCTACACTGATCAGTTTTAATAGAACTAATTTTGGTTACAAGAAGACTTGATCTTGACAGAAAAAAAAATGTTCTGTTTGGACTTCTTGATTGTAGACAGGAACTATTCCAAGATCTTTTTATGTTTTCCATTATTCCTTATGGTAACTTCACGAAGCACATTTTTCATAGTCTTAGATAAAAATAAAACGAAAAATACACATTTTAATTTTGTATATCCTTAAAAGCTACTGACTTAATTTCTAAGTACTTTAGAAGTTAAAGTACTTAGGCAAAAGTTGTAACCAGTTCCGGGTCATGACCTGTTTTCCTCCCATCTCCCTCTAGGTGGCATGGCCGGCCTTCAGTCAATGATGCGGCAGTTTCAGCAGGGTGCTGCTGGAAACATGAAAGGCATGATGGGATTCAATAACATGTAAAGAAGCCGCCTTACTAGGAATGGACATGATTGATGATGTTATCTGCTGAGACCTCAAAGTTTCTCTGTCTTGGAAACAGGGAAGAAGAGTATTCTTGCCTGTCTTGCCTTCATTCTTTTGTCTCACCTTTTCCTTGTCTTCCTTCCTTTCTGATGTTGGGAGGAGTGCCCGGTTTTTGTGGAAGTCATCATTTCTCCTTTAAATCCATTAGTTTTCAATGTCATAACACTTATTAAGTTAAACAAATCATGATGTAAAATTTGAGTACTTAAAGGTTTTTAATTGTCTCAAAGGCCAAGCATTACATTTATAAACAGTTGCGATCAGTAAATTACATGATATTGAAGAAAAGTGCTACAAAATAAACTTCAAGTGATAAGTTAAAGGGTTCGTTAACTTTCTTTATGGTTTGATGTGGTCAGTGTACCACCCAGAACATAGACAAAAAGCCAGCAGGTACATTTAAAAGGATATATGGTAGAATAATTTAATCATGAGTATTAGAAAATGTTATTTATTTTAGAATAAAATAACTTTATTCCAAGAAACGTTAGCTTTGCCATTTAAAATTGAAATCAAGGGTTTGATTACAGTTCATAATGTATGATGTTTTGTATCAAACTTAATTTTTTTTACATGTTTGGAGTCTTGTGGTCTTTGATTGTTTTTAAAGCTATTTTTATGTTTCTTACATACTATTAAGAAATGATATGTTTTGATAATAGATAACACATAAATTTGCTTTATGGAAAATAATATTGAATTTTTAGGCCACAGTATTACATATTAAAAATAATAGGACCATGGCAACATTGGTTAGGTTATTGATAACTATTGCTGCATATGTCTGTCCTGGAATCTCAGCTGAGTAAGCTTCAATTCCAGTGCAGGAGTGGGTGTATTAGCACTTGGGCTATAGCACTTGTGGAGGTCAGAGAACAACCAGTGTTTTTATTTCTTTCTTTTTTTGTTTCTTTGAAACGTGGTCTCACTATAGCTCTGGTTATCCTTGGCACTCATTATGTAGACCAGGCTGGCCTCAAACTCACAGAGTTCTGCCTTTCTCTGCCTCCTGAGTGCTGAGATTAAAAGCACAGGGGACCACGTTGGGTTTCAGAGGACAACTCGCAGAAGTCAGTCCTCATTTCACCATGTGGGTCAGGGCTAAACTCAGCTCTGTCACACGTGGCACCAAGTCCTTTACCTGTACAGCCATGTCATTGGCCACAGTTCGGAAGGAAGGAAGGAAGGAAGGAAGGAAGGAAGGAAGGAAGGAAGGAAGGAAGGAAGGAAGGAAGGAAGGAAAGAAAGAAAGAAAGAAAGAAAGAAAGAAAGAAAGAAAGAAAGAGAAAGAAAGAAAGAAAAGAAAAGAAAAAGAAAGAACGAAATCTCTGTGTATTAGTGGTTTTGATTGCATTCTCCTACATGCTAGGGTACATTGTTGGAAGTGAAGACAACTCATGTGCTAGCCCTCGCCTTCTGCACTGTTTAAACAGGGTCTCGTTCACGTTCCATATGTCCAGGCTCACTGGCCTTCAAGCTCTTGGGATCCTCTTGATTTCGCCTCCCTCCTTGCTGTAGAACTGGGACTACATTGCTACCATGTCTACCTTTGGTTGGCTTTGGGAGAAAGGCTCAGGCTGGCCTGTAACTCATGAAAAATCTCCGGCTTCAGCCTCCTAAATGCAAGAATTATAATAAATTTACCATTCTTAGAAAAATAGTCTCATAAAGAATGCAATTCAGCTGGGCATGGTAGCACTTAGCAAATTCCTCTATTTAAGTAGAGGCTGAGATAGAAGATCATGAGTTGGAGGCCAGCCTAAGTAATGTAGACCCTGTCTCAAAAACCAAAAATGTAACAAAAAATGCATCTGATTTTGTGGTTTGCTAAGGGACAGATGTTTTAGCTAAGAATTGTTGTTTAATAGAGAACAAGTATTTCCCTAGTGGGCATTGTATGTATCCATGGAAAAATTACATATTTTATGTTCTGCAAAAGTGACATAGCAAGGTATAACTATAGAAATGTGAAACTAGAGAAAATGGTAAATAAACTGTGCACACTACCTTTTCTGGGTATGTGTCTTAGTGATTTCTGTTTTCTGGATATTTTATTCTGACTAAATAAAGGTAACTGGGATGAACCTTTGGACATAGCATCCTGAATGCCTTTTTCATGGGTTTTGATATTTTTATATCTGATTTGAACTTTATTTTTCAGAAACTAAACAGTGACAAAAAGACAGTTAAAGATCATGATGCCCTAGTTTGTTGTATTACTAGAAGTTCTCTAGAGTCACAGATCTATGGAATAATTCAGTTCCGCAAGGCTGGATGGCTCTGCTGATTTATACATATATATATATATATACATACACACACATGTATATGTATATGTATGTATGTATATATGTATATATATACATACACATATGTATATATGTATATACACACACACACACACACACACACACACGTACACTGGAATCCCAGATAAGTAGGTTTTGATGCCAGTGAAGGAGTGGCTGTGTTAGCAAAGTGAAGGACAAGCAGGCAAGGAGCGACAGCTTCCTTCTGTGTTCTTATCTAGATTTCTAGCAGAAGCTATGGTCCATTTTAAAGGTATGTCTTTCTGCTTTCAAGTTTGGAATAAAGGTGTGTGTCTTCCCTCCTCAAGATCTGAGTCAAAGTCATGTGTCTTTCTGTCTCAAAGATCTGCACTAGAAGTGGATTCACCTGCCTCAAGCCAGTCAGAAAACCTCTCAGGTGTGCCCTCTGTTTCTGGATTGTAGTTCATTCCAGATATAGTCAAGTTGACAACCAGGAATAACCGTCACAGTCAGCTTCCAATTTTCATCCTTTTTTATGAACTTGAGCTGATTGCCCTTTATTTTTTACCACTTTAAATCTTATTTCTTAGCTTTTAAGGGTCTGACAATTTTTCTAACCTGAGACATTGGATACATCAAATATTGTATAGCACTGAATTGTTAAATTTTATTATGAAGTTGCTTAAACTTACACAAACATAAAACAGCCTAGCTGCCTTAAACAAGGTGCTTACCTAGTTATAAAACAAAAACAAAATTAGGAATTAAATAGCAACAACTACAAAGCTAAAACGGGTGGATAACTATTTAATCTTTAAAATTTATTTTAGATTATAATATAACATCATTTCCCTCTTTGCTTCCCTCTTATACTCTCCCTCTTGTTTTCTTAGATTCATGGACTCTCTTTAATTGTAACATATATGTATGTGTGAAGGTGGGCGAATGTGTATTCTTAAATACATAAAATATAATCTGCTCAGTTACATTGTACCACCTCAAGCTCAGTGAGTGCTGACTATACACTACTGATAACTAGTTGATTTTGCTTTTCTCTGGGGAAGACTATCTCTCTCCCTTAGCATTCCTTAGTTGCCTGTTGTGTTTTTGTTTAAGGTTAAGAGTCCTCAAGGACTTTTCCTTTGTTTATATTGGAGAGTCTGTTGGTGGTGTCCTTGTTCTGGTCACTTTTAGGCTGCCATGTTGGTGAGATTTTATGTGTACAGCTCTGACATTTCTAGAAGACAAGGTCATAAAGCCAACTCCCTGATCCTCTGGTTCTAGAGCCTTCCCACCCACTCTTGAAATACCCACTGAGCCTTAGGTGGTGGATGCCACAACTCTGCATTTTGATTGATTGTTGTTTCTGTAATGGTCTCTTCTGTTGCAAGGAGAAGTTTCTTTGATGAGGGGTGGGGGATCTATCTGTAGGTACAAGGACAACTATTTAGAATTTGGTTAGTTATGCAGGTTCAGTAAAATGTCAGTTGTAGATTTTCCTCCAAGATCTGACTTCACTAACCCCTGGGTAAGTTGGCTAGGGTTCTCGAATCAAGCATAATTTCTAGCCCAATTAGAGAACTGTTGGCTACCCCCAAGGTCTGTGTTGCACATACATGTTCCATGAATGGTGGAGCAAAAGCAGGAACAGCTGAGAGTTCACATCGATCTGCTAGGTGGAGGCAGCAAGAGTGACACATTGAGGATGGGAAGAGGCTTTTGAAGCCTCAAAGCCTGCTCCTGGAATCATCTCTAACAACACCATGCCTCCTATATTTCCAAACAGCCCCACCTACTGGGACCAAGTATTCAAGAACAGGAGCCTATGGGGACAGTGTCATTCAGACCATCATTGAACCAAATGCAGGTAGGTCTTCTGAAAAGCAGTCAAGTTCCCTTAACCACCATTCTTCAGTCCCCCAATTCATTTTCTTTAAATTTTGCTTAAATTTCAATTACATTGTTTTGAACATTATAGTATTTAATCAAATGTCATCTTAATATCCTCTGCTTTTGGACTGAAAGTTACTAGTATGATTGACATCTCAGTTGCTAAGAGATTAGCTTAAACTTTAGCTCTAGTGAGTTGTCTAACCTGTGGCATATTATTGTAGTAATTAGGTGATGTCTCAGGGTCTTGCTGCTATGAACAGACACCATGACCAAGGCAACTCCTATAAGGACAACATTTAATTGAGGCTGGCTTACAGGTTCAGAGGGTCAATCCATTATCAAGGCAGGCATCCAGGCAGCGTCCAGGCAGGCATGGTATACGAGGAGCTGAGATTCCTACATGTTCATCTGAAGGCTGCTAGGATGAAGGTCTTAAAACCCACATCCACAGTGACACACCTACTCCAACAGGACCACACCTTCTAATAGTGCCACTCCCTGGGCCAAGCATGTACCAACCGTCACAGGTGATGTATGCTGAGTGTTCTATGCTAGTTTTCTCCCAACATTTTGCAAGGAGGAGAAAGATTTATCTGTGCTGATTGTTGAATACTTTGCTCATCAATGGTCTTAGGCTAACTGCCTGTACTGACTCACAGTCTGCAGCAGGATATTGATCTCCAGGTAATTTTATGCCTTTAAAGTGAAACTGTACCTTTGTTAGTTTAATTATTAATACTTTATTAATTGGAGCATATCATGTAAATTGTTTTTGTTTCCTTTTAGGGTTTTTGTTTATTTTTTGTTGGATTTTTTTATTTTTGTGTGTGTGTGTTTGTTTTTGGTTAAGGTTTCTCTGAGTAACAGCCCAGACCAGAGATCTTCCTGCTTCTGCCTCCCGAGTGCTGGAATTAAAGGTGTGTAGCACTGTCTGGCTGGCATGTGTTTCTTATATTTTACAACTCTTAGTTTCTCCAATTGAACATACATATCTTAGCTTCACTTTGCTTACAGGATTTTTATTAGCCTAAAACTGCATTTATCAATAGTGGTTAGATCATAAATGTTTTTTTAAAAAAAAAAAAGGTAAGAAATTGCATATAGTAGCTGCTCTTTGGGGATAATTAAGATACGCCTGGCATTAAGAAGTGCCCAAAGCACCCAAGATTCAGCTGTCCTGTAACAGACACCAGTGTAGGGCTCTGAAGAAACTAAGCAGTAAGAAAGCAAGCTACAAGTCGGGCCGGTGGTGGCGCACGACTTTAATCCCAGCACTTGGGAGGCAGAGGCAGGCGGATTTCTGAGTTCGAGGCCAGCCTGGTCTACAGAGTGAGTTTCCAGGACAGCCAGAGCTACACAGAGAAACCCTGTCTCGAAAAACCAAAAAAAAAAAAAGAGAGAGAGAGAGAAAGAAAGAAAAGAAAAGAAAGAAAAGAAAGAAAGAAAGAAAAGAAAAGAAAACAAGCTACAGGGGCTGGAGAGATGGCTCAGTGGGTAAGAGCACCGACTGCTCTCCCGAAGATCCTTAGTTCAAATCCCAGCACCCACATGGTGGCTCACAATCATCCCTAAGGAGATCTGACACAGTCTGGTGTCTGAAGACAGCTACAGTGTATTTACATATAATAACTCTTTAAAGCTACAGAATATGCTAAACTTATATCCAAGAGTATGAAGGAAAGAAAAAGTCCAGGAAATTGCCAAGAGATGTAAGCTGTCCTCTGTGAGATTGTGTCTGATCCAGGCAAATCAAGAGTTACAAAGTTAACAGACCTGGGAGGGGGGCAGGATGCCCAGCCAGGACTGGAGAGATGGCTCAGCAGTTAACATAAGGAGTGCTCTTTTAGAGGGCAGGGTTCAATCCCAACACCCCCATAGCAGTTTTCCACCATCTGTAATTCGTTTTAGGGGACCCAACACCTTTTGCCCACCACAGGGACTGCATGCATGTGGTACACAGAAATACTTGCAGGCAAGACACCCATACATGGTAAATATTAAAAAGAATTGACATTTCTGACACATTTGGGTTTGGGTTTTTTTTTTTTTTTTTTTTTTTTTTTTTTTTTTTTTTGGTTTTTCAAGACAGGGTTGAAAAAGCAGACCAGGTAGACCAGGCTGGCCTCGAACTCAGAGATCCGCCTGCCTCCGCCTCCCAAGTGCTGGGATTAAAGGCATGCGCCACCACTGCCCGGCCTTGGGTTTGGGTTTTTTGAAACAGGATTTCTCTGTGTAGCTGTCGTTGACCTCTGTAGACCAGGCTAACCTTGAACTCAGAGATCTGTCTGCCTCTGCAGGAGCCACCATCACACAGCTACATTCTGAACACTTTCCCCCCCAACCTAGAGAGAACAAAGTGGAACAACCTGCTTGTGGCTGTATTTTTTTATTTTTATTTTTTATCCCCCACCCCTTTTTGTAGTTTTAAAAAATGTTTTGTTTTTATTTTAAGTGCATTGATGTTTTGCCTGCCCGAACATGTTTCTGTGTTGGTATGTCAGATTCTCTGGAACTGTGACCAGCTATGTCGGTGCTGGGATTTGAACCTGGGTCCTCTGGAAGAGTAGCCAGTGCTCTTTACCACTGAGCTATTTCTTCAGCTCTGTGGTTTGTTTTTTGTTGTTGTTGTTGTTGGTTGGTTGGTTTTTTTGGATTTGGTTTTTTTTCGAGACAGGGTTTCTCTCTGTAGCCCTGGCTGTCCTGGAACTCACTCTGTAGACCAGGCTGGCCTCAAACTCAGAAATCCACCTGCCTCTGCCTCCCAGAGTGCTGGGATTACAGGCTTGGGCCACCACCGCCCAGCTAGCTCTGTGTATTCTTATTAAGCCAGATAATTCTTTGTCCTTAAGTCATATATTTGTGTGAGTTGGAGGTGCCTGACGAGGCTGGGAACAGTGGATCCCCTGGAGCTAGAGTTACAGGAAATTGTGAACCCCTGGGCATGTCTGTGGGGAACAGGTTCTCTGGGAGAGCAGCCTGGGCTCTTAACTGTTAGGACATCTCTTGTGTCCCAAATGGCACTTTTTCCAGAGATCAACTTCTATCTACATTAAGTGAGGAAACCACAATGACTAATTTTTATATTTTAAGAGTTAATGCTTGTTTGCATTTATGCTCTTAGAGGTATTGAGTGCTGAGTGCAGTGGTGCATGACTTTAATCCAGCGCTCAGGAAGCAGAGACAAGTGAATCTGAATTTGAGGTTACTCTGGTCTGCAGAGCTCCAGGACAGCCAAAGCAATCTAGACTCAAAAAGTAGAAAGGGAGGCTCTTTCCTTTATTGTTAGATAGGATTCCAGCCTTTACTGTATCTTAGCTGGTTAAGGCATAGTAATCTCGGTGGTTGCCAAAATGGCCCAAGCAATAGTTGCACATTTTTGATACTTCATTTGATAGGATATTGGAGAATGAATCCCATTAGTTGATATGTGTGCCTTGATTTTATAAAATTTGTAGTTATTGTATTGTATCAGCTTGCCCTGAGATAAGAAGACATTTATGATTATGATTTTTTAAAAGATCAATAAAAGAATCCTTGCCATATATATAATTATATATAATTTGTGTGTATTATAATTATATTTGTATATATAACTATATGTTTGAGATAGAAGGGTTACTACACTGCCAGTCTGGTCTGGGATTCCTGGGCTCAAAAGGCCCTCCTGCCTCATCCTTCTATTTAGCTGGCACTCCAGATAGGTGCCATTGTGCCTGGCACTCCTGAGATTTGAAAATCCTGGCTCTTTTCTCTTGTGCCCGTTTTCATCTCTAAAAGCTGACAATTATAGTGTTACTTCAGAGTAGTTCTGAGGAAATTAGGAAGTATTTACAGTTTATCAAAATATAGCTTTTATTTTGAATTTTTAGTAAATATGGTTCTTGTAAGCCATGAAAATTATTCTGATTTTAGCAGTGAAAATTATAACTTAATGTTTGTTGCTAATTTGCCAAGTAGCATGCATTTATAGATACCTACATTTTAATAATGACGATTGTTGATTGCCCCTCATGCCAGTAAGAGGAAAGATATGTTTGAATACAGTGCAGAACTGTGTTATTTATAAGACTAATGTGCAACACTTAAGAGTTGGCTATTTTCAGTTGATCACAGTTTGGTTTTTATGTTTTGGACTGTTTCATTGTTTTGTTTATGCCACTGTATCAAATTAGATCATGTCATAACTTGTTTGCTTCAAGCAAGTCCATTTGGATTGTAAGAAATTGTTCTTAAGGGTTTGGGGGCTCTGTTTTTACATTGCCACAAGGATAGAAAGTGTACAAGAATTGCCCGGGGCAAGGAAAAGAACGCGTGCCCGCGGAGAACAGTCATGTAAGGTCTGGGCCTGCTGCCGCCATTCTGAATTACACATGTCATAACTTTGGGGGGTATTTCTGAACTGTGACTGGCATGAAAATACAATTTAAATCTATCAAATGAGCCAGGCTTGTAATCCCAAGGCTGAGAGGCAGGTTTGAGGCCAGCCTACTTTACTTTTGAAAAAACAAACACCTGCATGTGGAGAGCTGAGGAGGAGGAGGGGGCCCTGAATGCACCACTCACGTGTGTCCCATTCCTCACAAAATGGCGTGTGAATTAAGAGCCCAACAGGTGGACTTTGCTTAGCATGTTGGGAAATAGGACTATTTTATTTCTTTTAGGGCTGTGTGTATGTGAGAAAACGTGTTTAAAGAGGGACGGGGTGTAGTCCCTAAGCACAGCACCGCAAAATCCGTCAAAGAGCTAGTCAGCCCCTTCTTTCCTCCCAGCCTATGGCAGAGGTGAGGTGGCCCAGCAGGAACTATCAAAAATGGCTGCTCCCGTCAAAATGGAGGCACGGAAGCATCTAGGCCTGCAGCCTTCACAGGAGCTGTCCAGGACAGTTTTCCTGCCTCAGCCTACTGCTGTCCTGAGGAGCTGTCCACGGTGGTGACACCTTACCTGCCTCAGCCTACAGCTGAGGGCTGTTGGTCCAACAGGAGCTGTCCACAATGAGAGTACCTCCTCTCCAGCTTCCCCAGCAGCCGCAGGGATGGTGTCTCAGCGAAAGCCGGCTTCAGCCAGGAAGGACTTCCTACCCTAACTCCTGGGCCTGATGCAGGGAAAGGGGGCGTGAGAAAAAAGCCACCAATCCCTGAGCGCCCCCAACTCAGGACTTGAAATCCCGTCAATCCTCAATCTGAAAATCTGTCTCTGCCCCCTAAGAAATTCTACAAGCTCTGCCTTTTGTCCAGTATCATGCTGTCACCTCCTGGGAGCAGAGGGCAGCCATCCCTGGATTTGTCCTTCCATACCCTGGACCCTCCATTAAATCTCTTTCATTAGATTTCCTGCTCGGTGTGACCCTGTAGTTGGAAGGAGTCAAGTAGAAAAGTCAAGACGAGAAGCAGCACAGAGGAGCGGGGCCGAGGCTCCTGAGCTCAGCTCAGCTCAGCTGGGGACCCCTCCTCGAGGAGCTGCCATGCCTCTGCTGAGGAGGCTTCCTCCCAGAGAGCGATGTGATTCCTGATCTCCTGTGTCCCAGGATGCCCTTCCACTGGGATACCCTTTCCCTCAGCTGTGTGGTTCCTGGGCTTCTGCGTCCCAGGGTACCCTCCCATCTGAATAGAAACACATACAGGGAACTTTAGATCATCACACTTCTTTGGTCAAAAATAAAGTGTACTATTATTACTTTTACAAATATTGTTTGAGAGTCTCATGTAGCCTAAGATGGCCTCAGGCTTATTATATATGGAGGTGTTGTCTTGACACACACATTCTTCCCCCCTCCCCACACACACACCTCTTTCTCGGGAGTGCTGTGATTACAGGTGTGGACCACCAGGCTGGCCTGTATTTTCTATTTTGTCTATGTATTAGTGAAGATCTTCGTGTTAATAAAAGGCAATTTACATGGAAGTGCTCCAGCTAGCATCATGTCGAAATCATGTAATAATAAGTTAATACCTCAGCGTCGTTGTGGCACTTGACTCAAATCCCAGCACACATACTCTACTTAGGGAGTTTTTGATACCAGCCTAGGCTACATGAGACCTTGTCTCAAAAAGAAAACCAAGAAGTTGTAATTATTGTAGCTATGATTTCTTTAATTTGGTTGAACACTATGAAAAATAAAATCGGGGGGGGGCCTGACACACAGTCCTATAATAAATATAATCCCTATTCCCAGCATACTGTGAGTAAGTAAAGTTCACCTTCGGGTCTTTATTTCAAGGGCATTTTGTGAGAAATAGAACATGAGCGGTGGCTTTAGAGCCAGCGCCTCCATCTCAGCTTTCGACTTGAATGCAAGCCTGGTTTTACCAGCTGGGAACGGGTGTGGCAGGTCTCAGTCCCAGACCCAGCCCTGTGCAGCCCGCGTGATTATCCGGCGCAGGTGGGGGCGGTACCTGCAGAGGCCACGCCCCGTGCCCGCGGAAGCGGCGAAGGCCCCGCCCCGCCCCGCCCAGCGCCCACGACCCGGGCGCGCCTTCGCTGGGAGGGTGGGTTGGGTGCTGCAGCCCGGGCGGCTTGGGTGATCCGGTAGGATCCTTCGTGCGGGCGGTGGGGAGCGTTCCTCAGACTCGCCCCCGTGAAGCCGCTGCCGTGGCCGGCGGTGACGATGGACCGTGAGGCGGGATGCGCGGCGGCGGGAGAAACCGAGGCAGCGGCCGCCGCGGCGTTCGGAGACACGACCCGGCAGGTAGGCTGGCGGCGAGGGGCAGCCGCTGGACATTTCGGGGTTACTTTCGGTGTCCTCATTTTCTCGGGCAAGTAGCGGCTGCCGAGGCAAGGCGCCGCGGCCTCCGTGCCCGGGCTTTCCGGGGAGACTCCAGCCACCGGTTGCCAGAGAGAGAAAACAGGCGTGTCCCGGAAAGGCTGTCTCTCCTTAAAGTAGCCGAAAGCCAGGGGCGACAACCCAGGGCTGTTAGGTCAGGGTCCGCCTTGCTGCCGCGGCGTCGACGGCGGCGAGGAACCAGGGATTAGTGAATAGCATATGCACTATAAGCTAGCTCAGTCTACTACTACTCAGCCCAGGGCCCAGACTCGGGGAACTCCGCCGGCTGCTCGCCCTCAGGCTGAGTCTGACCACATCAGTTTAGGCAGGCCGATCTGGACAACCCTCGCTCAGACCTTCAGTCTTCAGTTCCTCCAGTCCTTCTATGTCAACGTCTGGAGATGGGTTCACCGATGAGGTGACCTGCACAGCCCAACACAGACATGTGCTAACGGCAATTGTAAATCACAAGGAAAGGACGATACCTTAAAATAAACAGTAAAATAATCCTGTGATACTAACTTTTAATATATTTAATCCTTTGGAGAAAAACGGTACCGCATGTAAGTAATAAAAAACTACTAGTGAAGTGTTTTACATTCTCTTTAATTTATAATTGGGTATGTGGTGTGTTAGAGGGGGAGAGAGAAAGAGAGAGAGCAGGAAAGATCATAGAAGAACTCAGGTGTTTAGCACCTGAGCTATCATGCCCTTCATATTGTCCCCCAGTTATGACTGGCCACACTGTAAATCCAAATAAGCCACCAGTGGCTGCTGGGGCTGCCTCAGTCATCACTAGTTTAGGGGGAAAAAATAGCTATAACACTTACCACAGGAGTACATATAACTTTGGCTATTAAAAACTCTAAATTCAGCCGGGCGTGGTGGCACACACCTGTAGTCCCAGCACTTGGGAGGCAGAGGCAGGTGGATTTCTGAGTTCGAGGCCAGCCTGGTTTACAGAGTGAGTTCCAGGACAGCCAGGACTACACAGAGAAACCCTGTCTCAAAAAAACAAAACAAAACAAACAAAATAAAAAAAAAACCCTCTGAATTCTACCTCTTGTAAGAAAGGTGCTTTTTCAGTAACTTCATATTTTACAATAATGAGTTGAGTGTTGGTTGGGCACTTCTCCAAAACTACCGGTTCCTGAATTCTGATCTGACTGTGAGTATATCACTTAAGTCGTAATGTGCTCTACATCTGAGTCTCTGTGGACTCTCATTCCTCCCCTTTCTATCTAGGTAGAAGGCGGTGGAAGGTGTCAAGAGTTCAGGCACTTAGGAGGCTTGAGGAGTGTTGCCAGCAGTGTGAGGCCCCCTGGGTGGGCCACAGTGTTGAGGATGAGGTGGTGGAGGGGAGCTCTCCGCACTGCCCAGCCCGCTCTCCCTGGCCCTTGAGGACAGCCCGGGATGTGCTTCATTTCTCTATGGCTTTGCTGCTGTGCTCACTCTGCCTCAGCTTGAACTGATCGCAGAGGAAGCACAATCAGTCCTCAGGCCAGCTGCCTCTTATTTCAACAGTGGCTCCTTGCTTTGCTTTAATATTTAGTTGTTAGCTTTTCCTGGGGAGGCACAAGCAAACCTCCAGCTACCCCAGATGGGTACCACGGACACACCGGAATGCAGGTCTAGCATGTCCATCCTGGTGAGGTTCTCAGTTTCTCGGGCCTTCTTACAGAGCGTGGAGGAGTTCCGCACAGGAGCGTAGGTGACCCAGGCAGTTGGATCACCATCTTGTCCCATCCTGTCATGGGTGCGGAGCCCATGGAGCTGCTCATTTAATCAGCCTTTTGCTTCTAGATGTAGTCTCCAATCTCCCACGAGCATTTGCAGGTAGGGGACAGGCACGATGGCCTACTGGGATGGTTCCTATATGATTGGCCCAGGGAGTGACCCTATTAGGAGGTGTGGCCTTGTTGTAGTAGGTGTGTCACTGTGGGTGTGGGCTTAAGACCCTCACCCTAGCTGCCTGGAAGTCAGTCTTCCACTAGCAGCCTTCAGATGAAGATGTAGAACTCTCAGCTCCTCCTGCACCATATCTGCCTGGATGCTGCCATGTTTCTGCCTTGATGACAATGGACTGAACCTCTGACCCTGTAAACCAGCCCCAATTAAATGTTGTCTTTTATAGAACTTGCATTGGTCGTGGTGTCTGTTCACAGCAGTAAAGCCCTAACTAAGACATCGACATTGCAGATAGGAGTCTCCCAGCCCTCCCTTCGGGGGCGCTAACAGGCCATCAGTTACCTGGCCCCCATGTGTTACGCTCTAGCTTCCAGGGCTCAGGCTCATTCCAAGATGGCATCTTGTTACCATAAGAGGGGAAAAAAGTGCTAGGCCACAGGGTTTTCACAGTCTTTCAAAAATCTTGTCTACATATGTGTGTGTGTGTGTCCACGTATGTTGTTCCCTCAGGCAGGAAGAGTTGAATGCATGGTGCTGGAGTTTCAGCAGTGGAGAGCCATCTGACATGGTTGATGGAAACTGAACTCAGGTCCTTTGAAGAGGATGGAGTGCTCTTAACTGCTGAATCATCTTTCTAGCCCCAGTTTCCATAGTCTTGATTAAAAACAAATATTTAAACAGTGACGGCAGTAAGAAAAAGGTAAACCTCCCTAGAATACCCCATGGCCTTTTCTCGTGAGTTCCCATTACACAAGTGACAAAGGATCTCTGTGTACACACTGCGTCCTTAATACAAACTCACACCATAGGTAGAGACTCTTGGAATGCACCAGGTTTTTTAATCTTACTCATATTCCTGAACTAACACCACCTCTGAGAATTGAAGGGGTTTGCCCAGTTTGAGGAAGAGGTCTGTGGAGATCTGGGAGGAGGGAGAGGCTACTGACAACTTAGAGTCCTCCTCGTTCTCTTAAACAGAGAAACCCCATCCAGGTGTGGGGGCTTATATCTGTAATCCTAGCATTTGGGAATCTGAGTCAGGAGGGAGGGAGAAGAGGAAGGAAGGGAGGGAGGAAGAAAGGCCAACCTGCAGCACAGTGCAAGCAAGGAGGAGAAACAGTAGAATTGTTACACCATATTGTTAACTAGGCCCTACCAGGCCACCTAGGATCTGATGGATCTGATGGGACACTGTGTCCAGACTCTTTTCTGAATGGACTTTTAACAGACTCTCGGCCTCAGTCCAGCTGAAGAGTTCGGGTTTCAGCTCGATTCCTTTGCTTAGTTCCTCTGTTCCCAGGCAGAGGCGCTACTGTCTGCGTACCAAGAGCTGCTGTTGATCAAAGGGTGTGGCAATACCTACCCCACGCTGCTAAAATCCCAGTTGAGGGAGATGACTGGAGAATTCCAGGTGTTGTGTTTACTTTAAAAGAAGACTTGAGCATTGTGGACATCTACAAGAAAGACAGTACCTATTAAAAACAGGAAAGAGGAAAAAAAAAGAAGGGGGGGGGGCTGGAGAGATGGCTCAGTGGTTAAGAGCACTGACTGCTCTTCCTGAAGGTCCTGAGTTCAATTCCCAGCAACCACGTGGTGGCCCACAACCATCTGTAATGAGATCTGATGCCCTCTTCTGGGGTGTCTGAAGACAGCTACAGTGTACTTGCATATAATAAATAAATCTTTAAAAAAAACAAAACAAAAAGCCAGGCGGTGGTGGTGCACGCCTGTAATCCCAGCACTCTAGGAGGCAGAGGCAGGATTTCTGAGTTCAAGGCCAGCCTGGTCTATAGAGTGAGTTCCAGGACAGCCAGGGCTATTCAGAGAAACCCTGTCTCGGAAAAAAACAAATCAAAAACAAACAAAAAAACCAAAACAACAACAACAACAAAAAAAAAGTAGAGAGACAGGAAAGAGGAAGAGATCTGTCTCCAAAACAAAACAACAAAACCCCACAGCTCCTGAGACTCAAGACTTACATTCTAGTTAATCATAAAGTATAATTAAATGTTAATGGACATTACATTTCTCACTTTACTGTTAGAAAATTATGTTTTCAGATATTTGGATTTTTTTGAAAATGAAATTTATATAATTGACAGTAAAATACTTCTTAAAAGACATTTTCTGTGTATGAATATTTTGCCTTTCTGTATGTATGGGTACCATGAGTGTGCTTAGTAACCAAGTGCTGATACCCTGAAAGCAGAGGTACGGTGGTTGCCAGCCATCAGCCGTGCTGTGGGTCTTGTGTAAGAACAACTCATGCTCTTCCCCGCTGACTCATGGATCCTCTCTCCCCAACCACCAGCAAAATATTCTCCTATACAGGTTTACTGTCTATAAAGACGGACTATCTGGAATATTCAGAAAATAGACTTTATTTATAAATGTTGAAACTTTTGTGGCAGGTTAACTTTTTGGTTGGCTTCGTACCTCCCTTCACCACCCCATTTCCCAAGTTGAGGTTGCCAGCTCTCTCTGTCATGATTTGTCCGGCTCTCCCAGGCCTGTTGCTTTCCATCCTGATTCACGAACCATAGGCCAGGATAGGTCCGGGCCCTCCTCCACCTCATGCTATGTTGTATTAGGATCTATCCACAGCCATTATATGCTGTCCACATAAGTGGTTCTCATCCATGCCACCCCATCCATGAAACACTAGCTCAGCGGTTCTTACCCTTCCTAATGATGCGACCATAAAATTATTTTGTTGCTGTTTTATGGCTGTAAATATTATGAATCATAATGTAAATATCTGATAAACAGGAAATCTGATATATAACCCTTCAAAGGGGTCACAACCCACAGGCTGAGAACCTCTGTTAGCTAGTCTGTAAAACCTAAGATATTACTGCTTGGCTTTTACACAAGGTTTGCTTAAAATGATAGGCCTACAATTTGAGATTTAGCATGTCAAAAACAATGGTTAATTTTTGTTAGGATGTGTATGAGTGTGTTGCCTGCATGTATGTCTGTGTACCATGTGCGCTTGCTGCCCGCAGAGGCCAGATGAGGGAGGGTGTCAGGTTCGCTGGCTCTGGAGTTGAGATGGCTGTGAGCTGTGAGCGCTCCTGTAGGAACTGGGACCAGTTAGATCCTCTTCAGAGCAGCCAGTGTTGAGCCATCTCTGTGCCCCACCTTCTTTTGCTTGATGTTTAAAATAGGCTCTTTTATAACTCAGGCTTACCTCGAATTTACTGTGTGGTAGAGGCTGGCCTTGAACCACTGATCCTCCTGGCTCTCCCTAATGCTGAGATTATAGGCTTATACTACCATAGTCGTCATAAATCTTTTATATGAATTGTGATAATTAAATGCCACTAAAACTAGTACATACCAAGTGTTGGTCAACATTTGGTTTTATACTTATGTGCTTTTGGTACTCAAAAAAAAAAAAAAAAACCTGTGAATCATGTTTTCTGTTTTTTAGATTTTAAAAACAGGCTTTCTGTTTTTTAGATTTTAAAAACTGACAAAAAGTCAGGATTAGCAGGAATTTTATGCTAGTCTTTATGACTTAGGACAGGATGACAAAAAGTCCCCTCCCTGAAACATGTTTTTGTTTTGTTTTAGTTTATAATTCCAGCACTGGTGAGGCAGAGACAGGTGGGTCCCAGCTTTCTAGCCAACCAGTCTGTCCTGCTTAGAGTTCAGAGCCAAGAAGAGAACCTGTCTTAAAAAACAGTGATGGATGACACTTTGATACCCTCAGACTGTAACACGATGAGTGCATAGATTCCCCCCCCCAAACACATCTCTTTGTTGGTTTTTTGTTTTTTTTTTTTGTTTGTTTGTTTGTTTGTTTGTTTTTTGGTTTTTCAAGACAGGGCTTCTCTGTGTAGTCCTGGCTGTCCTGGAACTCACTCTGTAGACCAGGCTGTCCTCGAACTCAGAAATCTGCCTGCCTCTGCCTCCCAAGTGCTGGGATTAAAGGCTTGCGCCACTACGCCCGGCTTACACATCTCTTTGTTAAAAAACATACAAACAAAACAACAAAAAAAAAACCCTGTTATCACATATATACTAATAACCAAGATACCTGAAAATTCAGGTATAGAACACTGATGGCTCTTTAGATTTTTTCTGGCACAGTGTTTAAAATCCTCCCCTGCGCTCCAGGCTTGAGAGATGGCTCCGCAGTTACGAACTCGGACCTGGATTCGGTTACTCACACCCATACGGTGGCTCACAACCATGTGTAACACCCAGGCACACATGCGGTGGACATACAATATTATTCGGGTAAACCACTCATGCACATAAAAATAAATCTAAAAAATAGGTCTCTCACTTGAAATGCCTTCGCTGGGCCATGCATCTTCACAGGAGCCCCTCATCCCTGTAGAGATTGATCAGTTTTGGGCACCTTCTTGGTCCTAAAAGGAGTTGGATTTAGGATACCTGCGGTGTGTATAATTTTTTAAAATTGCTTAAGGATTTTTCTGGTTTCTTCGATCTTTAAAATGAAGCAATCAAACATCTGTTAGATATACACTGAAAGACAGACTCACTCAAAACTCATGTTCTTAATTTTTCACTGACATAGATGAGCAATGAAAGGGGATTTGAGAATGTCGAACTGGGGGTCCTGGGGAAGAAGAAGAAGGTCCCGAGGAGGGTCATCCACTTCGTCAGCGGAGAGACGATGGAGGAGTACAGCACCGACGAGGACGAGGTGGACGGCCTGGATAAGAAGGATGTGCTGCCCACCGTCGACCCGGTACGCTGCCCCTCATGGCTTGGCCTGCCCAGCCTTGTTCCTTCAACACTGAGTGGAAGGGGTTGCTTGGAGTTTAAACCAACTACCATCCATTATGATTGGTGGAAAACATTATTTCTACACAGTATGGAACTGTTCCTACGCTTTAGTGACCTGAGCCAGTTCTGCTTCTTTGTAGCAGAGCTCGTTATCAGTGTGAATTTATGTGAGGCTCTAGTAAATCCAGTTTTTTTTTTTGTTTGTTTGTTTTTTTGTTTTTTGTTTTTCGAGACAGGGTTTCTCTGTGTAGTTCTGGCTGTCCTGGAACTCACTCTGTAGACCAGGCTGGCCTCGAACTCAGAAATCCGCCTGCCTCTGCCTCCCAAATGCTGGGATTACAGGCGTGTGCCACCACGCCCGGCTCGTAAGTCCAGTTTTTGAATCTGAGTCCCTTTCAGTTCACAGAATGAGTGTTCTTAGAGGTAACAAAGTCCATTGATCCTGTGTATACAATGGGCATCTCTGAGAGGTGCTGGTTTAGATGCTGGTCATGGGGCTGGGGCTTGTATAAACTGTATGGGGGTACAGTCAATGAACAAATAAATGCCCTCTAATCCAGAAGGCTCTCAAAAGTGCTATAAATGAAACCTAGAAACAGATTAGAAATTTAAATATTATATTTAAGATGTTAATTTTTATAAGATTTAGCTGAATAAACTTTTAGCTATTAAGAAAAGAAATTCCATGCCGGGCTCAGTGACTTATGCCTTTAATCCCGGCACTCAAGATGCAGAGACAGGTGGATCTTCATAAATTTGAGGCCAATTTGTTCTACAAACAGAGTTCCAGGACAGCCAGGTCTGTTACACAGAGAAATGGAGTCTCAGAACTGCCCCAGCTACTAAACAAACAAACAAACAAACAAACAAGCAAAATAATTCTACATTCTATAGTACAGAAAATATTAAAAGTACAATATCCTCAGAGTAGCCAGACATGTTGAGTATTAGAGGTAATCCATAAAGTAGAAGGGCTGTTTGGATAAGTGTTTCTTTTAAAGCACTCTGAGGGATTAGGTAGAGCTGTCTTAAAAATGCTTGTATATAGGGCTGGAGAGATAGCTCAGTGGTTAAGAGCACTGTCTGTTCTTCCGAAGGACCCGGGCTCAGGTCCCAGCACCCACATGGCAGCTCACAACTGCCTGTAACTCCAGTTCCAGGCGATCTAATGCCTTTAGACCAATGCCTATAAAATAAATAACTCATTTAAAAGATGTTTCCATGTTTTTAAATTATTTTCAGCTGATGTGACAAGAGGTGGAGGCAGGAGGATCAGGAGTTCAAGGCCAGTCTCAGCTATACAGCAAGTTTAAAGCTAGTCTGGAATATGCGAGACTCTGTCTCAAAGTGGGAAAAATAAAAAAAAGCCCCCTCACCCCCCCAAAAAAATCCATTGTCTCAAAAGTTATCCAGAGTCTCCATAGAAACAAGAGTGGCACATTGTCAGAGAAAGCCCGAATCCTTACCACTTATGGATTCAGTTTCTTTAAAAGAGTCTGGTTGAACTCCAGCTTGCATGCGGTACAACTTCACCTGTTTGAAGTATAATTTAGTAGTAGTTAGCGTGGCACAGCCCTGGCACGAGCGGTTTTAGCACATTTATGCCATCTGGAAAGGCGTTGGCTGCCTTTCTACCCCCGTGTCCTACCTCGTTCCTGGACAGTCTTGGTGTGCGTTCCCTGTCATACACAGCCTTGCGTGTTGTCTTCCTTCATTTGATGTTTTCAGGGTTCATTCCTGTATAGCATGTGTTGGTACTTTGTTCCTTTATTATTACATTACAGAACACCCAGATAATCCTTCATTGTGTGACTATACCGCATTTCATTCATTCCTTCGCCAGTTAGTGGAAACACTGCTTGCTTCCATTATTTGGGTCATATGAATATTGTGCTGTGAATACAGGCTTTTGTGTCACTGTGTGGTTTTTGTCTTAGACATGGAGCTAGGGGTGGAGCGGCTGGGTCGTTGCTAACTGTTCAAACATTTGAGGAACTTTGCCTGATCACTTTCCTTTGTGGCTACACCATTCTTTGTTCTTTTTCATGTGTATGGGTGTTCTGCCTGCCTGTATGTCTGTGTACCATGTATGTGCAGTGCCTATGTCTCCTGAGTGCTAGGATTTGAGGTGGGTGCCACCACACCCAGCTTAGGCTTTTTTTTTTTTTTTTTTTTTAAGTTTTAGTTTTATAGTGTCAGACTGGGTGTGGAAAGTACCAAGTTCAAGACAAGACTAGCCCAGGCACCAGAGTGAGTTTCAGGCCAGGCTAGCTACATAACGAACGAGGCCTTACAAGTAGAGTTTGTACATTCAGGTCTTTGGTACTGGTTTTGTTTTGCAACAACCTGTAGCCAACGCTTGTTCAGAATTCAAGGTTATCCTCCTGCTTCAGCCTCTTGAATGCTGAGATTACAGGTGTGCTCACCGACGCCAGCAGCCACATCTGTTTTGAGTTAATTTTGTATATGATATGGGTCAGACATCATACTTTGCCATGTGATTTTCCAGACTTCACAGTGTAATTTGAAAAAAATCTCTTTTCAAGATTGTCTGGCTATTCTAGGTCCCTTAAAATACTATGTAAATTTTAGAATTAGTTTGCAAGGCAGTGGAGATCTTATTGAATTATAGGTCTATTAGGGCAGAGGTTCTCAACCTGTGGGTTCCAACCCCCAAGGGGTCACACAGCAGATATCTTACATATCAGATATTTACCTTACAATAACAGTAGCAAAATTACAGTTATGAGGTCGCAACAAAATGTTTTTATGGTTAAGGGTCACCACAACATGAGGGACTGTATTACAGGGTCGCAGCATTAGGAAGGTTGAGAGCCACTGGTTTAGGGAGTGCGAACAGAGTCGTTTGAAAATCAAAGGTCTTGAGAGGGAAGACAGAAACACATTTTTAAAGGAACAGAAAAATGTATGGTTTAACCTGTACACTCAAAGCCACAGTGTAGACCCAGATATGTGCTTCTGAGATGGTGACATGGCTCTGGGGAGACTTGAGCCACCTGTGATTTTGGCCTAGCAACATCTGTGTCCAAGTAACAGGCTGGATATCTCCTCAGCCGGGGCAGGGTTGATAGTCCTTGCTTCAGTGTTGGCTTTTACTATCTCTAGAATCAACTTCAGAACTGTCCATTGGGAACACCTGTGTTCTCCTTTGCCTGTGTAGGTGTGTGTGCTCACATGTATGCTGGTGTACACATGCATGCAGGTGTGAAGGCCAAAACTCGGGTGTTGCTCTCTGGAGCTATCTGCCTTGTTTGACAAGGAGTTTTGACAGGATTTTTCACTGGAATCTCAAGCTAGCCATTTAGGTAGGCTGTCTGGCCAGCAAGCCCCAGAGAGGCCCCTGTCTCTGCCTCCCCTGTGCTGGAATCACAAGCACACACTACACACCAGGGATTTTATGCCTAGTTTTTTTTTTTTCTAAGTAGTTCCTTACTCATACAACACAAAACATTTTATAGAAATTTCATACTATGTTATAGAAATTGTGTGTAGCATGGTGGTATGTGTCTTTAATCCCAACACCCAGGGCACGGAGGTAGGATGATCTCTGTGAGTTCAAGACCAACCTGGTCTACATTGTGAGTTCTGGAATATGCAGGGCCTCATACTGAGACCCTATTTCAAAAACAAGCCAAACAACAACAACAACAACAAAACCAAACCAAACAAATGACAACAACAAAAACAAACAAAACAGGAAAAAAGACTGGGGATTTTAGTGAATACACCTTTTGAGTGTGGTGGTGCATGCTTTTCATCCCAGCACTCAGGGCAGAGGCAGGTGGATCTCTATGAGTTTGAGGGCAGCCTGGCCTTTGCAGTGAGTTCCAAAGCTTCAGAATGAGACCCTGTCTTAAAACAAACATATAGCTGGGCGGTGGTGGTGCACGCCTGTAATCCCAGCACTCTGGGAGGCAGAGGCAGGTGGATTTCTGAGTTCGAGGCCAGCCTGGTCTACAGAGTGAGTTCCAGGACAGCCAGGGCTAAACAGAGAAACCCTGTCTCGGAAAAAAAAAAAAAGCCAAATCCAAAACAAACACAAAAAAAACCCAAACACACACACACACACACACACACAATTACATACATGCAAACATACCAAACAGCTCATCCTTCCATACTTTTTACCATTGAACGCTCACTTGATATCCCCCTATTTGCCCCCTATTTCTTTACCAGAACTTTTCTGCTGTAACATTTGTTAGCTATATCTGCAAGGTCCTTTCTTTGTGCACTCTCCTGGATGTCCTTATGAAGAATGAGGACAAAAAAGCAAGAGAGGAGGAAGGCTGTAGGCAGGCCCGCCAGAGTTACGGCGCCATTCCAGTGCTAAATGTTTTTAGTCCTTCCGTGGGTAAAGGTGGTGGTAATCATACGGGAACCATCAAGTGTCTTTGTGGATTTGGATATACTTAGTTTTTATTTGACTGGCTTCTGCAGTGTTCCCTATGGATACCTTGTATGCCTGGTGATTATTTAGCCTGTTCACTCTGGTTTTTTTTTTTTTTTTCCTTTTTTCCTTGACAGGGTTTCTCTGTGTAGCCCTAGCTGTCCTAGAACTCACTCTGTAGACCAGGCTGGCCTTGAACTCAGAAATCCGCCTGTCTCTGCCTCCAAAGTGCTGGGATTAAAGGCGTGCACTACCACCGCCCCGCTTAGTTCACTCTGGTTTAAAGATACTATCAGATGAATGTTGCTAATCTGACTTCTTGTTGCAGACAAAACTTACCTGGGGCCCCTATTTATGGTTTTACATGCTTCGGGCGGCCACATCCACCCTCTCAGGTACTGCCCTTTGAACTGAATTTTCTATGACTGCTCTAATATGTTCTGCACACAGGGGTGTTATCAAATGAGACATTCCCAATGAAACAGAAACAAAATAGGAGCCTCTTTGTCCTCTGAAGGTAGCCAGCCAGCACTGGAAAGCTATTACTCTAGCATGTACAAATGGCCTTCAGTTTACAGTTGTGTTAGAAGGAGACAACCCACAGCCAGCGAGTCTGCTTACACGTGTCAAGGTGCTTGCCACCAAACCAACAAGCAGACTTGATTCCTGGACTGTCATGGTTTAAAGCTGTCATCACCAGTTACATTTGGTTTCCTGTAGCTGAAAATGTCATTACGGCTCACTGCCTGTTCTAAAGCCTTTTAGAAACCATATATTTATTTGTATTACTTTTTCCTCCTTGCATACCAGCATCTTACCTCTAGTCTGGTATGTAGTTACAGGGAAGCCTGCGTTTTTCCAGGTAACTCTTGTCACGTTGCTGAGGACTGAACTGGTCCTGTACATCCCAGGCAAAGACTCTTCCACCGCTATGTCCAGCAGTATCACTTCTCAAATAGAAATGTAACTGATATTTGAAGGAACCGAATTATCAATTTATGTAGTTAGGTTAATGTTTAAAGAATAAAATTTACTGCTTCCAATGACCTAGTTGATGACTCTGTCACTTCTTTTTCATTAGAGCAAATCATGGCTAGTAGTTGAGTCAACATTTCCTGAGCCTTTATTGTATGTGAGACAGTTTAGTGTGAGGAAGAGCACAAGCTTTACGCTGCTCTCTATGGGAATGTTAGATTTTTATCCACTTTGGCAACGATATGTCACTAAGCCTGGCCTTGGCACAGTCCATTCTGGTGTGGAAGTTGGGGTGGAGGGTGGGGCACAAGACCAGCCCTCTTCCCAGCGATATTCTACTACAGTGTCTTGTCCTAAGGACTACATCTGTACTTGATAAGTGCAGTAACTAATGAGAAGTGTTCTAACCGTGCCAGCCATGGCAGCACACATGGTGTCCCAGCACTGTGGAGGCTGGTGGAAGATCAATGGCGAAATACTCTGAACTCGCTGCTACAGAGTGAGACACTGTTCTCAAAGGATATAGAGATAGAGGTGTGAACGAGCTGAGTGTCCAGGACAGAAGTGAGAAGACAGGGTGTACTGGGTTTAAGGATAGAACAGTAGCTCGTGTATTCTTAGTATTACATAAGATGCTCAAGAAGTGCTTATGGTGTTGTGTGTCTTTTAACTTTTGTATCTTTAGTGTGTGACTTTCTTGGAGAGAAGATTGCATCAGTTTTGGGCATCAGCACCCCAAAATACCAGTATGCCATTGATGAGTATTACCGGATGAAGAAGGAGGTGTGTCTCCTCTTTTCACTTTGTTGATGGTTTGGAGACTTGTTGAGCTTCGTGGCCATGTGGATGCCCAGTAGCCCAAAAGCCGGCTCCTTCACTTGGTGCAGTGCTAGACATCAAACGCAGGACCTCACATGCCACACACAGGCTCTACCACTGAAGACAGCTTAGCTTATCAAATTAACATGCTTTGTGATTCTTCAAAATTCAGATTTCCTAAGGTATGCCAGCTTGTCTGCCGGTGCTAACAAGTGAAGCTCCTCATGTGTATTTGATTTTCATGTATCTCTTGGTATTGACATTTTAAAAATGAAGAAGCAGCTCCCAGCTTGTGGGAGTAGGGAAGTAGTTACTAACTTGTGTAAGCCTCAGCTCCCTGTCATGAGAAGTCCATCCACTCTTGGATTAGCGTGTAAAATGCTCACAACAGCACCCGGTGTGTACTGACTGGCACACAGAACGCTGGAGTTGGCCACTCTCCTGTAAGGGAATCAAGAGTAATGACTCGGGTAAAGCTGAACACGGGCGTGTTAGGTAAATGGCTAGAAGCCTTGTCCTTGGAGGGCTGGACCTAGAGGGCGGCCTAGAAAGAGCACCTTTATTTGTTGTGTGGCTTCAAACATGTTTTTTTTAAAAAACAAAAACAAACAAAAAAGAAAAAAAGCAAAAACCAAGAAGACACTGCACACCCTGATTCGAGCCTCCTGGTCTCATTCAGACCACGTCAATAGCTTCTGAAGTCTCCTGCCTGATCTCAGGGTCAAAATACAGATGCCACCTCAGCTGTGAACTAGAGATGACTCTGTAGTGGCTGCCGTGCTTCTTTCTGTGTCACGCTCTCTTGATGTGTCTTAACTTCCCTACGAGACTGTAAAGTTCTTGAGGGAAGGCCAGGGATTATCTATACATTGGCCAGGTGCTTAGGGGAAAGCAAGTCATGCAATACCATTTAATGAATGAACCAACCTGTTAACTAACTAGGAGGACACCTTATAATTAAAGTAGTACTGCAGCTATTTTGATACTTTATTAGGCTAATTCAATTCAGGTCTCACTGAAGCTAAGTAGTGCTGGGACACCTACCTTTTAGAACAACTATTTTACTTTGAGAACAGAGGATAGGGGAAGGTTTGGATTGGTGATAATAGTTCTCTCTCTTTCGCCCTCGTGTGTGTGTGTGTGTGTGTGTGTGTGTGTGTGTGTGTGTGTGTGTTGCTGGGGACCAAACCTGGATTCCTACATGTATTTTAGGCATGCATGTTACCATTGAGCCACTTCCCTACCCCAAAAGTATGTCTGGATTAGACATGTTACTATAGTTTTTTGGGGGAAAAAAAGGTGCTATTGAGAGAAGGAATATTTGTTCTTTTGGATATACTGTTTTAACTACTGTATTTCCCATTTTTAGGAGGAGGAGGAGGAAGAAGAAAATAGGATGTCAGAAGAAGCAGAAAGACAATACCAACAAAACAAGCTGCAGGCTGATTCCATTGTACAGACAGACCAACCAGAAACAGTGGTGTCCAGCTCATTTGTGAATATTAATTTTGAAATGGAGGAAGACTGTGAAGCAATTAAGGAAAACAAACAACGCCCAGTCTCTGTCCCACCATAGGATGAAATTACTGTATATAAACCTAAACTTCTCCAATCAGGAACTTTTTATGTTTTTAGTGGGACTTAAAACAACTATTTATATTTTAAATTATTAAGGGGAAATCTCTCTTCATTCTTATGCTGTATCTATTACAGTCAGGTCTGAAGTTGGGATATTCTTTAGTTAAATTAGTGACTCCCCTTTCCCACCGCCACCCCACCCCCCACGCTGAGGAGCAAACCCAGAACTGCTTCCATACACACTCACTAGCCACGTGCAGCATAAGCCCAGTGCTTTGGTTTTAAGACGATCTTTTATAAAACATAAGGACATTTAGCCAAGCATGGGAATACATGCCTTTAATCTTAGCACTAGGGAGGCAGAGGCAGTGGTTCTATGTGTGTTTATGCCGACCTGGTCAACATAGTGAGCTCCAGCCTAGCCACATGGTGACCCCTGGTCTTAACAACAAAATCTGAAGGCATTATACATTAAGAAAAGAGTTTTGGTTTGGGGGCATTTGGGGTTTTTTGTTTTAAAAGGTTAAGTACTGATTAATAATAATCCTAACAGCCTGAGTGTAGAGTACCCTAGAGTTTACACAAGGAGGGTTCAGAATGTATAATAAAAGGAGCAAGATGGAAGCACTGTGGATTTCCTTTTGTTGAGAATATTATATGGAAAAGATTGGGTTTTCATTTTCACTGTAAGCCATCCTTGTGTTTTTCAGTAGTTATTGAACTGACTTGCTCTGATCACAAATTAACACTAGTTACTGAATGGCTCTGTAGTTGAAGTCGCGTCCCAGCCCTTTATGATCATGGGCAGAGGAGCTGACGGGATGAGGAACTGAGAACAGTTAGCTTTTTCACCACTTTGAAGTAGCAGTGCTAAGCCAGTGGGAACGGGTTCAGCCATTTATCTCCTTACTAGGTTATTCCTTTACAAAGTTATATATGAAGCTACTTTTAAGTTATTCCTGAATATGTGTTCAGAGCCTTGTATCTGTATAACTCTGATTTATAACCAAATGTAGATAAAGAAAGATGTGGTGAGTGTTTTAGAAATCCTCATCATTTAAAAGCCTTCTCATAGCTCTAAAAGGTTTTAGAATCATGGTTATAAACCAGCCTTCTAAGTACCATGACCCTTTCTATCTTAAATGTGTATACAATTAAAACATGGGTGGGTTAACACTGTAGAGACCTGCCAGTGGACTTCAGCAAATTCAACTCAAAGGTAATTTTTTGTTGTTGTTTTTTTGTTTTTTTGTTTTTTTTTTTTGAGACAGGGTTTCTTTCTCTGTGTAGCCCTGGCTGTCCTGGAACTCATTCTGTACACCAGGCTGGCCTAGAACTCAGAAATCCGCCTGCTTCTGCCTCCCAAGAGATGGGATTAAAGGCGTGCGCCACCATTGCCCGGCTCAAAGGTGAATGTTTAACTGAATGAAAGTTTCAGTTGGACTGACATTTGTAAGGCTCAGAAAGCATGGCGCTGCCCTGAGTTAGGAGCTGATAGCACCTTCATGGGTGTAAACATGTGACTTGGCACTTAGGAACTTATCTTTCCATTGTGTAGTTAATGTCACTGTCAGTTACAGTTCACTAAAAACCTGTCTCAGTTGACAGTTGCTAAAACATGCTGGCCTGACCTGTTGCTCTTGATTTGCTTTTAACTTTGAGACAGTGCTACCACAGATACTTGGTTATGAGGTGAAGGTGGGTGTCTACAGGTGACCGAGGCTTTCTCTCCTGATGTCTAGTGTCTCAGAGCTTGTGCACAGGCAGTGCTCACAGCAAGAGTAACATGCGGGTCTGAGCTTCCTGGGTTGACTTTTTTGCTGCTCGTTTGGCACTGGCTGGTGGGTGATGTTTACAGTTATTCGCTGTGCCTTACAGTTTTATACTCTGGTTTATGAGCTATAAAACTTATCATAAATGGGTTAAATTGTTTTATTTTAAGCCCCCCTCACCTCTTCCTATTTTCTAATTCTTCGAAGAATTATTTTTCCCTATGGATCACAGTTCCTGACATCCTAGTTTCTTTTGATCTCTCTTTTTATAAGCACTGTCCACAGCCAGGTGTGGCAGTGTACATCTGTACTCCCAGCACTAGGGAGGCTGAGGCAGGAGGACCATGGGTTGGAGGCTGGCCTAGACTATATAGCAAGACCCTAAACAACAAACAAAAACACCAAAAACCAGAAACACATGAGTTAGTACACTGAGTTAGTAAATTCTCTAGCAAAACCTTTAACAAAAGTTTTGTAAATGGTTAATAAACCTAGACAAAATCTCATACAATCTGATGAGTTTAATAAAACAGTTTGTTTGAATACTTTCTTTGGAAACACCATATTTAAAACAAACAACTTGGAGGGCAAGAGGACTCTGGGTGTAAGGGCTTGCTGGGAAGCCTGAGAGCCTGATTTTGATCTCCAGAACCCACGCTGGGAAAGGAAAGAATCACAGCAATGTCTACTGATGTCTGTATGCGCTCTGGTGTACACAAAAGATATACATCATCAACAACAACAACAAATTAGGCACAGCAGCACTCACCTTTAACCTCAGCACTTGGGAGGCAGAGGCAGATGTCTGTCTTTGAGTTCAAGGTTAAAGGCTAACTTGGTCCACATAGCAACTTCCAGGCCAGTCAGGGCTACACAGTGAGACCATGTTTACAAACAAGTAAACCAAACAACAAAAGTTCTAAACATCTAAAGCTTCTCAATCCAGAAATGCAGTGGTGCTACTCTGATGGGAAGTCTACCGTCCCCGATATTCTTGAGCAAATATTGTAATCCCACATTAATAATCTCCACTGCTAACTACAGCAAACCTTGTTTTCCATTTCTGAGTTAAACAGAATGAGGACTTACCACTTCATAAACAATAGTTGGTCCTATTAGTTTCAAATTGTTCCAACTGTAACCAATACTCTAGTAAGCAAGATATTTGCCATGTTGTACAGGCATGCGACGAGTTTTATTTATAATGTTTCTAAGGATTCTGCTTCAAAGGTTTTCATGCAGCATTCAAGTATCTTTATGAAGGAAGTCTAGTCTTGCAGAAATCATGTATCATCAAGATCTGCAGAGTTCTCATTGTCATTGGCAACAAGGGCTTCTCTGTTCTCATAGGTCCAGAAGCCATTGAGATCAATTAGAATGGTAGTGACTGTGTCTCCTTGATTACTGTTGATTAAATCCTGAAGTGAGATTTTCAAAGGATCCTTTGGTTTGACCATGTCAAAGATTTCATCCTGTAAGAGAGAAAAAATTATGAAAGCTGGTTGAAGTAATTTCTGTCACACAGTGATGTAAAATTCAGTGTGGACATTTGAACTATTGTACAAATTTTTATTCCAGTTTCTTCTTTTCCACCTAATAGGTCTCTTTAACCACAAAATTTTCTTTAGCTGAATAACTATCTCTTATTTTATAGATGAAGAAAACAGGCTCAGTTTAACCTAAGCTCACAGCTACTAAAGGACAGAGCTATCTAATACGGAAGTCTTTGACTGCAATTAACTAGTTGTCACATTTGTTATTGCCTTCTAATGGTGAAGAGAGTTTTCTTTCTCACCCCCACTGCTGGGAATCAAACCCAAGACACCTAGTCTCGTTCCCAGCAAGCACTCTGCCACTAAGCTGTGTCACACCGTTTAAGTAAGAGCGCAGCTCAGTAGTAAAATCTCAGGTGGCCCAGAGATGGTGACAAAGCTTCATTTCCAGTGTCTTTTCTCTCTTCCCCGTATGGGTAGAATGGAACTCCATATTAAAGGATTAGTCATCCACAGTAATGAAACCGCTCCAAGACTTAACTAGAATTCCTCAAAGAACCTCGTCTATGTTATCAAGTATACAATATAAATATTTGCAAAGCATTAACCATGTTTTCTAATCTTTTGTAGTAAAATTCCTCTAGAACTTTTAATAGCATTTAAAGAAGCAATTGAATTTTTAAAAAATTTAGAGTAACTCAGGTTCACAAAATATAAACTTTTAATGTATGTATTCTTTTTCCAGATTTGTTGATTACAAAGTTTGAAATTTCTCCCATTTGTGTGTATCAAAATAGTCGTTCAGGCTTATTCTTGGTTAAAAATCAGAGTCTTTTATTATATCAATCAATTTGATTCAAAAGATCCTACTGGATGATTTTTCCTAGCTGGTGAACCTGCCAGTGTTTGAATACTGATGGTTTTCTAGATCTTTTGTGTGTGCTTGCACACAGAGGCCAGAGGAGGGCATCGGATCCCCTGGAGCTGGAGTTACAGATGGTTGTGAGCAACCCAGCATATTCCCACATGAGTGGTGGGAGTAAAATGCAGTCTCTGACTCCTTCACCCACTTTGCTGTCATTCTAGCCTTAAATAACGATTTTCATACTGAAAGATGAGTGTCTTTTCAAATTTAATAGATCAATTATGAGCCTGCAGGCTCTTTCAGGCAGCACACCAAAAAGGGGCTTGAATTTATATAGTCTTCCAGTTAAATGTTAGGTTTACAGTGAAAAGGACTGCTAAAAGACACAAGCTAACTGACATTTCTCAAATAAAATGAATGTTTTCATGAGAACACACAACTGATAATGAAATTATCAACTTCATCAATTAGTAAGTCCAAATTTGTCTCCATCTCTGATGATTTAAATCTCAGTTCAGAGCAATTAACAGCAAAAACCTGATTTGGAATGGTGTTTCATACTTCATAAATCACTTTCATACAAAATTGAATACAGCATAATTTAGTATTATTGTGACTATATTATCTGACAATATTATAGGTAAATAAAAGGGTAATAACCTTGACATCTTGAAATGAAACAGGATCCTGTCCATGGATTTTCATTAGTTCTTGTATGGCCTGTATTTAATGGAAATAAATCTGTAAATAAATTAAATTCATAAACCCCACAGTGCCCTTGTCACCCACAGTTGTCAGCCCATGCTATGTGTAAGTCCGTACTCTTCGCTGTGCTTGCCAGTCTTTCTGACGATATCCACAGCTGGATGAGCAAAGCCATGGCTTGTCTCTGCTCACACTTTAGCAGTTGAGCACTTGGGGTGAGGCAGGACGGTTAAGGCTGCAGACTGCTGTTACTACACTGGGTGTCCTCCAGCCTCGGTGGGCCTCCAGCATGACCTTAGCAACCACTGCGACGACTGGCTTCTCTTGGGTTTCACACAAGCTTATACTTTCACGTTTTTTTTTTTTAAACTTTTACATGTAAATGTTTACAAGTGTTTTACCTGCATATATGTATGTGTACTATATGCGTTCCTGGTAACCAAGGAGGTTGGAAAGTGTCAGATATCCTGTTCCTGGAGTTACAGTGGTTGTGAGCCACCGTGTGGGTGCTGGGAGCTGAGGACCTCTGCAAGAGCAGCCAGTGCTCGTCCCCCCGAGCCGTCTCTCCAGCCCCCCTTCCCCATTTTAAAAGACCCGTCACCACTCTACTCACCCTCTCCACTATATCTACTTAGAAAACACAGAGCTAGACCACCTAGACCTCTCCCTTTAAAACCAAAGCCCAGCACAGTAGAAGCACATGCCTGTAATTCTAGCACTCAAGACACAGAAGGATCCAGAATTAGGTACATATTTAGTTAGATAGTGGACCTCAACGTCCAGGCTCAGCCTTGTCACTGTGACAGTGTCATACACATTACATTTTGTTAAGTATAAAACTAGCTATGAAAATGTGGTACAGTAAATACTACAAAACTATCCCATACAGTAAAAGGTGTTCTCATTCAAACTAAGGAATTGCAGGACCAAGGCAGACATTCATATTTACATTTGCTGGTGCTGAATGCCTATCATATACAATTAACTCCCCTTTAGAGACCATTATTCTGAGATCCAGTAAGATCAAAGGTAAGTACTTCAAATCTGATGTACCCTGAAGTGTACCTCACAGTTCTGGGGCTGGGGAGATGGCTCAGTGGTTACTTGTTGCTTTTGGGCAGGACCCAGGCTGGAGTCCCATTACCAGCACACACAGTGGCACACTGCCATCTATAACTCCAGTTTTAGGGGATCCAGTACTCTCCTTGGACATCCTAGGGCACCAGGTACTTAACATGATGCCCAGACACAAATGCAGGCAAGCTCTCAGATACATAAATCTAAAAGAAATTGAAAAATATTTTCTTAACACAATTAAACTGACTAATGTCTGAAATTTTCCTGGAAAGGAGCTAGGTATTTACATTTGTTACTGATGACCAAAAGCACAGGATTTCTCATCTCCAAAGGCTAGTTAAGCCATTCACATTTGTTTCCATAAGAAAATACTGAAAAAGTTAACAAAATCAGCTTTTACTTTATCATTATATATTTCCTAAAAATAGAAGGAAAAAATAGACTTGATTTACATTTTAAAACTATTCTTTTAAATTTAAAAACAAGGTAGGTAAAGCTGTCAGTACATAATTTAAAACCAAATAGTTTAAGATATCTTAGGGTCAACCACGCTCCTTTACCCAAATCATACTTACCCTAAAGAAATAATTAAGGGAAAAGACGTTCAGGTATCCCTTGTTCTCAATGTCCAGCAGTTTGAAAATATACTGCAGAGCTGCAGGCTCCTTTCTGTTTTCTAAGGCAAGAACAAAGTCCAGGTAGGTCTTATAGTCCTAGAGAGAGAACGTTCATAGTCTGAAGTAAAATTAAATGAATATTTACTGAGATGAAGTTATTTTGTAATAACAGATGGCAAATTCAACTATTTCTAAAAATATTAAATAAATCCATTTCCGCATTTAATGTTGGGTTCTAGGAATTCTAAGTAGGCACTACTCTGTAGGACGGTTTTCAGAGACTCGGCTCATTTTCTTTGAGAGATTTGCTTAAACTATAATTTTCTTCCATTTTACTATAAAATTGTCAAGACAGTGATTAAGCTATTTTATGCTGCCATTAAATTTGTCTTCATTTCAGTGTCGTTTCTTTGAGGAATCTATTTTCTCTAGAATGGACATCAGTCTATTTAAACTGCTATTCAGAACCCACTCATCCATGTCTCTGGGTTCCATTTCTGTGGAGCACATCAACTGTGGGCTGAAAATATTTGGGAAAAACTGTTACTTTTCACCCATCATAGATTTTTTCCTGTCAGTACTTAGACAACACAGTACAGTTACACAGCATTAATACAGTAGCCTAAGGACGCAAGTACATGGAGGTCTGTGGATCCTGATCCTGAGATGGATTCTGGAACCAGTCTACAGAATCCGGTCTCAGCTTGGTAGCACATGCCAGTAACACAGCACTTGGAAAGTTGAGCAGTGAGACCTGAGCTGAAACCAGCACAGGCCTGCAAGATTATTTCTCCAAAATAAAAGAAACAAGAAATCAAAGGACTTTCAATAGGATGAGGAGGTAGTATAGTTGGTAAAGTGCTTGCCTCACAAGCACAAGGACCTAAGTTCAAATCCAGTCCCATGTAAAAATGTCCAGAATGCTGGTGTACGCTTGCACTGATGAGATGGAGATGATGATCCTAAGGGTTTGGTGGCCATCTGGTCCACCTTATTAGTGCCTCCCAGCCAACCAGAGATCCTGTCCCAAGACAGCCTTTCTGAGGATGACACCTCAAGTTGTAGTCACACAGGCATGTAAACACACACAAACAAAAATTTAAAACTATGAATGCAAGCTAGAAACACATGAAAAGAACAGATTGTTTAACCCTTGCAAAGGGGACACTTGTAGGTTATGTGTTTATACGTTTTTATTAATTTCGCTTGTTGAAACAGAGTCCCACTCACTCCAGGCAGTCCTGGAACTCACTACATGGCTCGGGCTGTCTTCAAACTCAAGGAGCTTATGTCTTAGCCTCCTGTCGTTACTGATATGAGCCACCATGCCTGGCAGAATACTTGTCTTATAAATAGGATAGGAAAGAAATTCACATTCATGACAATGATTTTATAGGATATGATAAAGTGGTTTTGCATAAAATTGTAGTATAAGAAATTAAGGAAGTGGCTCGAGGACTTAGTTCAGTTGTTACAGTGCTTGCCTGCACACACAAACAAGCCCTGGACTCAATCCTCAGCAAGGAGTAAACAGGGCATGGCAGAGCACACCTGTAATCCTAGCACTGGCCAGCTTCAGTGACACGACACCCTGCCTTAACAAAGCAAACCAAAAGCCGGGCGGTGGTGACACACGCCTGTAATCCCAGCACTTGGGAGGTAGAGGCAGGCAGATTTCTAAGTTTGAGGCCAGCCTGGTCTACAGAGTGAGTTCCAGGACAGCCAAGACTACACAGAGAAACCCTGTCTCGAAAAAGCCAAAACAAACAAACAAAAAACAAACAAACAAGCAAACAAAATAACCAAAGCAAACCAAACAAGAGTTAAGGAGATAGAGCTTCTTCAAAGCCTAACCCCACCCGTACTTACTGCCCCATCTTTGCAGTTCACCAGAAGGTATCGGTTTATCATAGCCTCCAGCAGTCTAAGAGCCCTGGACACTTTTCCTTTGCTGCTGGCCGAGAGTAGTGCTGCCCAGCCTGCTTGCGTCAGTGGCAGAGTACAGTGCAGAGCCCACTCTCATCTGTATGATTACTTCTTAAGCAGTCTTGCCTGGGAAAATGATGTCTCTACTACATTTCTCTAGTTGTTTTGAGATGCCCTATCCTAGTGTTCAACCTACCCAATGCGGCCGCCACCCTTTAATGCAGTTGTTGTGGCGATGCCCACCATAACATTACTTTCATTCATACTTTATAACTGTCATTTTGCTGTTGTTATGAACCATACTGCAAATATCTGTTCTCTGATGGTCTTTGGGGGCAGAGGTCAGGGGGTGGTCCTTGAATCACTGCTCAGTAGTCAGTAGTCCATCCGAATTTAAATTTAAAATTCTCCTGCCCCATTTTTCTCCATATGAATTCATATTTAAAATTCTTCTGCCCCATTTTTCTCCACCTGAATTCAAATTTAAAATTCTCCTGCCCCATTTTTCTGTCCTGGGATTATAAGTGTGCATCACCTTTCCTAGCCCCTGTAAAATTTATTCTGTGGCCTTTGGTGGTGGTTGTTTTTTAAAACAGGGTATCATACGGCTCAGACTGACCTTAAACTCATGATCCTCCGGCCTCCATCCAACGAGTGTTAAAATTATAAGCTTGACTTCTCCATGTTTTTAATAGCAAGAATAGTGACAGGGACACAGGGAAACTCATTGATACGCTGGGCCAATTGGATTTAACAGCTATATATAGAACATTTCATCCTAAAGCAAAAGACTATACCTTTTTCTCAGCACCTCATGGTACCTTCTCCAAAATCGACCATATAATTGGTCACAAGACAGACCTCAACAAATATAAAAAGATCGAACTAATCCCATGCCTCCTATCGGATCACCATGGAGTAAGAGTGTTCTTCAATAGCAATAAAAACAACAGAAAATCCTCATATACATGGAGACTGAACAATATTCTACTCAATGATACCTTAGTCAAGGAAGAAAGAAAGAAAGAAATCAAAGACTTTTTAGAATTTAATGAAAATGAAGGCACAACATACCCAAATCTATGGGACACAATGAAAGCAGTGCTAAGAGGAAAACTCATAGCCCTGAGTGTCTCCAAAAAGAAACAGGAGAGAGCATATACTAGCAACTTAATGGCACACCTGAAAGCTCTGGAACAAAAAGAAGCAATTTCACCCAGGAGGAGTAGAAGACAGGAAATCATCAAACTCAGGGCTGAAATCAATCAAGTTGAAACAAAGAGAACCATACAAAGAATCAATAAATCCAGGAGCTGGTTCATTGAGAAAATCAACAAGATAGATAAACCCCTAGCCAGACTTACCAAAGGGCACAGAGACAGTATTCAAATTAACAAAATTAGAAATGAAAACGAAGCCAGGCGGGGTGGTGCACGCCTGTAATCCCAGCACTTGGGAGGCAGAGGCAGGTAGATTTCTGAGTTCGAGGCCAGCCTGGTCTACAGAGTGAGTTCCAGGACAGCCAGGACTACACAGAGAAACCCTGTTTTGAAAAACCAAAAACAAAACAAAACAAAACAAAACAAAACAAAACAAAACACAAAAACAACTCCACCAGAGAACTCCTACAACTTATAAACAACTTCAGCAAAGTGGCTGGTTATAAAATCAACTCAAGCAAATCAATAACCTTCCTATACTCAAAGGATAAGCAGGCTGAGAAAGAAATTAGGGAAATGACAACCTTCACAATAGCCACAAACAATGTAAAGTATCTTGGTGTGACTCTAACCAAACAAGTGAAAGATTTATTGACAAAAACTTCAGGTCTCTGAAGAAGGAAATGGAAGAAGACCTCAGAAAATGGAAAATTTTTCCATGCTCATGGGTTGGCAGAATTAATATAGTTAAAATGGCAATCTTGCCAAAAGCAATATACAGATTCAATGCAATCCCAATCAAAATCCCAACTCAGTTCTTCATAGAGTTAGAAAGAGCAATTCTCAAATTCATCTGGAATAACAAAAAACCCAGGATAGCTAAAACTATCATCAACAATAAAAGAACTTCTTGGGGAATCAGTATCCCGGACTTCAAGCAATACTACAGAGCAGTAGTGTTAAAAACTGCATGGTGGCCGGGCGTTGGTGGCGCATGCCTTTAATTCCAGCACTTGGGAGGCAGAGGGAGGCGGATTTCTGAGTTCGAGGCCAGCCTGGTCTACAGAGTGAGTTCCAGGATAGCCGGAACTATACAGAGAAACCCTGTCTCGAAAAACAAACAAACAAACAAACAAACAAACAAACAAACTGCATGGTATTGGTACTGTGACAGGGAGGTGGATCAATGGAATAGAATTGAAGACCCAGAAGTAAACCCACACATCTATGGCCAATTGATCTTCGACAAAGGAGCTGAAAACATCCAGTAGAAAAAAGATAGCCTTTTCAACAAATGGTGCTGGCTCAACTGGAGGTCAACATGCAGAAGAATGAGAATTGATCCACTCTTATCTCCTTGTACTAAGCTCAACTCCAAGTGGATCAAAGACCTCCACATAAAACCAGACACACTAAAATTAATAGAAAAGAAACTGGGGAAGATCCTTGAGGACACGGGCACAGGGGGAAAGTTCCTAAACAGAACACCAATTGCTTATGCTCTAAGATCAAGAATAGACAAATGGGACCTCATAAAATTACAGTTTCTGTAAGGCAAAAGACACTGTCAAAAGGACAAATCAGCAACTAACAAATTGGGAAAAGATCTTCACCAACCCTACATCTGACAGAGGGCTAATATCCAATGTTCACAAAGAACTCAAGAAGTTAGACACCAGAAAACCAAATAACCCCATCCAAAAATGGGGTACAGAGCTAAACAAAGACTTTTCACCTGAAGAAATTTGGATGGCTGAGAAACACCTTAAAAAATGTTCAACATCATTAGTCATTAGAGAAATACAAGTCAAAACAACCCTGAGATTTCACCTCACACCAGTCAGAAGGGCTAAGATTAAAAACTCAGGAGATGCCGGGCAGTCGTGGCGCACGCCTGTAATCCCAGCACTTGGGAGGCAGAAGCAGGTGGATTTCTGAGTTCGAGGCCAGCCTGGTCTACAGAGTGAGTTCCAGAACTGCCAGGGCTACATAGAGAAACCCTGTCTCAAAAAACCAAAACCAACCAACCAAACAAACAAACAAACAAAAAAACCAACCTCAGGAGACATCAGGTGTTGGCGAGGATGTGGAGAAGGAGGAACACTCCTCCACTGCTGGTGGGACAGGAAGCTGGTACAACCACTCTGGAAATCAGTCTGGCGCTTCCTCAGAAAAATGGACCTGATACTTCGGAGGACCCAGCCATACCACTCCTGGGCATATACCCAGAAGATTCCCCAGCATGCAATAAGGATACATGCTCCACTATGTTCATAGCAGCCTTATTTATAATAGGCAGAAGTTGGAAAGAACCCAGATGTCCCTCATCGGAGGAATGGATACAAAAAATGTGGTATATATACACAATGGAGTACTATTAAGCCATTAGAAACAATGAATTCATGAAATTCTTTTTTGGGGTTTTTTTGTTTGTTTGTTTGTTTTTAAGACAGGGTTTCTCTGTATAGTTCCAGCTGTCCTGGAACTCACTCTGTAGACCAGGCTGGCCTCGAACTCAGAAATCCACCTGCCTCTGCCTCCCAAATGCTGGGATTAAAGGCATGTGCCACAAACACCCAACAATTCATGAAATTCTTGGAGAAATGGATGGAGCTGGAGAACATCATACTAAGTGAGGTAACCCAGTCTCAAAAGAATACCCATGGTATGCACTCACTGATAAGTGGATATTAGCCTAGAATCTTGGGACACCAAAGACACAATTCACATACCAAATGATGTCTGATAAGAAGAAAGGAGTGGACACTGGTGCTGGAAAGGATCAAAGCATCAGTGTAGGGGAATACCAGAACAGGGAAGTGGGAAAGGATGGATGAGGGAGCAGGGAGAGGGAAAAGGGCATGTGGGACCTCTGGGGGGGGGGGTCGGGGAACCAGAAAAAGGGAAATGAAATGTAAATATAGAATATATCCAATAAAAAAAAATGAAAAAAAAAAAAAAAAAAAAAAAGCTTGCAGAACAACTATCTAGGCCCTCTGGCTTTCCGAGTCCCCATTGAGCAGTCAGTATTCTTCTAATAGGTTGTTATCACCAAAATTCTTATGCCATCTTCAATTTTATACTTTTGTGGGGTATAAGCATCTGAGTTGACTCACAGACCATATGAAGCTCACCAGGAAGGAAGAACAAGTATGTATGCTTCAGTCCTACTTAGAAGGGGGAACAAAATAATCATGTGAGGTAGAAGGAGGGAGGGAGCTGGGAGGGAGAGAAGAGGGGGACGGAAAAGGGGGAGCAGGATCAGGTTTGGGAGGAGAAGGGGAGAAGTACAGAGAGTCAGGAAATTGTGAGGCAGTGGGGGACAGGGAACTGGGGGTAGTCACAAGAAAGTCCTAGATGCCAGGGAAGCAAGAGTTTCCCAGGACCCAATGGGGACAACATAAGCTGAAATACCCAACAAAGGGGAAATACAACTTGTAGAGACCATATCCAGTGGAGAGGCACGGCCCCTGGTTGTGGGATGGGGCCACCCACCCATTTGAAAAAGTTTAACCCAGTAATGCTTCATGTCTAAAGGAAATGCAGAGACAAAAGAGTGGATCAGACTGAAGGAAAGGCCATCCAGAGACTGCCCCACCTATGGATTCATCCCATCTGCAGACATCAAACCCAGACACTATTTCTGATGCCAAGGAGTGCATGCTGACAGGAGCCTGGTATAGCTATCTGCTAAGAGGTTCTGTCAGAGCCTGACCAAAACAGATGTAGATGCGCACAGCCAACCATTGGACTGAGCATGGGGACCCCAATAGAGGAGTTAGAGGAAGTGCTGAAGGACCTGAAACAGATTGCAACCCCATAAGAACAACAACAATATCAATTAAGCAACTCCCCCAGAGCACTTAGGAACTAAAACACCAACCAAAGAGTACACATGGAGGGACCCATGGCTCCAGCTGCATATGTAGCAGAGAATAGCCTTTTCAGACATCAATAGGAGGAGAGGCCCTTGGTCCTGTGGAAGCCTGATGCCCCAGCATAGGGGGATACTAAAGCAGTGAGGCAGGAGTGGGTAGGTGGGGGAGCACCCTCAAGGAGGTAGAGGAGAGTGGGGCATGGGAGAGGGGCTTACAGAGGGGAAACCAGGAAGGGAAACATTTGGAATGTAAATAAATAATCAATAAAAAAGAATCTGAGTTTGCACTTGCGCGCGCGTGAACACACACACACACACACACCAAAAAAATGCTATTTACAATTTTTCTTCTCAAAGCTGGATGTGGTACATCTTTAATCTCAGCACTCAGAAGGCAGAGGCAGGTGGATTTCTATGAGTTCCAGGGCAGTGAAGACTACAGAGTGAGATCTTTTTTATTTATTTGTTAAAGATTTTTTCATTTATTTTATGTATATGAGTCCACTGTTGCTGTCTTCAGACACACCAGAAGAGGGAGTCAGATCCTATTACAGATGGCTGTGAGCCACCATGTGGTTGCTGGGAATTGAACTCAGGACCTCTAGGAGAACAGTCGGTGCTCTTAACCTCTTAGCCATCTCTCCAGCCCCTGTTTATGTATTTTAAAAAGCTATCTTGCTAGGCGTGGTGGTATATACCTTTAAACCCCAGCCCCAGCGAGGCAGAGCGGAGTCTGAGGCTAGACGGGCACAGGCGGTCAAAGGCCAGCCAGACCTACACAGCAGGACTCTCCCCCCTCAGAAGAGTAACTTTCTTCAACTGTTTTGAAAACATTAAAGGAAATATTTAACAAAATCTCTACCTCTTTATAACATCTATATAATCTAAGATGTAAGTTCTAAAACTAAGTGTAAGTAGACATCCATGTATTCTGAGAAGGAAAAGGACAACACGAGTTAGTTGTCTTCAGCTATTAGTGCAGACACAGTAATCCACACTGACTCTGGCTGGCTACGGCAGCTTCGCACCTAGAACCCCAGCACTTGGGAGACTTCAGCAGGGGTGAGGACACAGTAAGCTCCAGCCAGCCTGTGCAGCAGGGGAAGCCTCTGTCCCAACTAATTAAGGCAATGGGCCTGATTTAAATCATAGCATATGTGGTCTGCGTCGGACCTAGTAATTTAATGACTGACCTATTTATATAGAAATGGTTTATATTTGTTCAGTTTTCTTTTTACCAGTTGACACTCCTATACCTATGTCAATGAATGAAAAAAAATATTATATTTTGTATGTGTTTTAAGTCTGGAAGGAAGTTTTTGCTGTTGTTTTGGCTTTTGTTTGTTTGGGTTTTTTGTTTTGGTTTGGTTTGATTTTTGATTTTTTTTTGAGACAGAGTTTCTCTTTGTAGCCCTGGCTGTCCTCGAACTCACTCTGTAGACCAGGCTGGCCTTAAACTCTCAGAGATCCTCTGGCCCTGGAGTGCTGTGATTAAAGGTGTGTGCCACCACTGCCCAGCTGGTGGTAAGTATTTTTAACTGAATTTCCTTAAGAGTAGACTCAGCATGACAAGTAATTCCACTGGCTTAATAGTTTAAGGTCCTGTTACACACTGATGTTAATAATGCGTGCTGGCACACTCTGTAGTCCTGGCACTTGGGATGGCACAGCGGGAAGATCGGGAGCTCAAGACCATTCTTGGCTACAAATCACAGTCAGTGCCAGCATGGTCTACATGAGACCCTGTCTTTAAGACAGACAAACAAAAATCGTTGATTTACATCAAGAAAATAGCTCATGGAAACTGTAGGAGCCTAAAAGTGTAAGCTCAGCAGATTTCAACACCTACCATTTCTCCATCGTAAGTGAGACACTCCTGGAAAACTCGGTCTAAGAAGACATTGGTCATGGTTGCTGTTCCGTAGCGGGAGAGCTCTTCTTTACTTAGCATGCCATTATGATCTTTATCAAGATTCAAATACTGACCTTGCAAAAAAAGATAACAGAAACACAAAATGATACTGAAAGAAGACTAATGAAATTCAGTAACACCAAATCATTCCAAATACCCGCCCCTGTGAATCCTGACAACAGCATGTGATCACAAAATAAGCTGTTGTTCTCAACTAATGAAAAAGGATCAGATTACATTGTTCTACTGAAAACAAAGCACAGTAACTAGAAGAGTCCCCACAACTAAACTTGAGCAATGTAAGCACACTCAGAAGCCTGCAGTGCTGGCCCTCAGGGGGAGACCCTGGGGTGGTGGAGGCAGCCAGCCTGAGCACCCAACAACCCTCTGCAAACCCACCCCGAGGGGAAATCAACACTGGAACTTTAAAACCAGAGCCTACCATAGACCCTCAGGGCAGAAGGAGCAGAAAACCAATTTGTTTCTTGACTTTCTTTGGACAATTCCTCATCTCTTAGCTAATGAAACATAAAAATATAATTAGAAAATAGCAATTATCATGTGATGAAATTTAGTTAAAAAAATACTTACCTCCAGTAAATCATCTAGGAAGCTGCATGCTAAAATATCTTGGATTTTGATCTTTCCTTAAAAAAAATAAAGAAATGCAATTTCATTTTAAGAACAATTTTTTTAAGATGTTATTTTACAAAGGCAAGCCTATAAATGATAGCATAAACATAAACAGCTAGACCAGCTCTTAGGTTCCTTAAATTTTGTTACAAAACTGAAACATTGAAAAAAAAACAAACAAAAAAACACCACCGGCTGGGGAGATGGCTCAGCTGTTAAGAGCACTGACTGCTCTTCCAGAGGTCCTGAGTTCAAATCCCAGCACCTGCATGGTGGCTCACAACCATCTAATGGGATCTGGTGCTCTCTTCTGGTGTGTCTGAAGACAGCTACAATGTACTCATATAAGTAAAAAATAAATAAATCTTAAAAAAGAAAAAGAAAAAACCACACACAACAAAGTCAAGTAAAACAAAAACACTCCAAACTACGAGAATACAAAACAAATGCCAATAACCCACCAAACTACTGTCTACTTGGATGCCTCCAACTGCATGCAAGAAGCTAAGCAGCAAGTTCCTACTAAAATTATGTTATTAAAGTCTACAAAAGGCGGGGCTGGAGAGATGGCTCAGCGGGCAAGAGCACCGACTGCTCTTCTGAAGGTCATGAGTTCAAATCCCTGCAACCACATGGTGGCTCACAACCATCTGTAGGGAGATCTGATGCCCTCTTCTGGTGTCTGAAGATAGCTACAGTGTACTTACATAAAATAAATAAATAAATCTTAAAAAAGAAAAAGAAAAAACCACACACAACAAAGTCAAGTAAAACAAAAACACTCCAAACTACGAGAATACAAAACAAATGCCAATAACCCACCAAACTACCTGTCTACTTGGATGCCTCCAACTGCATGCAAGAAGCTAAGCAGCAAGTTCCTACTAAAATTATGTTATTAAAGTCTACAAAAGGCTAGGTCATACTTTCCGCACAGGGACAGTACTGGTAACGAGGGGTGGGGCTTATAGCTCAGCAGTTGAAGGCTAAGGCTCATCCTTCTGGAAGACAGTTTCTAGAACCCGTGCCATCAATATCATCAAAGCCCAGCTTTCCAGCTTTCCTTTTGCCAAGTGTGGTAACGCACTTCTTTAAATCCCAGACACTCGGGGAATAGAAGCAAGCAGATCTTTGTGAGTTCAAGGCCAGCCTGGGCTATATACACTGTCTCACTAATTAACTAAAAGGGTACAGCTAACTAAAAAATTGGTGGTTTCTATGTGTATACTGATAAAAGTATATTTACTAATCTGGCCACCACTCAAAAAAAGAGAAAGAATACCTTATGGATAAATGACTTCCCAATACAAATTTTCATAAAGAATAGAGCAACCACCCAGTACATCATGAACCATAGACAGTCCATCATGTAATTGTGTGTGGCTCTGTAGAACTTGAAGAAGCAACAGTGACGGGTAGCCCAGGTCACACTATGTAGCTCTGGTGTCCTAGAACTCACTTTGTAGACTAGGCTGGCCTTGAACTCACAGAAAACTGGCTACCTCTGCCTCCTGAGTGCTGGGATTAAAGGGCTATACCACCATGCCCAGTGTGAGTGAAATTCTTAAGACAGTAGGTTTTGTGGTTTGAATAGAGATGGTCTGAATAGGAATGGCCCCCACGGGCTCATGTATTTGAATGCTTGATCATTCTGGAATAGGGCTACCTGACAGGGATTAGGAGGTGTGGTCTTGTTGAGGGAAGTGGGTCACTGGTAGTGGTGGTGGTGGTGGGGGGAATTGAGGTTTCAAATGTTCAAACCCAAGTCTCTCTCTTCCTGCTGCTTGTGGATCCAGAATTAAAACTCTCAGCTACCTCTACACCACCATGTCTGCTTCCATGCTTCCCACCATGATAATAATGGACTAAATAAACCTCTGAACCTATAGGCCAGCCCTCACAAATGTTTTCCTTTATATGAGTTGATGTGAAGCCGGGTGTGGTGGCGCATGCCTGTAATCCCAGCACTTGGGAAGCAGAGGGGGGCTGAGTTCGAGGCCAACCTGGACTACAGAGTGAGTTCTAGGACAGCCAGGACTACACAGAGAAACCCTGTCTCGAAAAACCAAAAAAAAAAAAAAAAAAAAAAAAAATAATAATAATAATAATAATAATAATAATAAGAGTTGCTGTGGTCATGGTGTCTACAACACTGAGATAGTAGGTAACATCCCGCCATTGCACAGCTGGTTACAGTCAATGCAAGAATATTCTGGAAACTCTTTATATAAAGGAAAGTATTTGGACTTGTATACTTGCCCACTGAGATTTGCCAGATTATGCTACTAACTTTATAAACAAAAAGAAATTGTCCAAATTTGCCTAATACTAAGATAGTATCAACAAATAATATCCTAGCATTTAAATTAGAGAATGTTTTTACCTGTTCTTAGAGGATCCAAAAAGAAGAAAAACTTCCTAACTGCCGTACAAACATAAAAGGAGTAAAAGGACTTTTCCAACCCATCTAATTGTGGCAACGTAGGGATGAGTTCCAGTATGTAGTTCTCTAAGTCCTGGAAACAAAACAGAACGTTGGTGAACCGTCTCGCCTTGACTTCCCCCATGACACGCTGGAAGCTGGAATTGTAAGCCAAATAAAACCCTTTCTCCTGTAAGATTGCTTTGGTTGGAACATTTTATTATAGCAAAAGATACAATATTAGGACACCAAGTTATTATATTTAAAACTCTCTGGCACATACCTGTTTTCCCACTATCTGGGAGGAGCCCTACTCTTCTCTTTCTAGCCCCTAGAGGGGCTGGCTAGGGAGATGGGCTCAGTGGTTACTGCATTTGCTATGAACGAGAGTTTAGATCCAGAGCCTACATAAATGACAGCATGCTGGTGAGCCTCCTGTAACATCAGCCTTAGAAGACCGACCCCCAGAGCAAGCGGCTAGCAAACTATTGCGAGCTCTGGGTTTGACTCAAAGAGCCTGCCTCAATATATAAGAAGAAAGAGTGAATTAAGAAGATTTCTTAATTTCTGACATCAGCTCAACCTCGGGCCTTCATGTCTGCCTGTGCATATGCCAAGCACACATACAAAACCCTTTTCTCTTCAGTAATTCCTTTTCCCGTTGGATCGTGAAGACAAGGTCTCACTGCATAGTCCTAGCCACCTTGGACCTCTACATATGGAGCAGGCTAGTCGCAAGCTTGCAGCAGTCCTTGTACCCTGGCCCTCTCAGCTAGGGCTGTGTGGCACCACGCTTCACACATCAGTTTTGGTTTTTTTTTAAAGGTTTATTATTATATGTAAGTACACCGTAGCTGTCTTCAGACACACCAGAAGAGGGTGTCAGATCTCTTTTATGGATGGTTGTAAGCCACCATGTGGTTGCTGGGATTTGAACTCAGGACCTTTGGAAGAGTAGTCAGTGCTTCTAACTGCTGAACCATCTCTCTAGCCCCCCCTTTAAAAAAAAAAAAAAAAGGTTTATTTAGTGTATATGAGCAACCCATCGCTGACACACCAGAAGAGAGCATCAGATCCAGCCATGATGGTTGTGAGGCATCACGTGGTTGCTGGGAATTGAACTCAGGACCTTTGGAAGAGCAGACAGTGCTCTTAACTGCTGAGCCATCCCTCCAGCCCACCTAGTCTGTCAATCAGTCTTAACACCTGTTCTGGATGCATCCTATTCATCTGATGACAATGTTTCGTTATTTAGCTCAGGTTGGGCTGGAACTCTATATGGAGCTTCTGCTACCTCTGAACTCCCAACAATTCTCCTGCCTCAGCATCTCAAGTGCCTGCATTAGAAACATGTGCTCAGATATTCAGCTTCATTTTCCTTTTTAAAAAGATCAAAGCATTAAAAGGCTGGGAAAAAAAGAATCTAAAAGATTATTTTTGTGGTCAACATATACAAAAGTTAACATGTTTCCAAAGGCAAAACCAGGCAAACAAAACCATTAAGACAAAATCAAGCAAAGTAAGACTCACCTACAATGACAACGTACTTGGTAGTAATTAATGCTACTATTCTGTTGCCTATAATGCTTATTAAATTTAGATCAATACTCACTGATTCCCGAAGGTATCCTTGCCCAGCAACATCATATAAACTGAGTCCTATTCTTGTCTGATGTAGCCAAACTGACAATAAACAAGAAAATTACATGTAAAGACTAGGATCTGTTCTTTAGCAGTGTATGAACAAAAGAGTAAGGAACTAGACTAGAAGTGTAGGCCAACTAAGAAACTCCATGAAACCCCATTTCATACACACTAAGTAATCAGTAACCTGTAAGACACTTAAGCCAAAAGAAAAGGCCATGAAAATGGCAGATTTCAACAATTCTACCATGTTTACACCTACGGTAAAACCGATGCCCTTTGGGATATTGGTTTCCAAACATTAAACCTGGTGTTCCACCAAACAGAGAGAGCTAGCACAACACTGTGACTTCAGTGAAGTCTATCCTCCTGAGGTTAATTACTGCAGCCAATCTATTAACAACGGCACACAGTAAGATTCTGCAGACCATACAGTCTTAGGAGATTCAAAACAACTCCAAAATATTTTAAGACAGCCTTCTTGAAAACAATAGCACAGTTGCGGATTTGAGACTATCCTTTCAGGCATAGGTATTAGTGAAATGAAATTACCAGTAAATTGAAATCATTTCAAACCTACCCATTAAAATTCTTGCTCTGCTTTTTAAAAGAATTAAAGTGATTTTACTGCTCAATCAAGTACAGCAGATACAAGCCACTGGGGCAGGCTGCGGCCGGCTCAGGCTGCCCACTGAGCGCGCAGTCCCTGTCCTGCAGGAGCTCGCCAATTGACCTTGGTCCTGCAGGAGCTCGCCAATTGACCTTGGTCCTGCAGGAGCTCGCCAATTGATGGGTTCAGCTCTCTCTCAATCTGGTCCTTTCTTGGGACACTTTGCAAATAGCAACTGGTTCCTTACTTAGATGGCAAAGATCTCGGCAGACCAAGAACCAGTCCCGTGGGCTTAAGGAGTCTCAATACTTTACCACAAACCACAAAATGAACTTGTACGCGACGGTGTCTTGTGTTGTACACCACGGTGTCTTGTGTTGTACACCTTTCTGCCCAGCGTGTAAATCTGATCCTTCACATCATTGTTAAGGAATCAGCCTAAGCAAAGTGAGGATGCTGTGGTAACAGGACAGAGCTGATGGGGAAAGCCCTCTGAGGAGAGGACACTGTGATCAGAGAAGTGAAAACAAGGTTTCTGCTATCTCTATGTTGCTACCTTCCTTAGGGTACTCAAGACTTTTGAATAAATAATAAGTTTAATTTTCAAACACACACACACACACACACACACACACACACACACACACACACCTCTCTGGTGTTCAGGCGAACCATAACAGGATAGGGGGAAAGTAACATGATGTGACATGGAAGAAGTCACAGAGAAGCAGAGATCGAAGCCTACCTGATTCCCAGACAAGAGTTCAAACTACCACACACAACAAATCACCTTTCCGCATGACGTAGTTAAAGAACTGCATGATGGAAATTCTTCCATATGAATCTGTATGAAGGAGTTTGGCAAAGACTTTTGCAGTAAAAAATTGCCTAAAAAAAGGAAATAAAGATTAAATTGCCTACTAGCATAGTATAAAAGTGATGTCTGTAAGAATTAATAACATGAATACAACTAAAAATCAAAGAGACTATAAAGACTCCTCATAGCTCAACATTTGAAACAAGTTATGAATGCTTGCATTTTCTTTACATTTGTCAAAGAATGAAAGACCCAGATGCATGCGTGCTGTCGCCTGTTGAGGCTGGGCTTAGCTGCCTGGTGTGACAGCCCCCTTGGCCTCACCTCAGTAAGAGGCAGGACCATGTGCAAGGCTGCTGTCTGCTGCCACTGTGCAGAGTGGGGCTCCTGAGTTTCAGGAGGAAGATTAGCAGGGTTGCTGGAGACTTGTCATCACACCGTATGGAATCAGAATTCTAGCCTGTTTCTGTGTATGAAGGTGATATGGACAAGCACCACTGCATATGGACAAGCACCGCTGCATGCTGCAGAGTCTGGCCGCAGCAGCTCCAATGGCTCTGCTCTCACTGTGCGGACTGGCTGGTTTTGTGTGTCCACTTGACACAAGATAGAGTCATCAGCCGGGCGTGGTGGCGCACGCCTTTAATCCCAGCACTTGGGAGGCAGAGGCAGGCGGATTTCTGAGTTTGAGGCCAGCCTGGTCTACAAAGTGAGTTCCAGGACAGCCAGAGCTACACAGAGAAACCCTGTCTCAAAAAACAAAACAAAACAAAAAAAACCAAAAAGAAAAACAAAACAAAAAAAAAGGTTGGGTCTTCAGAGAGGAAGTGATCTCAGTTAGTGATTGATGGGGAGCACCCAGCCCATGGTGAGTGGTGCTCTCTCTGGGCTGGTGGTTCTGGGTTCTATAAGAAAGCAGGCTGAGGGGATAGAGAGATGGCTCAGCAGTTAAGAGCGCTGGCTGCTCTTTCAGAGGTCCTGAGTTCAATTCCCAGCAACCACATGGTGGCAGCTCACAACCATCTGTAATGCAGATAGAACACTCGTACATTAAATAAACAAACAAACAAACAAATAAATAAAATAAGAAAGAAAGAAAGAAAGAAAGAAAGAAAGAAAGAAAGAAAGAAAGAAAAGCTGAGTAAGTCAGTAAGCAGAACCCCTCCATGACCTTTGCCCTGCTTGAATTCCTGTCCTGACTCTTTGTTAATGAAAGAATGTTGTTAATGAAAATGTGACGTGTAAGTTAAATAAACCCTTTTCTTCCCAACTTGCTTTTTGGTCATGGTGTTTCATCACAACAATAGAAAGCCCTAAGACACTGTGCCATCCTGCCTCAATGACAGGTACAAGACAGTAACAGGGCTCTGAAACAGACACACACAGAGCACTGGTTAAAAAACATCACTCATTCTGAAGGTTATATGGAGAAGGACATAAATCCTAAGCATCTAGAAGAAAAACTCCAGGTGGATATGAGATTGGTCAGATCAGTGAGAAAACACCCTTGGGACAGAATCTCACTATGTAGACCAGGCTAGCCTTGCACTCACCAAGATCTGCCTGTCTCTGTCTTCCAGTGCTGGATGAAAGGCATGCACAGTGCACTATCCCAGCCAAGGAGCCCGTTCCAGTGCCAGAGTATGGAACGTGTGCTCGGAATGAGAGCAGAGCTTACTGTGCATGCTGCAATTCCAGTACTCAATAGGTTGAGGCACAAGAATTGCCGTGTTTGAGGCCAGCCTGGGCTACAGAATGAGTTTCAGGACAGCCTGGGATACAGCTAGACCCTGATTCAAATGAAACAAAGCCAAGCAAAGCCAAATCACACGCAAAATTTTTTTTTCTTAGCAGAATTTCTGAAGGTTTTGCTTCTATTTCTGCTGCTCTCTAATGGACGGGGAATCTGTCTTTAAAGGCACCTGAAAAACACTACCATCACTTTTGACGAGAACTGGCTTGGTGTTTGTGCATATTTAGAGATCACACCTGAGCTTGTGACAGCTAGCAGAAGAGCCATCACATTCCTGGGGTGGTTGCAGCCCCGTGTTCTATAAACGAGCATTTCTAATCTAGCCTATAGACTAAGAAACTAAAATCATGACTGTAATTCTAACTATAGGATCAATTACTGAGTATGTCACGCTGATGTCGAAGCATCTTATAATGAATTTCCCTTGGTCATTAGATATAGTGTAAATGATTTAATACAGTGGTTATGATGTATAATGCACTGGCCATGATGTATGTAGCATTTAAAAGGTTATCTATAAAACTATATTAAAAAGCCGGGCGTGGTGGCGCATGCCTGTAATCCCAGCACTTGGGAGGCAGAGGCAGGTGGATTTCTGAGTTCGAGGCCAGCCTGGTCTACAGAATGAGTTCCAGGACAGCCAGGGTTACACAGAGAAACCCTGTCTCAAAAAACCAAAGTGTGTCTAATAGAAATGAATATTATGGTCTTATAATCACATAACAGAAAATATTACGTGCTTAAGTGGTGTGGGTTGGTATAAAGGCCATATAAATACATATATTATCTTTGAGCTCTCAACATGCAAAAAGCCCATTGTGGGGTGTGTCCATTATGCAGTTCCTGCTCTTGGGTATGCGTCTCCAATCCGCTGTGAAGACACCACCTTAGGTGGCCAGCTCTGTGCTGTAGACACCTAACTGCCCTCTGCTCACTGCAGCTCTGGACAGCTGATATTAATTTTATCATTTGTGCTTAACCTTTTGTGTGCCCCTAAAACTGGCTTTAGAGTAAGCAAATCTGATTTGTATTTATATTTAATAGACTGTAAATAGGAAAAAGTAAACTTTTGCTAAGGAATTTAAAAAGGAATGAAGACACAGGATCAGTAAACAACATCATTTTGCTTATTCTTTTTGTTTTCTCTGAGACAGGACCTTGCTACACAGCAGAGCACAAACTAGCCTTGAGCTCACAATCCGCCTGCCTAGAGTGTTAGAAGACAGCCGTATGCCATCATCCCCGACTAGCCTTGAGCTCACAATCCCTGCCTAGAGTGTTAGAAGACAGCTGTATGCCATCATTGAGCTCACAATCCCTGCCTAGAGTGTTAGAAGACAGCCGTATGCCATCATCCCCGACTAGCCTTGAGCTCACAATCCCTGCCTAGAGTGTTAGAAGACAGCTGTATGCCATCATTCCCGACTTGGAATCCCCCTCCCCTGCCCCCGGCACACATCTTACCATCCTTCCTCCCTCTTTTGCGATGGAGGTCTTATTATGTAGCTCTGGCTAGCCTAGAAATTTCTATGTAGAGAAGGGTGGCTTCAAAATCACAGAGATTCACCTGCATCTGCCTACTGAGTGCTGGGATCAAGAGCATGTGCCACCATACTCAGTGGTAATATTTTTCTTAACTTCATAGCACCAGTTTTTGTTTTTGTTTTTCTTGCTGTTTTATTACTTTTCTTTAAGTTGAATGCCTCAGTCTCAGGAGTACTGGGATTAAGGTGTGTGTCTCTGTGTGTAAATATGTATATATTTATAATATAATATACTATATTATATAATACATATAGTATATGTGTGTATAAATATGTATATATTTATAATATACTATATATTTATTATATAACATATAGTATATATTCACATACACACACATCATCATGCCTAACCATATACCCTCTTTTCTCTGAGATAGGATCTCACCCCAGAGCCCGAGCTGGCCTTCCATTTGTGCATGTGCTGGGCTTATCAACAGGTGCCACACACCAGCTTTGTATTCCTTCTCTCATTAACTCCACAGCAGCCTTTGTATGGATGTGTATGTCTGTCTGTGTTGCTGTGAGTCCGTCTCCAGCAGCACTTGGTGGAAGGCCTCCTCAGTGCTCTCCACCCTATTTTCTGACATGGATTCTCTCACTAACCCGGAGCTCACTGATTTGAACAGCTCACTAATCAAACTCTACAGACCCAACCATGTCTCTCCCCCCAACACGAGGGCTACACACATTCGCTACCACACCTAGCTTTTATACAATCGCTGAGATGCCAACTAACTAAGCCGTCTCCGCATCTCCAACTTTCTCTTGACTATAAATAATTTTATTACATTTTAATCCGTCAAAGTGGTAAGTCCAACTTCCATCAATATTTGAGATTAAAAACTTGAGTCATCAAAAAAACATGGGGCTGGAGAGATGGCTCAGAGGTTAAGAGCACTGGCTGCTCTTCCAGAGGTCCTGAGTTCAATTCCCAGCAACCACATGGTGGCTCACAACCATCTGCAATAGGGTCTGATGCCCTTTTCTGGAGTGTCGGAAGACAGAGTCAGTGTACTCATAGACATAAAATAAATAAATCTTTAAAAAGAAATGTCTAACATGGGCCAGGCGTGGTGGCGCACGCCTGTAATCCCAGCACTTGGGAGGCAGAGGCAGGCAGATTTCTGAGTTCGAGGCCAGCCTGGTCTACAGAGTTAGTTCCAGGACAACCAGGACTACACAGAGAAACCCTGTCTCGAAAAACAAAAACAAAAACAAAAAAAAAAAAAAAATGTCTAACACAACAATGACATGATCCTCTTTAAATCACATTACTCTTACTTGCACTTTGGTCCAGCCTTTTCACCAACCTTCAAAAAATTTTCATAATTGATCATGGCTTCCTCTCCAATCATAGGTGGTATCTGGTGTTTATCCAGCAAAAACCATAAGTTCTTAAGAGAATTAGGGAAATGAACATAAGTTAACAATGGATTTAAGAACGTAAATGCATCACTCCTGTCTAATAAAGACAAACTTATGCACTATTATTTTGATTACTACTACTAATAACTAACATCATGCCTATTAAAGTTTTAAGCTATATTGCTTCTTTAGCCCATGTAACTATCTAATGTAGACAGCTATCTCTACAAGTGAGAATTAAAGTCCACTGCCTGAAGTCATGCCATGGCAGAGTCAGGATCTAAACCTCGGCAGAGGGCCACACTGTAGTGTCCCCAAACCTTGACTATTCATTAGAATTGCATGGGGACTTCAAAAGCAAAACCACAACAGCACCATCTTTGGAAATCACGCCATGCAAGTGTTGACACAAACACGCACACTCTGCTTCAGACACTGATGAAGAGCCACTCTGCAGTGACAGTCAAAGACACATAACATCCTGCATGACTCACACAGGGGGAATAAGTGGGTAACATCTAAACCACTTTTGACTCCACTCATACCTGTAATTCTTCATTATCTAAGAGTTCTCTGCTTTTCCTCTGTAGAAAGACAGCTCTAGATTCCTCTCGTAATTTCTGTAGTAAGACCTCATCTTCAGCTGGCAACTAAAACACATTGGGAAAGTCACCTTATGTCCACATTGAATAAAATAGGAGTAGCTTAACAGTCTGGGCAAAGTAAGCAAGCTTTGGGAGAGTACATCACCTCATCTTATACCTACTACTGCTATCTATAACAAAAGCCACAAGAGTTCAGAGTTCAAAAAAGGGGAAGTAGGACTTTTTTTTTTTTTTTCCTTTTTTGAGTCAGGGTTTCTCTGTGTAGCCCTGGCTGTCCTAGAACTCACTCTGTAGACCAGGCTGGCTTCGAACTCAGAAATCCGCCTGCCTCTGCCTCCCAAGTGCTGGGATTACAGGCGTGCGCCACCACCGCCCAGCAGACTTTTTCTTTCTTGTACCACTTTATATTCAGTCTCAAGATTTTGTGAATTCAAAGTACTATATCACAGTGATAATCAAATGCGAAAAATACAGAAGTTCAATATAAAAATCTATTTTTAAAATATATCTTTTGGATCTTTTGAAATTACATTTTATTTACAGATTCAGAAATATCCATGTAAACAACACACTTACCCTGTAATAAAACCGGGGAATGGTCTTATAGAATTCGTTTGTGTTTTTTCTACCTCCTTTCCATTCTGAGTAGTATTTGGTAAATAAATCCATTTCTTCATCTTTTAATTCTTGTTCGCTTTTTTTCCCTAGTAACAACAGTAGAAAAGTAAGATGAGAAAAGCACATATATCAAGTATTATTTTTACTTAGGACAGCCTATATGTTACAGTCCAGTTAACATACCTGCAGTGGCAGAAAGGCCTTTAAAACAGCGCTTAGACATAGAACATACTAACTTGTCCACTGTAACAGCCTCCCCTACACCAACCGCTAAACTGTATACTGTGAACAAGTACAATGAGAATCTGTGTGCTCCCAAAGTCGCACTCGTCAATGATGCTTGCCCGCCTCTTCCTTCCTTCAAGTCACCGTCTCCTTTAAAGGCCTGCGCGAAGTGCTTCAGTTCACCTGTCAGGGCATTCTCCAGGCGGGAGGGTGCTCGGCGGGAGGCAGAGTGCGTATCAGAGTGTACAAAGCTCTGGGTTCAATGCCCAGCACAGAAAGAAACAATAATGAAAACACCGAGTGCCTACTAAACCGAGCCCTGGGTTCAAGTCTCAGTACTGAGGACACCACAGACACCTGAGCACTTACTGCACAGTCCTGGGCTGGACAAGGCTTGAAGAGGAAGCAACGGGCACAGACCCTGAATCATGAAACCTCAGCCCTCAAGACCCCACTTCCTCACTAAGACAAACAAGGAAACAGACTGAAGTGGGAACTCAGGGCTCAGTTGCACTCTCTCCCGCTCAGCCCAGTTGTGGACCTCGACTACCACGCCCTGCCTGCTGCGGACAGGGAACTGCCTCGCTGAGGCATTTTTCTTTATTTAGGAAAACATTTATGGAGATAATACTGGCTGAGGTTCAAACCCTGGGGAGTACACATAACTGCACAGACACTCTAACACTGAGCTCCAGCTGCCCAAGCCTCTCTATTTTTATTTTTTAAACAGAATCTCCCTCTTGTTCAAATGGCCTGTCTCAGTCCGCCAAGTGCTGGGATCATAGAGGAGAGCTACCATGTCTAGCAAGATCACAGGTCTTTTCTGCAGGTTCTCTCTGAAAGCGTAAGCTCTCTCACACACCTCTGGTCATTTAGAAGCTCGGCACCGTAACTTCGCCTCAGCCTTACCAGGCTCTTCAGTTCTACCATCTAGTTTCTCAACACCATCTCTTCTTTCTGTATCACTTTCTTCCCAAGATGACTCTCAGTATTCCTCAGCGCTTGAGGAACCTGTCACAGCATTTCCGTCGTCCCTGTCACATTAACCTTTAATGTAGGACCAAGCCAAAGTTTCTTTAGTAAGGCTTGGTACTACTGGAGAAAACTACAAAATTTTGCAACTAAAATGGGAATTGAAAAAGACCAATGAAGCCGGGCAGTGGTGGCGCATGCCTTTAATCCCAGCATTTGGGAGGTAGAGGCAGGCAGATTTCTGAGTTCGAGGCCAGCCTGGTCTACAGAGTGAGTTAACCCTGTCTCGAAAAACCAAAAAGAAAAAAAAAGAAAGAAAGAAAGAAAGAAAGAAAGAAAGAAAGAAAGAAAGAAAGGAAAGGAAAGGAAAGGAAAGGACCAATGAGTTAGCTGTCTAGAGGCCACTCCAGGTTCTTCACAGCGGGAATAAGAGCCAAGCAAAGGTTTTTGTTTGTTTGTTTTTGTTTTTGTTTTTCTTGTTTTTTGGTTTTTGGTTTTTTTGGAGACAGGGTTTCTCTGTGTAGCCCTGGCTGTCCTGGAACTCACTCTGTAGACCAGGCTGGCCTCGAACTCAGAAATGCGCCTGTCTCTACCTCCCAAGTGCTGGGATTTCAGGCATGCACCACCACACCACACCCGGCTTCAAGCAGAGTTTTAACCATAGGCTTTGAGTGTTGCCATTAGGGAAACAACAGTCAGGCAGAGCTAGAAGCACAAGGAGCTGCTGTTGTTTGTTCTGGCTTTCCTTTACCTTTTTGAGACAAGGTCTGGTTGGTAGCCCTGGCTGGGAACTCACCATTTACAGAGTAGCCCAACTTGCACTGGTCTTCCTACTTCTGCCTCTGCAGAGATAGAATTTCAGGTATGTACCTGCCTAAGAAAGTTTCTCAACTGAGAAAAATACCAGCTTTTTATACGTTAATGAGAATAATTAAGAAAACCTGATAATACAGGCAAAAGGCTCTCCTTAAGAATACATCCATCCTTGGGTGTGTGTGGGAGAATCAGCCTGTAGGATCTACCACATTGACGGTAATGGCTTTGAGAAGGGGCGATTAATATTAACCACACAATCCAAATAATCTGCTATCTATCGACTCATGGTCCAGTTGAGGTATTCCTATTAAAGGTGAAGAGAAACGCAGCAAAATTGGGCAGGAAACTGGAGCCATGACTCGGTAGGTTAAGAGCACTGGCTGCTCCAGTAGAGGGCTCGGGTTTGTTTCCAGCACCCACATGACAGCTCATAACCCAGTGTAACTCAGTCCCAGGGGATCCAATACCTTCTTCTGGCCTTTGCAGGTGTCAGGGCTCAAAGAAACCTGGGACAAAAGGCTAACTGGAGGTGCCCACTAACAAATAAGAGCAGAAGCAAGACCCCAGCATTGTGACTCCTCCCAACTCTTCCCATTCCCATCCCACCCCTACCCTGAACCACTCCCGCGGACGGACGGACGGACGGACGGATGGACGGACTCAGCCTTCCTCCTTCAGCTTCTGACTCACTTCTTTGGCTCTGCTCTTGGTTCCTAGGTTCGTGTTTCTCTCTCTCTCTCTCTCTCTCTCTCTCTCTCTCTCATTTATTTATTTATTTATCATATGTAAGTACACTGTAGCTGTCTTCAGACACCCCAGAAGAGGGCTTCAGATCTCATTACAGATAGTTGTGAGCCACCATGTGGTTGCTGGGATTTGAACTGAGGACCTTCAGAAGAGCAGTCAGTGCTCTTAACCGTTGAGCCATCTCTCCAGCCCCCCAGGTGCTCGCTTGGTTCACCCCCCCACCTCCTTCTCTTACTCTCCCCTCCGCTCCCCCAGTCTATTCTGCTGGTCAGATTCAGTCTGGACCCTTCTAGTCTGAACTCTCCGTCATATCCACAATAACAACTTCTCCCCAACCATATGTAGGCCATGTCCTCGCTTTCATTCAGCAGGCAATGCACAAAAAACGGCACATGCACATACATGCAGGCTATTCCATGCTTGTTAGTGGCAATGGAATTGACGGAGAAAAGCAAAGTTAATAATGTATGAGAGTGGCCGGGCGTTAGTGGCGCACGCCTTTAATCCCAGCACTTGGGAGGCAGAGGCAGGTGGATTTCTGAGTTCGAGGCCAGCCTGGTCTACAGAGCGAGTTCCAGGACAGTCGGAACTATACAGAAAAACCCTGTCTCGAAAAACCAAAAAAAAAAAAAAAAAGTATAAGAGTGAGGAAAACACTGAGGAAAAGCCAGTGAAAATACGGAAAGGAATTCAATCCAGTGAGGGACTAGAGAGACTCAAGTAGAATACACAACTCTTTTCTAGAGACAAGGTTTCTCTGTGTAGCCTTTGCCTATAGACCACACTGGTCTCCAATGCAGAGATCCACCTGCCTCTGCCTCTCAAGAGCTGGGATTAGAGCCACTACCCGATGACAAATCATTTTAAGGTGAAGGCTGGGTGTAAGGGTCCATACCTAAGACCGATTTAAGGTAAACAATGAGGAGGACAGACTGCAGTTTGGGAAAATGAGAGGAGTTAAGTGTAGAAAAGCAAATGCTCTCCTTGCAGATGCAAACAAATCAGATGCTTTAGCTTAGAACTCCCCATGGTTTTGGTGTTCTTTTTGGCTTGAGTCTAGCCTTGAATGGCTGAGCCATCTCTGCAGTCAGGTTCTTTTTTTTTTTTTTTTTTTTTTTTTTTTTTTTTTAAGCCAATTGCAGACTGGGTGCTGGTGTGGAGCGGAACTGGAAGGATTTAACCAGACTGGCAAGCAGGTCTGAAGGTCCAAGGAACGAACGATGTAAAACGGATTAATGAAATTTAAAATGGAGGGTTGAGTGAAAAGTGAGAGTTAAAAGGCGACTCGGGAGGCAGGAACAAAAAGAGTCAATAATTTAAGTCTAGCCTCGGCTATATGATAAAACGCTGTTTCTAGGGAGGAAAAACCTATAAGGATGAATTATAGGTCTTGATAAGATAGAAGGTTTGAACCAAGGTTCAGAGGTCTAGTTCGTAAGTCTCAGATCGTGGAAAACGGATGCCACCGTTATGTTTTCATTCCTAACAGGTCATTTACCAGGGACGTTTGGGTTACCCCTTGGTAGATCTCCAAAGCACATTCCACTCTTGACTCCTTTGACAGAGAAGTTGAACAGACGCGGAAAGTGCGGCTCTCACTTCCTCCTCCACCCTATTCACCCGGTCCGCCACTTCTAGCCTGGGGCGGGCTATCCAGAGGGCGGTCCCTCTCAAACTCACTCTTTGGATCCGAGTTGGGCGACGCTAACCGCCGGCGAAGCACGTCTTTCCAGTCCATGGCTGACTCCCTCTCAGAGGACCCTACATTTGCGGTTTGTTAAAAGCTCCACCCCTACGAGCAGCAACGTCAGACGCCACCAAGACAGGTGGAAGTTAAGAAGGACGCCTGGACGCCATCTTGGGCACGGGCGGAAGCCTTGGCTACAAAGAGAAAAAAAGAAAAGGGTTGGGGGGGAAGATGCTGTAGCTATTCTGGATACGGCGATCACGCTAGCAGGGAAGAAAATCAGACATGAAATAGTTGAAAAAAATTCTTCTTATGGGAGTGTTGCAGCTCACCAAGCCAGATTTCTAAAGGCCCGAAGAAGCCTGCATGACTTCTTCGCTTGGGCATTTGGCGCGTGCGCGCCACAGGATGTAGGACTCCATTCGCATTTCCGAATTGAGAAAAGCATTTTCGTCACATTTTGTACGCTCTCTGGAAAACTTAACAGTTTCTGAGATGTAATAGACGCGGCCATATCCAGATCTCTTGGATACTAAAAGTTTCAAAATTACCTTTGCTTGTTTTTTTGTTTATCTTCTCCATACTCAACAGAGCACCGGATTTCAAGCCATCCGGGTCCCAGCAGCTCGTTCAGCGCGGTGCCTTGTGGGTATTGTAGTTCTCACCGCATTTATGGTTACTTTAAGCTCGAGTGGCGTGGTGAGTTGTTTAAAGAAGTGAACTTCGTTTGTCGACTGTCCGTACAGTTAAGTCTGAGCTCTTTCTGGACCTCGCTTCCTTCCCTGTGATGTTCATGCTGCATTTCCCTGCCTGCGGCCTGGAAGCAGTTGTGCAGAGCTAGGGGCCCTAGACTGGCTTTTCTTTCTGCTGCTGCTGGGGCTGCGATTGGTGGTTTCTGATCGATATTTTATATTTCCCTGTTCTAGCTTCCTTGGTATCCCGCCCCTCTTCTGGACCGTCGTAATCCGCGGGGAGGTCCATGTGCTTTTTCCTCAAATTCGAATATTGGAAGGTAACAGGCACCTCAGGATTCCCGTTCCGTCTTCTGGTTTAGGGATTTGTACTGGTGTTGGATGTCCTTGGATCGTTGTTTAATGAATAGAATTCGTGTACTTTCCTTACCATTAAATCGCTCCAAACACATTATCTTGATTTGTTGGTAAGGGAGAAACAAAAAGTCTCCGTTTCAAGAACTGCGCTTCCACCACCCCAGCCCCCAATACCTTATTTTACATAGTGGAGTGAAACTTTTATTTTTAAGTCTCATTCAACTCACTGCAGGATGACCTTCTATTTGTCTGGTTTTCGGAGCTTTCCAAAACTTTGGAAGAGCAACCCTTACTTTGAACTAGGCCCTGCGGCCTCTTTTGCCTCTTTCTTTCTCACGCTTCGTCGTGTCACCGGGAACCAACAGAGATGGTTTTCTGTTAAACCTACGACCCCTCCAAATAGCAAAATACTCAATCTACTGGTTGCTAAAGCAAGAACACACAAGAAAAGAAATGACAGCAATAAGCAAGTTTCTTCTGACCCTCATTATTTTGCTGCCGGAGCAGCTCAGAAGAGGTCCCACCTCGGTGGTAACCCTCCCAATCCAGGTCATGCCTTGCCTGTGAGAAGCACTGTCCAACTTCCGACTAAACCTTTGAATTCCGAAGAGTGGGATAAACTTAAAGAAGATTTCAAAGGAAAGGCCAGTTTTGAAGACTTCGTCATTTCACAGATGGTACGCAGCCGCAGTTCAGTAGATGTGGCTAAGTCTCTCCTGGCTTGGGTAGCAGCCAGGAACCATGGCATCGTGGGGTATAATTTACTCGTCAAGTATTTATATCTCTGTGTCTCTCATAAGCAGACATCAGAAGTTATTGATGTCTATGAAATAATGAAAGCCAAATACAAGAGTTTAGAATCTGGGGGTTACACCCTTCTCATCCGGGGATTAATCCACTCAGACAGATGGAGAGAGGCCTTGTTGCTGCTGGAAGACATTAAAAAAGCCATGGACCCTTCCAAGAAGAACTATGGTGACTGTATACAAGGAGCCCTCCTGCATGGAGATGTGGACGTGGCTTGGAGTTTGTATCAGGAATTGTTAGGTCGTAATCTCGTCCCTCTGTTGGAAACTTTAAAAGCCTTCTTTGATTATGGCAAGGGCATAAGCGATGATCACTATTCAAACAAACTTCTGGACATTCTTTTGTATCTAAGGAATAATCAACTGTATCCTGGAGAGTCATTTGCACACAGTATAAAAACGTGGTTTGAAAGGTAGTTTTGATTTTGTATGTGTGTTTTATGTGTTGTTCATTATTAGTTGCTGAGATTCATTTAGTTTATGCCTTTTCTCATCTTGAGATAAGAGTTGCTGGGCAGTGGTGGCCCACGCCTTTAATCCTAGCACTTGGGAGGCAGAGGCAGGTGGATTTCTGAGTTCAAGGCCAGCCTGGTCTACAGAGTGAGTTCCAGGACAGCCAGGGCTACACAGAGAAACCCTGTCTTGAAACACCCCCCCCCAAAAAAAAGAGATGAGTTATTTCTCCTTTAAAACAAAATATTCTCCTAAGAAAGTAATAGGAATAATAATTTGTGGTACTCACTACTTGTCACATAAAAGGAAATTATAGCACACCTTCTGTTTTTATATAAACAGATCTCTTCCCTTTAGAACTATATTTTATTTTCCGAGGTGTCTAACATGAATAGTGGGTAACATAGCAAGTAAAGTCTGTGTGTGGCATATGTATGTGGCAACAATAGAGGTTGACTTTAGGTTGTTTTGGTTTGTTTTGTTTAATCAAATTCCACCTTTTGAGACAAGAGTCTCTTACTGAACCTCGAGCTTAGGTTTTTGTCTCACTCACAGGTTAGGAAGCTGCCTGTCTTCACGCCCGTACTGCTGGGGTGACAGCTTCAGGCTGCTCTGCCAGGCTTAGACATGGGTTCTGAGGGTCTAACCTCAGATCTTGCTTGGGCAGCAAGTACTTTACCGGTTGATCATATTCTTATTTTCAAAGGTAGTAACTGAAATACTGTGCAGTTGGTAGGCTGCGCTCCCTGTGTTTCATCCTCACAGTCATTAGAGGGGATGGGGCAGGTCCCGATCAGTCCCGATGCTCAAGCCTTAAATGAAGCGCCATCCCGCCATTTCACTTTGAGTTTTGTCTTGTTTGGCTATTGCTTTGACTCATGTTATTAACCACATACATAGCTACTGCTTCAATCTGCGTGTGTGCGTGTGCGTGTGCGTGTGCGTGTGCGTGTGCGTGTGTGTGTGTGTGTGTGTGTGTGTGTGTTTCTAAGAAGCCCTGGCTGTCCTGGACATGGTTTCTAGACCAGGATGGCCTGGAACTCACAGAGATCTGCCTGCCTCTGCCTCCTAAGTGCTAGGATCAAAGGCGTGCGCCACCACTGCCTGGCTGCTTCAGTCTTTTTTTAGTCTCTTCTTGTCCCTTATTTTATTTCAGGTCATTTGCTAAATGTTCTTTCTTTGCTCTCCTTTTTATCATATGTCATGTTTACAGAACTTTTAGGTAGCAGTCATGTCTGATTATCTTAACATACTTATTGAAGAGGAGTCAGAGTGTAAAAGTTCTCATAAGAAAGTATTCTGAACTCATACTCTTTCTTACAGAATGTCTGCACAGTGACTGTCTGTCTTTACGTTCAGCAGGAATTTTTAACTTGTGGATAATTTGGTTTTGTAATCTTTGTAGCATTCCTGGAAGACAATGGAAAGGACAGTTTACCACAATTCAGAAAAGGTAAAGACTATTATTTGTCTCTAATATTTTTGATCCTGATATAGTAAGTTATGTTGGCATTGACTTAAAAATGGGAAAGGCTGGAGAGATAACACAGAGGTTAGGAGTTGTTTCACTCTGCCATGGGGTATGGTTCCGTTCCCAGCACTCATATCTGGTGGCTCACAACTGCCCCTAATCTAGTTTTAGGGAATCTTCTGCCCTCTTCTGGCCTCTGCCTGTACCTGCACTCACACGCATGTACCCATACACACATAAGCACATAATTTAAAAAATAAATCTTAAAGCCAGGTGGTGGTAGTGATGGTGGTGGTGGTGGTGGTGGTGGTGGTAGTAGTGTGGTGTTCCTCTTGAATCCCAGTACTCAGAAGGCATCAGACAGATTTCTGTGAGTTCGAGGCCAGCCTTGAAAGGAGAAACCCTGTCTCAAAAAATAAACACACTCCCCCCCCTACTTACCCCCCAAAAAAATTTCAAAGGGGAGGGTAGCTTCTTGTAATTAAAAAGAAAATGTTTAAGAACATATTAAGGATAGGATAATCAAGAATTTATAATTAAATTTCCTGAGGGGAGAAAACCATCGCTATTGTAGTTTTGAGAGTCTTGATTTGTAGCCCAGGCTGCTTCAAACATATAAAGTGCTCAGAATATTTTCCCGTTGATACTTTGAGTTTGTATTACCCCTTAATGTCATTTGCCTCTAGACCGCAGACCCAGTTGTGTTCTGGGATATTACTTTAAAAGTTTCATCTGGCTCCTGCCCTCTTTCCCTCTGACCACAGTGGTGTGTGTGAGACCACTGTGGCTGATGTTCTCAGGAGCTCTGACAACGCTGGAAGGAGGGCAAACACGGCCCCGTCAGGTCAGGCTGCTGCTCTGGAGTTGTCGTTTCCAACTGACGGAGCTGGGGATTGTTGGCAACCTTACAGGCATGTGGCGTGATCATCCGCAGATCTAAATCAGAAAAAACAGCAGAATATGCCGTTCACAGCCGGTCATTGTTCATTGTGCTGACAACCTCAGCTGGCATCATGAAGAAACAAGACAAAGACGGAAGGAGAGAAAGCCCTAAGACTTTTTCCTTTAAAAAACAACAACAAAAGGCCGGGCGTGCTGGCGCACGCCTGGAGTCTCAGCACTTGGGAGGCAAAGGCAGGTGGATTTCTGAGTTCGAGGCCAGCCTGGTCTACAGAGTGAGTTCCAGGACAGCCAGGACTACACAGAGAAACCCTGTCTCAAAAAAAAAAAAAAAAAAAAAAAAAAAAACAACAACAACAACAACAACAACAAAAACCTTTAGATTGTCACTTTATTCTGTGTGAAGGTCAGTGACAACTTTCAGGAAGTCAGTTCTGTCCTCCCACCACGTCCATCACTGGGATTGAAATCAGCCTGGCAGGCTTGACGGCTACGTTGGTACTATATTAATCCGCTCGGAACTCCTCCCGCCCGCCCGCCCGATTGTTTTGGAATCATGAATGAAAGACACACACACACACACACACACACACACACAGCCTTATTTTTAATATGCCATAAGCAGCTCAGTGCCAGCTAACACACTCTCTCCTCCGATATTCTTCAGTGATTACTTTCTAAAAGCTATAGTTCATTTCTGCTACCCCAGACCCAGTCTGGATAGCATGGGCCACTCTGCCCCGATTCTTACGTATTTGATATTCAGGTTTACAAAATAAAAAAAAAAAATCAAATAAATGTGATTACAAAGGTAGGTATATATATACACACACATACCTTGTTTTATTTATATATATATATTACATTTTCCTTTCCTTGTGCTTTGGAATTATTCATTTTAGGAAGAAAACGATTTTCCAAGACATTCTGTAATGTGAAACATTGTAATTACAGTGGCCAGTGTTCATACTGTGGCAGAGCCATAGAGTCTATTCAGCTGAGTGCAGAAGAGTATGAATTTCTCAAGGAGAAAACCATGAGGGATGTGATCGATGGCGGTGACCAGTATAAAAAGACGACCCCTCAGGTGAGTCCGACGGCCTGCCTGTGCTCTTAGATTGCTTGTCTGGAGTGGAGGCCAACAAAGGGCAGATATTTGGGGCTCCGTGAGCCATGCGTTCTCCACGTCGTCTCTTGTGATGGCTTTGTACAGTTAAGACAGCAGAGGCTGGGATGTAAATGACGGATTGTGACCATCCCGTTACAGCTTTTCATGAGGACAGGGACGCTGGCTCAGTGGGTAGCGTGCTTGCTCTGCCAGCTCGAGGACCTGGGTGTGGACGCCTGGCACTCCCGTAAAAGCCAGCCATGGCGGCTCATGCGCAGACGGGCACATCTGAGGGCTGCGTGCTCAGTCTCAGTCAGTCTGGCTGAAAGAGGGATCTCAAGCTTCAGTGAGAGTGAGGAAGGAAGACTCCACAGGTTCTCCAGCCTCTACATGTGCAAGACTAAAACACATACATGGAAACAAGCAGTAGGCTAAATTTAGCCCATGGTTATCATTGTGTCTTCCACAGATTAATCTTAGAGTTTTGTAGAATAACTGGGTATGTTTGTAGAATTATTGGATATGTTACACTCTATTGAAGTCAGTCGTATTCTATCTAATCATAATTTCAGTGTTCAAAGTTGGGTGTGGGTCCACGCTTTGCCCTGTCACAGGCCACAGCCCCTTGGGAGGTGAACGGTGGGGAGCTTGACCGTGCTTATCTCCACTAGGGCTGGGCTTTGGGAACGCCGGCTGAGGACAGCAGCTAGCCCGGCTAGGCCGGAGTCGGGGGAGTGGGGGGCGGGGGGGGGGGTGCAGCTGCAGCCTCGCTCAGCGGTGAGTGACCTTAGCTTGGCTGCAGTTGTGGCTGTCCCGCGGACAGGCCATCTGCGGGAGGCTGCGGCTGCAGTCCATAGTTGAGGACCCCCTTCACGCCGTCCCCATGGAGATTCTTGATGAAAGAAACAGTCCGTGGTTCTGTTTATTGATTGTTCATCATGGAAAATGGATGCATACTGTACCAACTTCTCAGGGTGATCCCGAGATTAAATACCTTTTTGCAGGGAGGAATTTCTGGGAAGGGAAACTTATTAGCTAAATCCTCAGGGCCTCTAGGGACCTCATTGCCCTGGAGAGCTCTGTTCTGGGCCTATGTGACTGACTACAGGTCACATTTCCTGACGTGGGGAGTGTGGCACATGTTCTAGGCCAGGAACTGGCAGGCAGCGGGAGGAGCCTGGCGTGAGGTTCCGGGGTCTCACCCCGCTCTACCTGGCATCTACTAAACTTCCTGGCATCCTTTACCATCCCACAGTTGGGTGCTTACTTTTTTCTCTGAATACTATTTTCAGCAAATTCTTTTTTGTCTGTTTGTTTTGTCTTGTTTTGTTTTTTGAGACAGGGTCTTACTATGTAACTCTGGCTGCCCTGGAACTCACTTTGTAGACCAGGCTTGCCTCGAACTTACAGAAATCTGCCTGCCTTTCCCCCTTTCTGGTTAATAAGTAACCTGTGAGGTATCCAAGATCATGCTGATAGTACGTTACCTATTTATTAACCCTTTTACCAAGTGCTTTTAGTATCCTGGAAAGGATCACTACCTTTTGACTTTGCAAAGAGGTGCTTTTGTCCTATTCCACATCTAGGAACTAACACTATGTTGTATGAAATATTTTCCCTGTTTCTTTTTTCTTTTTTTCTTTTTTTTCTTTTTGTCACCAGTGCAGAAACATAAGGACATAAGGACTCTTTCCTCTCTCTCTCTCTCTCTCTCTCTCTCTCTCTCTCTCTCTCTCTCAGGACCCATTGCTATCATTCTGTTGATTTACTCTGACTTGGCTAGCGGGAGTCCCTTCAAGCTGGATCCTGTCTCTTTCAATGCCTGTTCATCCCTATCCCAGACACGCCCCTAAGGTGTTCCTACCCCAGCCATGGAACTCCTCTCATTGGATTCTTTGGTTTAACACAACAACGGCTCCACAGTTGTTGTTTAACACAACCAACGGCTCCACAGTGCTAGGATTCATTTTAAATACCTACTTATTCTAAATTTATAGAAGTGCTGATTTGAACTCAAATGAAATCCTCTCCTTGGATACTGTTAGCTCCAGATTCTAGACAGTGCTGCAAATAGGGAAAGGATTTGATGCATTTAATCAGCCCCGCTCACAGAGCAGCTGATTGGGGACAATTTTTCCCTTGGCTCTTTTATCGGTATCTTTTCCCATTGTGTTCTAATTCTTGTAGTATAAGAGACTTACACTATTAAAAAATAATAGCTACCATATATAATAGTTATTGTCAATGAAAAATAAATGCATCTCTCACCTTCTGGGGGGTGCTGTAGTTTACTCTGGAATCAGTTGTGACTCCATGCCTGGAGTGCGGATTCAGTTGCCCCAAATTGCATGTTCCAATGTGGTAACAGTTTGATTACCCTTTTGTAGGAACAAAACAAAAAGTCATAAGTCAAGAAACTTTAAAAACTCTATGGTGGCGATATCACCTAGGCAGGCTGTGGCGGAAGTGGGAGATCTCTGTCATAGGCCTGGGATGCCCTGATGACATTCTTAGCCTCTGGGCTGGTAGAAGCTAAGTGTTTGTTTCCAAAAGTACCTAGTTGTCATAAGGATGTTAGGTCACACCCAGAAGTGGGCAATAATGGCTGTTTAGAGGCTTGATATAACCCAAGATAATTCTGCCCTGGACTATCGACATTCTTACCTTCCATAATCGCTGGAGTTCCAGCCAGACAATCACCCATTTAGAATGTTGCATGTAGCTGCAGCTGTTTTTTTTTTTCTTGAAACTTCATTTAACATCACGTGTGTCATGCACCTCTCAGCCTGTTATAGTCACAAAACCCGAAAACTTCACAAGGATACTACTAGCGTTGGAAGTCAGGAAGCTCAGAATAAGAATAGCTGTAGTTAGGGTATGTGGCTGTATTCGGGTAAGGCAGGAGTCGGTTCAAAGCACTTCTGCTCACTAGGAGTGAAGCCCAGAGGGAGGAATTAAAGGTGGTGGGTAAATTGGGTGGATAGATGAGATAAAGAAAGCACTTAGTGCTTTGATTCGGGACTTCTAGTTTCTCTGAAGTGCTGGAAGCAAATTGCTCATTTATAAAGGGAAGAAAAATGGCGGTGGCCTTGGGGAACTTGGAGAGTTAACCTGGAAGTTTGGGTTATTTGTGAAACGATGCATCACAGTCCGGCTCTGGTCCCCAGCTGAGGCTGGAGGGCGTGATACTAATGGCATCGATCTGTCACCACAAGCCATTGTGAAGTCCTAGGCCATCTAGCTATGGGAACAGAAGAGTCGGTGGATTTGATGGTGTGAGCGTTTGCTAGTCTGGCACAATTGTGGGAAAGTAAGAGCTGAGAGCCGGGCTGGGGCAGCCTGTGAGGGAGGCTGAGGTTAGCGAGGAAGTGGGGGTGGGAGGGTGGGAGCTCACGGACTTGGAGCAAGAGAGGAGAGGAATGGGAGGCCTTGCAGAGCAAGCTTAGAGGGCATAGGGGTGGCCAGCAGACTTCAGTCAGTGCTGCCTTGTGTGGGACTCTGGTGTGTGTGTGGACAGCTGCTGACAAAAGCCAGGTAGAGTCAAACCCATAAACCTAAAGCCTGAAACGAGTGCCCGAAGCTCATGCAAGAGACGCTGAGAGTGTCCGTGAAGAAGATTTGTTTTCATCTTACTTCCTTTTCTCAGTTCTAGGGATTAAACCCTGGGCATTCTGTGTGTCAGTCAAGCACCCTCCGCTGTTAGTCCTAGATAATACTCTGCGTCTTTCCTTCCCTCCAGTGGCCTGCCCTCTTTTCAAAGTCTCTCTCTCTCTCTCTCTCTCTTTTTTTTTAATAGAGACGGAGCTTCTGCTGGTGTGGTAGCTCCTACTTCTAACCCTACTGTTCTAGAGGCAGAGGCAGGTGATCTCTGAGTTTGAGGCCAGTCTGATCTACAGAGTTCCCCGAAACCAGGGCTACACAGGGAAACCCTACCTTGGCAAACTAATGAAAAAGCTTTACTGGTAGCCCTTGCAGACCTCAACTTGCTATGTAGACCAGGCTAGCCTTGAACTCTCAGAAATCTGCCTGCCTCGACCTCCTGAGTCCCGGGATTAAGGACATGGGCCACCACACCTGGTCCTCCCCTATATGGTAATTATAATAAGTATGTGAGATGCTTGCCGGGTGCCTACATTTTGCTATGCCGCTCGGGTTGGGGATGAGAACCGAATCAGGTAAGCACATTCTTGACCGGTATGCTGGTGTCTGGGATAATGCAGAGCGAAGAAGAAGAGGTATAGAATGGGATAGATGAAGGGTCAGCCAACCGTGGATCACAGAGCAGATCAGCCTGCTATTTGTTTTTGTAAAGAAACCTTTGTTGGAACACAGACAAACTGATTGACTTAGCTACTACTTGCAGCTGTGTTTGTCCTGAAGCACTGAGTAGGTGCATAAGACCTGCATGTGGCCTGCAGAGCGGACATATTTACCATTTGGCACTTTACAGAAAACATTTGCCAACCGGTGATGTGGGTGAGTAGCAGAAGTCCCAGTGGAAGGAAGGAGAGAACTAGTCATGAGTGAAAGGAGCAGAGCGGAGAGAAGGCCCCAGTGTCTGTGCTCTGTCCCGTGTTTGCTGTCTGAGCTGGTTGAGTTGGGAGGGATAAGACTGAGATGCTGGAAGCCAGGCAGGCGGCTTCTGGGTGCCCTAGCCTAACGACGGCAGAGCTGCCTGGGAAGGGCGGCTAAGGAGTGGGGGTGCTTGGGCCCATCTTAGGGGACAGCCCAGTGTTGGGTTTGTTTACGGTGCCGGGGGGTTGGGGGGGAGGATAGGATGTGTAGAGTCTGAAGTGGGTCCTGGGATGGATGACTCCCGGTTTATCTTCTTCCCCTCCCTCTGGAGTGACATTGGTCAGAAACAGGTGTGAGGACAAGATGATACTTTAATTTCTGTACTGAGTTTTAGAGCTAGGAGAAGATGAGTTCTTGGGTCAAGCTTTGAGAGCAGAGTTAATGTTGGAGGTTTGGAGTCTCCTCTTCAATAGGAAACTTAATCCTAAGCATGCCTGAGCTCACCCGGAAAGAGGGGAGGGGAGAGCTGTGGGTCAGCTGCGAACGTGGCAGGGATGGACAGGAGACACTTAGGAATGAAGGTCAGAGTCGCATAGTGCTCAAGGCTGTGTTCAGTGCAGCATTAGAGACGTCAAAGAGAGGACAGGACCGTGGAGATCTGGAAAGAGAGGACAGGACCATGGAGATCTGGAAAGAGAGGACAGAACCATGGAGATCTGGAAAGAGGACAGAACCGTGGAGATCTGGAAAGAGAGGACAGGACCATGGAGATCTGGAAAGAGAGGACAGGACCATGGAGATCTGGAAAGCGAGGACAGAACCGTGGAGATCTGGAAAGAGAGGACAGGACCGTGGAGATCTGGAAAGCGAGGACTGATGAACAGTGACTTAGTAACCCAGAGGTCTCCGATGACCACAGGAATAGCAGGTTAGGCTGTGCCGTCAGGGCCATGTTCAGCCTGGTTAGGGCAGCAGAATGAACACACTCAGTATAAATCTGCTTTTGAAATGCTTGCTTAAAAATAAGAGATGAGTTGTTCACGGCTAGAGAGTGCTGGGGCAAGTGGGAGGAGCATAGCTGCCTGTTCATAGAAGAGATGCCTACTGAAGAGCCATGCCCAGCAAGGGTTGGAGAGCTGTTAGGAGTCCCACACGAAGACCAGGCTACACTGCTGTTATATATATGTGCAGAGGCCTAGGTCAGTCCCACCCCTGGTTGGTGGTCCAGTCTCTGTGGGTCCCACTGGGCCCAGGCTGGTTAATTCTGTAGCTTTGCTTGTGGTGCCCTTGACCCCTCTGGCAATCCTCCTACAATTTCCTCCCATAATCCTCCCCTCTTGCAGGATTCCACAAGATCTACCTAATGTTTGGCTGTGGGTCTCTGCATCTGTTTCCATCAGTTGCTGAGTGGAGCCTCTCTGATGTGTGCTGTGCTAGGCTCCTGTCTGCAAGGACAGCAGAGCATCATTAACAGTGTCAGGACGGGCTCCCTCTCATGGCGTGGGCCTCAGGCTGGGCCACTCATTGCTTGGCCCTTCTCTCAGTTCTGATCCATCTTGAACCCTGCACATGTTGTAGGTTGAAGATTTTGTGTTTGGGTTGGTGTCCTGACCCTTCCATTGGAAGGCTTGCCTGGTTATAGGAGATGGCCAGTCCACATTCCATATTCCCATTTCTAGGAGTCTTAGTTAGAATTACCCTCATAGATTCCTGGGAGGTCCCATTGCCCTAGGTTTCTAGCTTGTCCCAGAGATGCCCTCGCCCAATTCCAGTTGTATCTCCCAGTACTCTCTCCCTCTGTGGTCCCCACCCCCCTTCCCTTTTGTTCCACCTCCACCCCATGTAGCCCCTCCCCTGTCCACCCGTCACGTGTGTTCCGTTCCCCCTTCTCAGAGCCCTGTGTCCTCCCATGTTTCTTTGGCTTTTATTTGAGGCCCCCCACCCCAGGTGCTGAGCCAACACACTAGAGTCTGTATGACCTCTTTAGGGTGTCCCCAGCTGCCCGAGATGGCTTATGCCTGTAATTCCAGCTCTCTGGGAGGTGGAGACAGGAGAATGGGAACGCAGGGTCATTCTCTGTTATATAGCAAGTTAAAGGCCAGCTTGGGTTGCATGGAACCTCGCCTCAAAAAAACAACAAATTAAGCTTAAAGATTCTCCAAATGTAGTAACATTCTGAGATACTGAGAGATGAGAATTCAATACACGGAATTTGGTGCCATATGATCCATCTCATAATACTATTATATATATATATATATATATATATATGTGTGTGTGTGTGTGTGTGTGTGTGTGTGTATATTATTTTTAAATATATATTTAAATATTAAAACAATATTTTTATCAGGTGCTGCGGTTCATGCCTATGCTTGCCCCTCTCAAAAACAAAGCAAAACAACAAAAATTTCAGCCAGTATTATAATTTAATACTGGTCTTAAGTTATTTTGGTCCTAGGAACATTATGAACATGCAGGTGACAAATGACTGCCCACTTCCTGTGTCTTGCTTGTATTTGGGATTATGACGTATAAACCAAGGAGTAATTTGTGTTTGTCTACTTTTAAAAGATTATGGTGGGAGAGATGATGGCTCAGTGGTTAAGAGCACGGACTGCTCTTCCAGAGGTCCTGAGTCCAATTCCCAGCAACCACATGGTGGCTCACAACTAGGATCTGATGCCCTCTTCTGGTGTGTCTGAAGACAGTGACATTGTACTCATATTCATAAAATAGATAAAAGATTATGCTGCCCTCTGACCTCTACAAGCACCTGAAACGGACATTGTTTAAGCTATTTTGAACTTATGTGTTTCCCTCAAATAGTATTATTTATTTTTGCTTACTTGTATACCCGTGCGTGTAGTAGAGCTGGGGCGTCGTGCATGTGTGTCCGCTGGCCTGCAGAGGACAGAGAGGGCATCCCGTCCCTGGAGCTGACACGCAGGCTCCTGTGGATGCGCGAGTATCTGATGAGCCGTCGCTCCAGCTCCAGACACTGTCCACTCCCAAACACTCTGTAGTCCCCCTCCCTTTCCTCCCTGTCCTAACTATCCTAACTTGACCTTGGAGACCCCAGGTGCTTGGTTTTTCAGAACTCCCAGCTGACTTTCAAGTGGAACCTTCACTCGTGCAAAGTTTTGATGAACCTTACTTCATAGCAGCTTTTCTGTGGGGGAGAGAAAACATCTCTAAAGATGTAAGAGCAAAGAAGGCAACTTTTTAGTTTTTCTGTTTTTCATTCATTCATTGTGAGACAGAAGCAGAATTGTTTTGTTTATTGTTTTATCTATCTCTATCTATCCCCAACCCCAAGATGAGTTTGTTTTGTTGTTGTTTGTTTGCTTACTTGATTGTTTGTCTGCATAGCCTTGACTGTCCTGGAACTCTATGTAGACCAGGCTGGCTTCAAACTCAAGAAATTCACCATTCCCTCCCAACCCCCAAGTGCTTTGATTAAAGGTGTGCACCACTTCATTGAGCACAAATTTAGTCCTTAACTCAGGATGCCTAATATTAACTATTAGCCCAGGCTGGCTTTGAGCTCATGACAAGCTGCCAGCCAGGATTTTAAGTGTGAGGCATCAACCACACTTCCTGTTTTGAACATTTGTTTGCAGTTCTTAGTATGGCCACCAGGTGGCAATAGGGTACCGTATAAATTCCAGGGCAAGTCAATTCTGTTAAAAAATTTTGCAACTTTATCAAACTGAGAGGACTGTCGCTTTGTTTTCAGTTAAGGGGTATTGATATTCTTAACATCAACAACAAAAATTAGGTGTTTTTTTTTTTAATTTAAAGATTTTGCTCACATAAGAATTCAGTTCTTTAGGGTGTGAAGTTGAGCTGGTTGGTAAAGTATTTGACTAGTACTCGAGAAGGCCTGGGCTTAAGCCCCAGTAATTCATAAGCCTGCCGTGGTAGCACACACCTGAAATCCCAGCAAGTAGAGACAGGAGCATCAGAAACTCACTGCTCATCCTTGGCTATGCAGTAAGTACAAAACCAGCTTGGGACATGCAAGACTGCCTCAAAACCAGACAACCAATCAAAGAAACTTCCACGATTCTTATTAAGGAAAATGTCCTTGTGCAAAAGCAGAGAGATGGTAAAATGGACACCCCCTTAAGTGAGACTGTCTTGTCATGCGTTCCCCCATCATTCTCCCTTTGCCTATCAGATTAATTTGACACAATTTCTAGCAATTATTTATCCTGTAAATTACAGATTCACTTTTAGGTAGCTTTCATTGTTTCTTTTATCTTAGAAACATATTCCTAGCTAAGAGATGGTGAAGCACACTTTTAATCCCAGCACTTGGGAGGCAGAAGCAGGTGGATCTCTGTGAGTTCAAGGTCAGGCTGGTCTACAAAACAAGTTCAGGACAGGGCTACACAGAGAAAACTTGTCTCAAAAAACCCAAGTGTGTGTGTGTGTGTGTGTGTGTGTGTGTATGAGTGTGTGATATGAGTGTATGTTTGTGTGTGTGTGATGTGTGTGAGTGTGTGCGTATGAGTGTGTGATATGAGAGTATGTTTGTGTGTGTGATGTGAGTGTGTGTGTGTGTGTGTGTGTGTGTATTTGCTTTGCAAGTTTGAGGGTCTGAGCTCAGTACCCAGTTCAGATCCACCTAATAGTCAGGTGTGGCAGTGTGTGGTAACCTCAGTGCTGGGGCAGGTAGCAACAGGAGGCTTGACACTAGCCAGTCTGGAGGAAACCCCAGGTCCAGTGAGAGGCCTTTCCTCACAGAGTAAGTTGGTAAGCAAGAGAGGAAGATGCCCATACTTAAGTTCTGGCCTCTGCACAAATACAGTCATGCCCCTGCGTACGTGTACACAGGCACCTCACCCAGGCACAGACATTCGTACAGACACACAGAGCGAGCACTTGAGAGCTGTCTTATATCTGCTGTTTGAGAGAAGTGGGTTTCTATGCTTTCAAGCATCACCTTAACTTTTTTTAAATGTATATGAGTGTTTTGCTTGCATGTTTGCGCACCACTCGCATGTTTGGTGTCTGCAGAAGACAGAAGAGGGTGCCACTTCACCAGAAACTGGAGTTAGAGAAGGTTGTAAGCCATCTTGTGGATGCCAGGAGCGGAACTCATGGCCTCTGTGTTGGTGTGTGTTTGTTTTTTAACAAAATCTCAATCTTTTGATTTTACCAGTGAAGACTCGGGAGCCAGATCCTGGGGTGAAGGCACGCTGGCTCAGAGAGGCAGAGGAAGCCTCCAGCCGACCTTCCTCGTCAGCCAGTGTCCCATAAGGAATTCCCCGCTCACGCTGCTCAAAAAGCCTCCTTTAACCTGGGTGTCCCTCCCTTCCACTTCCTGTGCGTCTCTCTGTCTGACTCCCTCTTAGTCTCTATGGTTTCTTCTCATGTCCACTTCCTGTCAGCTGCCTGCTGGCCCTGCTTCACCTAAGGGCTCACTTCCATCCTGTGTACAATATTCAAGCGGTGTGTGCGGAGGCTGAGCCACACACACCACAACAAAAAAAATGGGTTTTTCCAGTAAACAGCACAACAACCCAGTGAGATTAAATATCCTGTAACTTCTCTGCAAGAGCAGCAAATATCATTTTAGTGAAAGGGTTGACAGCCAGTCTTGGCTGACCTGAAACTTAGGTAGACCAGGGCGGCCTTTGAGCTCACAGAGATCTGACAGCCGCTGCCTTCTAGCATTGGGACCAGGGACGTGCCACCCCTCTGGTCCTGCTACAGATGTTAGGGGTCGTGTTTGATTGTTTTAAGAAGAGATCCCAGCCGTGGTTTGAGTGGCGGCTGGACACTGTAGATGATCTAACTTCAATTCTTCATCACTTTCCAGAACTTTCCCTTTTGAGTTTAAAGATCTTGATATTTCTAAGTTAAATCATGGGGTTCCCAGATTCCACCTCCCCCCTTTTTTTCAAAAGAAAAATGTGGTAAATGGTAAGTTTATGATGCCAATGCATGAACGACTAGTTTTAATAACTAAGGGACCTTTTGCGCAGTGTACCTGTGACAGTCATTCACTGAACTTACCCACTGTCTTTCTTCCTCAGCCCACAGCTGAAAGCCTGAAGGTAGACACGTGACCTCTGGGTTATCCAAGTGTGTCATGGAAAGGTGGGGTGACTGGGAAATTAGTGAGCGCAGGCAGGCTGAAAACTTAAAGGAGAACAGTCACTCCTGGCGCGCGCCTGCCAGCCCACCGTCCTGCCCGCCCGCCCGCCTTCCTGAGAGTACCTTCCCTAGTTCTGCAGGTCTTCATTTTTTTTCTCATTTGGCTTTCACTGGATTTTTGAAAGTTTTTATTTTATGTTATACATGTATGTCTGTGCACCACATAGAGGACATTGGATTTCCTGGACCTTGAGTTACAGATAGTTGTAAGCCTCTATGTGAGTGCTAGGAATTGAACCTGGTTCCTCCTGACGACAGCAGCTAGAGCTCAGACTACTGAGCCATTTCCCCAGACCCCTCGTACTGGATTTTTTTTTTTCTGGACAGGGTTTCTCTGTATAGCCCTGGCTGTCCTGGAACTCACTCTGTAGACCAGGCTGGCCTTGAACTCAGAAATCTGCCTGCCTTTGCTTCCTAAGTGCTGGGATTAAAGGCGTGTGCCACCACCGCCCGGCTCATACTGGAATTTTACCAAGTAGAGTACCATCTCTTCGATGAGATCTGATTTGAAGCAATGCACTTTTTTGTGTTTTCTTTTAATGCATCCGTGAATTCTGTCTTACAAGGTCAGGAGTGTGTTTGGCTCTTTTAGAGTTACATCGGTGACTTTTAGATCTGGAGAGTGTTGTAGGGGCAGGTTCAAGAGGGGTGCTGGACTAGAAGGTTCGCGGAGATGGGAAGGCCAAAAGCCAAGGGATAGAGTTGTGTTTAGGCGTTACTGCATCACCAAAGAATTTAATAAGATGTTTTCTCTATTTAATACTTGTTAAGCATACACTGTATTTCTGGCAATTTCCACATTGGATTATCTTTGCTTTAAGAGATTAAAATTTGATAAAATATCTGGTGCCTCATGCGCTTTGAAATCCTAGCACTTTGGAAGTAAAGGCAGGAAAATTAGGAGTTCACAGTCATCCTCTGCTATTACTGAACTCTAAGCCAGGTTGACCTACATGAGATCCTGTCTTAAAAACAGAAATGGATGAACAAACAAGTAAATAAGTAAATAAAGGAGCATTTTGGAAATATCGGCTTATTTAACAAATTTTAAAAAATTTAAATAATGTGTATGTCTGTGGGAATGTGTGCATGAGTACCGGTGTCAGCAGAGGCAGAGGTGTTGGTGTCCCTGCGGCTGGAGTTACAGGTCCTGCTCAGAATCAAACTCGAGTCTTCTAAGAGAGCTTTCAGTCACACAGCCGTCCCTCCAGCCCCTAGACTATAATCCCGGGAAAGTTACCCTGCTCTGCTTCCTGGTCTTCTGATAGAGAAGGCTGGACCAGGGGGCTGGCCGGCCCTTCGGAGCACCTTGATGCAGAGATTCCTGTGGCCAAGAAACTTCTGCATCTAGTAAGAGGAAGCTAAGGCCAGATCTCCATGGAGCAGTGCTGAGGTGCAGCTCCAAGGACTGAGCAGAATGGGGAATTGTGACTGGGTGTGTGGTTGCAGTCTGAGTACCGCGCTGTCAGCCTGCAAGGCAAGAAAAGCAGGTCAGATCCTTACGACGGTGTTTACCATGTTTCCGCTGTGCAAAGCTCTATTGAAAACCTTTCGGCTGCCTTTAGCGTCTAACAGTAGAAAGGTGAGGTTTTTACATACTGAGCGGAGTATGCGATGCCCCAGTAATCAGCTTTAGCTATAGGTGATTGTTCTGCGGAACTTCAAGAGAAAAGAATTTGAGTAGCCAGAGACAGAGAGAGAGAGAGAGAGAGAGAGAGAGAGAGAGAGAGAGAGAGAGAAGACTTTGAGTAGATTATTGTGGTGTTTCACAAGTATACTCCTAGCACACGAAAGGCTAAGGCGGGAGGATTGATCATGGGTTAAAGGGCAGCCTGGGCTACATCGTAAGTCTCAAGTCAGCCTAGGCTACATGACCTTGCTTCAAAACAAAACAAAACCTGAAGGGCTGGAGAGATGGCTCAGCAGTTAAGAGCACCTCCTACTCCTCCAGAGGTCCTGAGTTCAAATCCCAGCAACCACATGGTATCTCACAACCATCTGTAATGAGATCTGACACCTTCTTCTGGTGTTTCTGAAGACAGATACACTGTACTTACATATAATAAATAGATAAATAAATCTGAAGGAAGGAAAGAGAAAGGAAGAAAGAAAGGAAGGAAGGAAGGAAGGAAGGAAGGAAGGAAGGAAGGAGCAAATAACCTGAAGGTAGGGGATGGCGTGGATGGGCCCCATGTGACACAGAGCCAGCCTGCGTTCTCAGGTCAAGTGAGTGTATAGCCCCTGGGGATTTATTATTCTGTCTCTTGTACATGATTTAGATTGTCATTACATTTTTTTAATTGACATTTTACAGTCTAGTAAAGTGTTTGCACTGTAAACATGAAGACCTGAGTTCCACTCCACGGCACCCGTGCAGAGCTGAACAGAGGTGCACATCTGTAATCCCCGTTCTAGGGAGGTGAAGACAGGGATCACAGCAGCCCCGGGGCGCTCAGCTGAGCTGAGCCTGAGGGCTCCAGGTACAGCCACAGACCTGCCTCCCAAACTGAGGTGATGGGTTTAGTCCTCGGTTCCTAACGGGTGGAAAAAAACATCTCCCAAAACTTGTCTTCTCACCTCTACACACATTTACTATGATACTTAAGCATGTGAACACACAATCACACACACTAAATGAATGAATGGATAAATAAATGTAGTGAAATTAAAATAGTAATAATAAAGTAGGAAATGATTGAGGAAGAGATGTCCACTGGCAACATCTGGCCTCTACATGCCGGAACGCATACATACATATCACACACACACACACACACACACACACACACATATCTACACACCCTGCACACAGAGACAGAGAGAGCAAGAACTGCTGTCTTAAATACACATGCACTTAAGAGGGAGGTTTTAAAACAGTGATTTCTCGCAGAGCAACACCCTTCCGTAGCATTGCCCCTTAGTTAAAACTGTACACTTTAACTCATTGTAAGATGAAACCAATATGGGACATCACTGAAGAGCGAAAGTCTCCTTTAAGCAAATATTTTGAAAATACTGAAATTTGCTGGGTGTGGCTGCAAATGCTTTTAATCCCAGAGGCAGAGGCAGGTGGACCTCTGTGAGCTCCAGGCAAGCCAGGGTCACGGTAAGACTGTGTCTCAACCAAGACATCCCCAAACCTAGGAAAGTGTCATGTCACCATACCGTGGTAGTATGCTCCCTTTTCTGTTTTTAAAACCGTGAGATTCCATTTCTGAGTCGGGTAGGTAGCACAGCTCATCTGGCTTCCAAGTGGGCTCTAGACTGGCTTCCTAGTGCATCGCAGTGCTTTTGACTGACAAAAGGTATTAACTTAAAAAAAAAAAACAACAATAAAAATACAATAACCTGTCAGTGTGACTCGTGGTACATTGAAACCGATAGCTGTCGCAGTGTCCGGCCCTGGCTTCTGCACAGGAGTGAGCTGCAGAGCCGCTGTGGGCGGGGAGGGCTCGATGCAGGGGAATGGAGCCTGAGAGCGCTGTCCTCCACAGTGCTAATTGGGAAGTGTGCGGTGTGGGGATTTCCATCCTTTGTTAATAAGGTCTCCAGGCGCATTTCCTCCAGGCTCCTGCGTGGGCCTGGGCCGTGGGGCAGCTGCAGGGAGGTGCAGTGTGATTTCCGGCCTCAGGAGTCCTGGCTTTTCATTTGGAGATTTCATAATTGCAAGAGTGGACTGTGCAGAGCTGACTTCGTGGCTGGCAAAGCAGTAGGTTTGCTTTGTTGTCAGGAAATTACATTTATGCCAGCAGTGGCCGTGCGCAGATGATCTGAATCCACAGATAGTTCGAGTCGTTGCAGCAAGCAGAGCTTAGTGGCCCTCGCTGTGATGCGACTCGCTGTTGGTTGCTTTGGACCTAAAATGGAGCAATCTCATCCTGACAGGTTAACGAAAATGCCGGCGTGCCTTCGCAGGTTCCCGTTGTATAAATGCTTGTGTTTTGTTGAGCTGAATGTTTTTCAGAGTCTCTGAAATGAGAAAAGCTGCCAGGGGTATGTTTTGGGGGAAAATGCCAGGCCCTGCCTAGTTAGAGTGGCCAGGGGCAGGTGGGGGCACTGATGTGTGCACAGGAAGCATCCGACTTAAGCTGAAAGGGCTAGTCAGTTAGTACCTTCCTGACAGTCTCTGCCAATGTCTTGAGGCGCATTTGTTCGTTTTTTCCAAAAATATGTTTTGGATGCTGGGATGGAAGCATCCTCTCTAATCTTAGCCTGCCACTCAGAAGATGATGCAGGACGGAGAAGAGGTCAAGGCCAACTCGGACTAGAGAGGCTGACCCTCAGGAAAGAGACAGGTTCTCCCAGTACTGCCGGTGCCTACTGTTTTCTTGCCTAGTAAGGAACGTATCTTTTTCTATTCTAAAAAGAAAAAAAAGCCACAAAATATATTTAGGAGTCCTTGCTGCCTCCAAACACATCAGACCTTTGCAGATAGGAAATCGTGATGATTTCTTCCCACTTGTCATTTCATTTTTGACATCAGCCTCCACGGCCGCTGTCAGAGACACTTCACATAGTCGGAAGAGAACTGGCAATTATTAAGTGCCAGAGTCGCCTGACAGGTCACCTCTTGAGGCCCTGGATGCAGAGCTGTTGATGGTATCCTCCCTGTCAGCTGTGTGCTCAGTAAAACTATAAACAAGTGTGTAAGTCCAGATTTAAGCTTATTTCTATTGTATTGGCATAAAAGTTTTAATTGCATTTGTTTAATGGTGTGTGCATGCTCGTGTGTGCTCGTGAATGAGCACACACACAAGAGCACACACACACACACACACACACACACACACACACACAGGCAGCTATGGAGCTCAGAGGACAATTTTCAGGAGTCCTTTCTGTCTTTTTACCACATGGGTCTCTGGGACTGAATCCTGGTTGTCTGTTTTGGCAGCAATCGCCTCTACCCATTGAGCTCTGTAACTGCAGCCATATGTTTATGTGAGTCAGTTATGAACTCAGCTTGTCAAAAAAAAAAAAAAATGGATGCTCGCCGGGGCACGGCTGCATGTGACTCTCAGTGTGACTCTCAGCGTGACTCTCAGCGTGACTGTCAGCCTAGCACTGTAAGGCAGAGAGAGGCAGATCTCTGTGAGCTCAAGGGTCCACACGGGAGATGTAGGCCAAGCTAAGTTACATGGTAAGACTCTCAGGACAGACAGACAGACAAGCAAGCCAAGCCGAGTGCTTTACACCCGAGTGCTCCCTCCGCTGCGGCTCTCAAGCCTCCTTGTCTGCCTCCCGGACCAAAGGGACTAAAGCCGATTCTCCTTTCTAATCTTTCCCTCTGTCACTAATGTGATTTTTGCATCATTTCTCACACTGGCCTCTCCTGTTGCACTTGCACGGATTCTGTCCAGGCCTTTAGTGTCAGCCCAGTGTGCATGGCACTTCCTGTCTCGCTTGTGTACACGGTCCCCTTCTAACATCTTTTTCCCCCGGTCTATTGCCAGATTCGTCTTTCAGAACCCTGACTTAATCATATCATCCTTTGTCCAAAAATCTGCTGCAGTTTCCCACGCCCTTGCTAAAGGTAACTTTTCCTAGTTTAGTCACAGCCTAAGTTGTAGGCCCTGACTTAACCTCTCCTCTCCCAGAGGAACCTGCTTCAGCCAGTTCCTACCAGCTCTGGGCTGCTTCTCCGTGTCCCACCCACCTCCCCAAACGCGTTGTTTTTTATTTATTTTTTTTTAAGATTTCTTTATTTATTATATGTGAGTACACTATAGCTGTCTTCAGCCACACGAGAAGAGGGAGTCAGATCCCATTACAGGTAGTTGTGAGCTACCATGTGGTTGCTGGGAACTGAACTCAGGACCTCTGGAAGGACAGTCAGTGCTCTTAACCACTGAACCATCTCTCCAGCCTCCAAATGTGTTATCTCCAAATCCTTGAGGCTTTCTTAAGTACCTTTTCTGTCTTCTTTCTTGATTTTTTTAAACTAATATTTTTATTAATTATTTAAGAAATTTGCACAGTGTGTTTTGAACAGATCCATCCCCTAGCTCCTCCTTGATCCACTGCACCATGAAATCCAATTTATGTTGCCCAACTACTTCTTGGTATGGGATCTGTGAACCAGGTATCATACAATTAAAGAAATCCGACCCTTCTGCCGACAACTATCAAGTGTTAGTATCTCCTGGGTAGGGTGGGACTTCATTCCCACAGAACTGCGAGGGTCTGTGTGTGCTGTCACAGTCATTGTGAGTTTAAATTCACAACTGCCTCCCGTGTCTAGAGAACAAGAGTCACGCCTCACTCTGACACCTACAGTCTTTGCACCCCCTCTTCTACAAAGGTTCCCGAGGTTTGAGGGGAGCGGAATGAGATGTCCTATTTAGAGATGAGCTCTCTCCAGCCTCCTATTCTCTGCACACTGACAGGTGCGGTGCAGGCCTCTGTGTTAGTTGGCGTACACTGAAAGCAGCTTATTGATGGCTTCAGATACACTCGTCTATGTGTATAGCAATAAGTCAGGAGAAGTCACGTTACCCTGTGCCCATCTAGCAGAATTATAGTAAAGGGCTCTTCCCAAGGACCTCTGGGGTTCTTGGCCTCCTTAATGATTCTGGCTATGGGTGCCATCTCATGGATGGAGTCGGCCTTAAATCCAGTCAGGAAGTGTCTGATTACTCCCATGACATTTTTGTCACTATTCTACAAGTAGGCGTATGACAGCAGGTTGTTACTGCAGTTTGAAGGGTTCGGAGTTGAGTGGAATTAGTGATTACTTTCCCCCAGTAGCGTGCACATACCTTCCGTCTCCACGAAAGCTAGCCAATAGAGAGAGAGCCCGGGTCGCCCACCAATAGAGAGAGCCCGGGTCGCCCACCAATAGAGAGAGAGCCCGGGTTGCCCACCAATAGAGAGCCCGGGTTGCCCACTCGGTTTCTTTGTGCTTCTGACTTAGGTAAGTGGACTCTGCTACAATAGGCTCTTATAAGACATTTTGGAGGGTAACTAAGAGCAATAGCAACATCCTGTAGTGTTTGGGGGTCTGTGGGACCACTGAGGCTAGCAACGCACAAACAAAGTGATCCATTCTTATTACTGGGGCTTTTATATAGGAGCCTGTGGTATCTGACTAGATATTTTTCGAGTTATGGGGTAATTCCACTTAAGCTCTTATATATATTTCCTGAACTGTCTGGAGTATTAGGTTTCCATATAGCTCTTCCAAAAGCTCTTCAGTGTCAGCTCCCCTCCCTAGAGTCCCTCCTCTTCCCCACCCTCCTAACCCCACCCATCTAACCCCCTCTATAACTGTATTCTATCTCTGCTCCCATATCTTCCTAGACTTCTGAAGTCTTCTCTTGCTTCCTTATTAATCCTGTGACAAGAACTCTATTCTTGTTATAGAGTTTGTAGTTTTTCATGTCAGTATTTGTTTTCACATCAATGATACTAGAAACTCCTCCTCGAGGGAGTAGCACCTACTGTAATTTCCTGAATACTTGGTATTTTGTAGGTATACCACAAATACTGTTAATTATACATCAAATAAGCAAATGTTAGACTTGGCCAAAGCTACCGTTTATTTAGCTGTATCATTTAGTAACAACTTTCTAGAGGTATTTCCTTTACAGAGAGGGAAACTGAGGTTCAGAGAGGTAGCTCATTCATCGACATCCTGCAGTCTAAGTGGTGGAGGCAGGGTTCTAACCTAGATCTGTTCCCTATACCCTGTTAGTGATTCTTACCTCCCCATTACACTGATATATGTTTTTGAGGCTAGAAAAGTCTTGCTTAGCTTGCATATTTGCTTAATTATGGCAGAGGAATAGTTATGCAATGAGAGTTAGTAATTTTTGTCAGGAATAATGAAATCAGTTTCAGCTCTGTCAGAGGTCCCAGGGACATAGAATTCATTCCCCTCACTGTCATCGGTTACTGCCAGGCCGACTGACTCACCTTCCAGTTCCTGGCCTGGCTTGTAGTTGTTCGTTTGCTCGTGTAAGCGAGCCGTGCCGGGAGCCGCTGGCAAGGTGTGCGAGCGTGGCCCTGAGCCAGCAGTGTTCCCGGGATAGCCTGGGCTTTCTACCTCGAGCCTTATCTCTTCCATCCCCTCTTTCTTTCTCACCCAGTCCCTCTTTTTTAACTTTCGTACTTTTTGTTTTTTAAGATAGGATCTCACCGTGTAACTTAGTTGGATCTCAGATTCAGAATCCTCCTGCCTTGGCGTCCAGCAGTGTGATCTGATCATTCTTCCTTCTGGGTTTTTACTCCCCCTGCCCCACCTTCCCATCTCCTGCCCCCTTTTCTTTTTTGGTATGTTCATTTTCATTAAAGGAGAACAAAAACAAAAACAAAAAACCTGGCCTGGGTATGGTGATAATCTCAGTACTCAGAGAACAGGAAGGAGAATTCCTTTCTTTCCTTTTAAAATTAGGATTAAACCGAATTAGGTGATAATTGTTTCATTTGTGTGAGAAGGCCTAAAACTAAATGGCCTTTGAAGACATGGCTGTCTTCAAAATTACACGTTATAGACAAAGAGCTCCTGTAGCTCAAGAAGTCAGGAATCAGCTGGCAGCTGGGAGTAAAGATTGTGTGCCTTGGTAATAAGGAAGTAGACTAGCAAGGTTGTCTGGATGGAGGACAGAAGGGAAATCCAGAGTTGCCTTTCTAATGTAACTGTCTCAGGCACACCATTCCCAGTCTGTAGTTTTAAGGAATTTCCAACTGCTGTGAACATAATATCAGAATAGGAAGGGGAGTTTGTAAGTTATATAGTCTAATATTAATTTTTCAGAGTCAAATTTTGCTATCTTTGTTATTTCTACTGAGATGAATACACTGTGCTACTAAACACAACACCAAGATGATAATTAAGTCTAATGGAAATGTGTTCCCTGCTGATGATTATTAGTGGAACTTTTTTTTTTTTTTTTTTAAAGACAAGCTGGCCTGGAACCCATTGTCCGGCCCCAGAGTGGCCTTAGACTCTTACTAATCTCCTCATTTAAACTCCCAAGTAAGCCGGGCAGTGGTGGCACACGCCTGTAATCCCAGCATTCTGGGAGGCAGAGGCAGGTGGATTTCTGAGTTCGAGGCCAGCCTGGTCTACAGAGTAGTGAGTTCCAGGACAGCCAGGGCTATACAGAGAAACCCTATCTCAAAAAAAAAAAACAAAAAAAAAAAAAACAAAAAAAAAAAAAATCCCCTCCCCCCCCAAGAAAAACAAAAGAAAACAAAACAAAGTATTTCAATTCCAACCAATACGTAGTTGGTTTTGTTACCAAATGGAAGATTATTTATTTGTTCGTTTAGGGATTTGTTTATTTTTTTTCTGTTTAGCCAGCCATAACAACACTTACTTTTTGTTTTATCTTATCTTGTTTTGTTTTTTGTTTTGTTTTACTTTTGTTATTTGGCTTTCCAAGACAGTTTCTCTGTGTAGCCCTAGCTGTTCTGGGATTTCCTCTGTAGACCAAGCTGGCTTCGAACTCAGAGATCCACCTGTCTCTGCCTCTCAGTACAGGGATTAAAGGTGTGTACCAATACCACTTAGCTGGATTTTACTTATCTTTATGTTGGTTTAGTATTTTGCCTGCATATATGTCTGTATGAGGGTGCCAGATCCCCTGGAACTAGTGTTACAAACAGTTGTGAGTACAGACGATGTGAGTGCTAGGAATTGAAACTGGGTCCTCTGGAAGAACAGCCAGTGCTCTTAACCACTGGCCCATCTCTCCGGCCCCAGAAATTTTACTTTAAGTTATTTGATTATTTTATGTGTGTGGAGTTTTGCCTGCATGCACCACTTGTGTGTTTGATGCTCAAGGAATCGAGAAGAGGGCGTTGAATCGCCTGGAATCGGAGCTGCGATGGCCGTGAGCTGGTGTGTGGGTGCTGTGAGCTGTACCTGGGTGCTCTGTAGGAGCAGCCAGTGCTCGCAACCGCTGAGCCATCAGTGTGAAATAGGGATAAGGACAGTTTTTACACATGAAGCTTATTTTGATATAGAAGGGGATAAAAGGGTTGGGGGCAAGGTGGCTGGAGAGATGGCCCAGTGGTTAGGAGCAATGGTTGCCCTTCCAGAGGACCTGGGTTCAATTCCCAGCATCCACATGGCGGCTCATAACTTCTAGAACTCCAGTTTTAGGGTATTTGACACCTTCACACAGACATACATGCAGGTAAAACATGAATATATATGAAATTTAAAAAGGGAGGATAAGCTGGGCATGGTGGTGCACACCTGTAATCCCAGCACTTGGGAGGCAGAGGCAGGCGGATTTCTGAGTTCAAGGCCAGTCTGGTCTACAGAGTGAGTTCTAGGACAGCCAGGGCTACACAGAGAAACCCTGTCTCGAAAAACAAAACAAAACAAAAAACAAAAAAAAAAAAGGGGGGGGAGGATAAGGCAGGAGTATGTGTGTATATATGTATCTGTATATACATATACAGATACATATATACACACACATATATATACATGAAATTGTGAATAAACTTATTTTAAAATTATTTTAACTTTTATTCCTTTTTATTTATTTCCTTCTATATTATGTTCTTCTATAATATAGCTTTTGACTAATACCAAGCATAAATTTTCTGCTAGCTTTGTTAATTTTTTTATTAGCATGAAAAAGAAATAGGTTTGGACTTTCACACATGTGTGTCGTTGTATCAGATCCTATTCATCCCCCCCCCCTCTCCCGTGCCCCTCCATTGTTTTCTTTTTCTTTTTTAGATTATTTATTGGATATATTCTATATTTATATTTCATTTCCCGTTTTCTGGTTCCCCATCCCCCAAAGGTCTCACATGCCCTTTTCCCTCCCCCTGTTCCCCCAATCCACCCCTTCCCACTTCCCTGTTCTGGTATTCCCCTACACTGATGCTTTGATCCTTTCCAGCACCAGTGCCCACTCCTTCCTTATTGTCGGATATCATTTGATATGTGGATTGTGTCTTTGGTGTCCCAGGAGTATAGGCTAATATCCACTTATCAGTGAGTGCATACCATGGGTATTCTTTTGAGACTGGGTTACCTCACTTAGTATGATGTTCTCCAGCTCCATCCATTTGTCTAAGAATTTCATGAATTCATTGTTTCTAATGGCTGATACATGAGCATGTATCCTTATTGCATGCTGGAGAATCTTCTGGGTATATGCCCAGGAGTGGTATGGCTGGGTCCTCCGGAAGTATCATGTCCATTTTTCTGAGGAACCGCCAGACTGATTTCCAGAGTGGTTGTACCAGCTTGCAATCCCACCAGCAGTGGAGGAGTGTTCCTCTTTCTCCACATCCTCGCCAACACCTGATGTCTCCTGAGTTTTTAATCTTAGCCATTCTGACTGGTGTGAGGTGAAATCTCAGGGTTGTTTTGATTTGCATTTCTCTAATGACTAATGATGTTGAACATTTTTTAAGGTGTTTCTCAGCCATCCGAATTTCTTCAGGTGGAAAGTCTTTGTTTAGCTCTGTACCCCATTTTTGGATGGGGTTATTTGGTTTTCTGGGGTCTATCTTCTTGAGTTCTTTGTATACATTGGATATTAGCTCTCTGTTGGATGTGGGGTTGGTGAAGATCTTTTCCCAATGTGTTGGTTGCCGATTTGTCCTTTTGACAGTGTCTTTTGCCTTACAGAAACTTTGTAATTTTATGAGGTCCCATTTGTCTATTCTTGATCTTAGAGCATAAGCAATTGGTGTTCTTAGCAAAAGCAATATACAGATTCAACGCAATCACCATCAAAATCCCAACTCAGTTCTTCATAAAGTTAGAAAGAGCAATTCTCAAATTCATCTGGAATAACAAAAAACCCAGGATAGCTAAAACTATCATCAACAGTAAAAGAACTTCTGGGGGAATCAATATGCCGGACCTCAAGCAATACTACAGAGCAATAGTGTTAAAAACTGCATGGTATTGGTACAGTGACAGGGAGGTGGATCAATGGAATAGGATCGAAGACCCAGAATTGAACCCACACATCTATGGCCAATTGATCTTCGACAAAGGAGCTGAAAACATCCAGGGGAAAAAAGATAGCCTTTTCAACAAATGGTGCTGGCTCAACTGGAAGTCAACATGCAGAAGAATGAGAATTGATCTACTCTTATCTCCTTGCACTAAGCTCAACTCCAAGTGGATCAAGGATCTCCACATAAAACCAGACACACTAAAACTAATAGAAAAGAAACTGGGGAAGATCCTGGAGGACATTGGCTCAGGGGGAAAGTTCCTGAACCCCCTCCATTGTTAATCACCTTCCTCTCCCACAGCTCTCCTACCACGAAGATTCCGCTGTGCTCTCTTGTCCCCACCCCCATAGTTCTCTCCTCCCTTCTGTTTTCCTTTCCTAACTCCCCAGTGCTGGGATTTTGGGGATGGGGTATCACTACCATACCATGCCAGCTGTTTCTCTGGTGTGTGTGTGTGTGTGTTTCCATAACATTTTTAAACACATGGGTTTGTTTTTTTGGTTCGGTTTTTTCCAAGACAGGGTTTCTCTATGTAATAGCCCTAGTTGCCCTGGAACTCACTTTGTAGACCAGGCTAGCCTCAAACTCACAGTGATCCGGTTGCCTCTGCCTCCCTAGTGCTGGGATTAAAGGCAGCACAGGTCAGCCTAGAGTACATAGTGAGTTTGAATTAATCTGGGCTATATATATATATATATATATATATATATATATATATATATATATATAAAGACCTTGTTTCAAAAAGCAAAATTCAAGGAAAAAGAAATTTTTTGAAGCCGGGCGGTGGTGGCTCATGCCTTTAATCCTAGTACTTGGGAGGCAGAGGTAGGCGGATGTCTGAGTTTGAGGTAAATCTGGTCTACAGAGTGAGTTCCAGGACAGCCAGAGCTATACAGAGAAACCCTGTCTCAAACAAACAAACAAACAAACAACAACAAAAAAAAAAGTAGAAGGAAGGAAGGAAGGAAGGAAGGAAGGAAGGAAGGAAGGAAGAAAGAAAGAAAATTTTTGAGATAGTCTCATAGTATAACCCTAGCTGGCTGGAAACTTCCAGTGTAGCCCAGGCTGGCCTCAAATTCACAGTAACTATCTACCTTCAGAATGCTTGGGTTATAGGTGTGTGCCACCAAAACATATAAATAAATAAAAATCAAAAGGGTAGGTCCATGTTCTTTCACCACAGTTGCCAGGTAACTGTGTCCCCTTCTCTTGGCTTATAGAACAGGACTTACATTTTCAGTACATGTGTTTGGGGGTGGGGTTCTATGGGAAGAATATTTTCAGTTATCAAAATAATACTAAATTACCTCAGCATGTTTACAGTGACGTCCTAGTCTAGTTCTTTTTAGATCCGCTGTTCTGAGACAGGGTCTCCTCTGTCTCAGGCTGGCCTAAGTACCCTGTGAGGAGGAACTTGAACATCGGCTCCTCCTGTCTCACTTCTCAGGGTGACTGGCATACCTCCTCTCCAGGGTTCTCAGGCAGAATAGATGAGCGCCCTAAACTCTCAGGTGGAGGAGACAAGCCCTGACCTCCATCGCCAGCCCCTAGCTCCTGTGACTGTTTCCTCTGCCTTTGTCTTTTCAGGAACTGAAGAGATTTGAGAGGTTCGTGAACACCTGTCCTCCTTTTGATATTGTTATCGATGGCCTCAATGTTGCAAAAATGTTTCCTAAGGGTCGAGAATCTCAAAATGTAAGTACGTTTTATTTTGTCTTTCCATCTCTGTAGAAATAATTTTTCTAACGAACCACCTGCCTTTTGTGTACAGCCTCGGTTGTGTATATCCGGCTCTCCTCCTGACCTCCCCTTCTGTATACAGCCCCGGCTCTCCTCCTGACCTCTCCTTCTGTGTACAGCCTCGGCTCTCCTCCTGACCTCTCCTTCTGTGTACAGCCCCGGCTCTCCTCCTGACCTCTCCTTCTGTGTACAGCCCCGGCTCTCCTCCTGACCTCCCCTTCTGTGTACAGCCCCGGCTCTCCTCCTGACCTCCCCTTCTGTATACAGCCCCGGCTCTCCTCCTGACCTCCCCTTCTGTATACAGCCTCGGCTCTCCTCCTGACCTCTCCTTCTGTGTACAGCCTCGGCTCTCCTCCTGACCTCTCCATCTGTGTACAACCCCGGCTCTCCTCCTGACCTCCCCTTCTGTGTACAGCCCCGGCTCTCCTCCTGACCTCCCCTTCTGTATACAGCCCCGGCTCTCCTCCTGACCTCTCCTTCTGTGTACAGCCCCGGCTCTCCTCCTGACCTCCCCTTCTGTATACAGCCTCGGCTCTCCTCCTGACCTCTCCATCTGTGTACAGCCCCAGCTCTCCTCCTGACCTCTCCTTCTGTGTACAGCCTCGGCTCTCCTCCTAACCTCTCCTTTTGTGTACAGCCTCGGCTCTCCTCCTGACCTCTCCTTCTTTGTACAGCCCCGGCTCTCCTCCTGACCTCTCCTTCTGTGTACAGCCTCGGCTCTCCTCCTGACCCCCCCTTCTGTGTACAGCCTCGGCTCTCCTCCTTACCTCTCCTTCTGTGTACAGCCTCGGCTCTCCTCCTGACCTCCCCTTCTGTGTACAGCCTCGGCTCTCCTCCTGACCTCTCCATCTGTGTACAGCCTGGGCTCTCCTCCTGACCTCTCCTTTTGTGTATAGCCTGGGCTCTCCTCCTGACCCCCCCTTCTGTGTATAGCCTGGGCTCTCCTCCTGACCTCTCCTTTTGTGTATAGCCTGGGCTCTCCTTCTCCTGACTCCCCCCCCCTTTCTCCTTGGAGTCACTGTTTACCTCTGGGTCACATCTGTCTAATTTGAAAATGAATACAGCAAGATGTAATTTTGAGATAGTAGTCATTTTTTCGTGTTTTCCCAAACATGGTAGACTCACAGATTAACCTATGCAGTTGTTTTCTCTCTGGATGATCTTGTTTTTATCAACCTATAAATGTGCTGGCAGGTTCAAAGAAGGCTACCAGGATTTTTTATTCTTTTTTTCAGTCATTCTTTTTCTTCTGTTCTTTTTGAGACAGTCTCTCTGTGTAGACCAAAACTGGCCTGAACTCACAGAGATCCTTCTGGCTCTGCCCCCCAGGGGTTCCCCTCTGTGACCATGATTTTTTCATAGCAGCAAAGAGATTACAAAATTAAAGGTAAATTTGTACAATAAATCCCTCCAAAACAACCACAACACTTAGATTATAGAGAGCGCCTGGATTCAGCTCGCGGCTCTTGTGCTTGGTGGTTGGTGCGTTCTGCAGTTGGATGGGCGCCTGTTGAACAGCTGCTGCCGACATAGGCAAAGCCTTTTCTCCGCGGGCTGCTCCCTCAGTCCAGCCATCTATGCATGTTTTGCAAAGGTCACCTGGGAATTTGTGACCTGTTGTCGTCTTTTTTTGTTTGGTTGCTTGGTTTGGTTAGTAAGTGACTGTGACTGGCCTTGAACTCCTGATCCTTGGAACTCCTGATCCTTCTGCCATGAGAGAAGTTAGAAAGTATCCTTGGCTCTTGACAAATGTGAGGCAGAAAATGAAGAATGCAGCTCTGACCAATCAGGCTTGGAAGAATTCAGTTTTTGATGGACTTATTTGGCAAAGTCCCCATCTAATCCATAAAAAGTAACTTCCGTGTTCATTTACCTTTTGTTTGGTTTCCAGCCTTCCACACAGCCCTAAAAGTTAGTTTGTGAGATGTAGGCTAAAATGGACTGAGTTTTTGGGGGGAAGTAGGATATCAAGGATGGTTGGTGGGTGTGTCCCCCAGCCTGTCAGAAGGAGGTCTGTCACATTTTTGGAGGAGGAGACAGAGAACTGAAGACAGCCTCACGGTGCTCCCGAAGGCCCTCTGGGCACATCCTAGGTTGTCAGAAGTAGTTTCCTAGTTTCTCTAATCAGCCTGTCAGTGGCGTCTTAGTTTTGAAATTAAGGATAGATCTCCTGTGCTGGATGTAGCTCCCTTGGTACACGACCTCCCAAGAATGCACAAAGCCCTGGATCCCATCACCAGGACCCCGTAAACCGGACACCGTGGCACACACTTGTAACCCTAACACTTGGGAAGTTCAAAGCCATCCTTGGCTGTTTTCCAGTCTGTAAAAGGGAATAGATGGTTCCTATCTCCACAGGGTGTCACGGAGGTTTAGTGACGCCGTGTGTGCCAGCCCTCGGAGCATGAGCCGCACAAGCATCGCTACACATGCGTCTGGAGCCGTGGGTCGCTCCATGCACACGTCATGAGCATGGGCCATTAGCTGTTCTTGCTATTGCTTTTGTTACTGTTCAGCTGTGGCTCCCGTTTTCATCAGTGTAGAGTAGTCACGGCTACTGTGCCTACTGCATCCCCTTTACCACGGAGTTCTCTTTTGTGCGGCCACATCAGGGTCAGGTCATATTGATAAATTGTTTACAGGAAGAAAAAAAAAAGAAGTGAAGTCAGTACTATTAAAACACACGACAAAATAAAAGAAACTGTGTTTTGAAGTTGGGGCCATAGCTCAGTGGAGAGAACTTACCTAGCAGGCATGAAGCCTGGATTTCTAGCTCAGCCCTCAGAAGAAAACTCAGACATACTTAAGTTGGTATGATGGTGTGTATCTGTAAATCCAGATTTCAGGAGGCAGAGGCAGAGGCAGAGGCAGGATGATCTCAAGTTGGAGGCCAGCTTGGGCTAGGTAGTTGCAGGACTGATACCCTATTGGCAAGCATGTTAGGGTTTTCTCCATTTTTGACTACTTTTTGTTTTGTTTTATAGACAAGAGTCCCAAGTAACCTGGGCCGGCCTTGAACTCACAGGGTAACCAACAGTGACCTTGAACTTCTGACTGTCCTGCCTCTGCCTCCATACTTCTCCGACACTGGGTCATTATATATGTGATATACTCCATAAGACTGATATTGAGAAAGGACCTGGCATTCGCTATTTAGGGACTTCACTGTGATCACATAGCTTGAACTTGGAGCTTACATCTTTAGGGTGGTAGAAATTAAGGATCTAAGAGAACAAGCTTCGGGGCTGGAAAGAGGGTTCAGTAGTTAAGAGCATATATCCCACTTTTGCAAGCGACCCAAGTCCTGTTTCTAACACCCACGTCAGATGGCTCTCAACTGCCTGTCACTGCTGCTTCAGAGTATCTGACTCCCCTGCCTCCTTGAACACCTGTACTCATGTGTGTGCACACGCACACACAATTAAAAATAAAATAGTGGAGCCAGGAGGTAGTGGTACATGCTTTTAATCCAGCACTTGGGAGGCAGAGACAAGCAGATCTCTGTGAATTTGAGGCTGGCCTGGTCTACAGTTCGAATTCTAGGACAACCAGAGCGGTTACACAGAGAAACCTTGTCTTGAAAAAGAAATTAAAATGGCAGGTCATGGTGGCGCTTGCCTCTAAGAGGCAGAGGCAGGTGGATCTCTGTTAATTTGAGGTCAGCCTGGTCTATAGAGTGAGCTCCTATGTCAAAAAGAGCAAAGTTTTGGATTTCTCAATTTTCAGATGTTTGAATTTATTTTCTCAATTTTCAGATATATCTTGTATGTGTGTGTTTTACATTTCAACTTATTTTCCGTGTGTGTGTGTGTGTGTGTGTGTGTGTGTGTGTGTGCATGTCTCTGTGCTCACGAGGAGCCAGAATCAGATTCCTCCTGTCGCCATGTGGAGCTTGGGGCTGGAGCTCAGGTCATCGGGCTTGGCGTCGGGCGCCATTGCCTACTGAGCCACCTCAGTGCCCTCCTTCCAGATCTTAGCTTTCTCTGATCTCAGCACTCAGAAGGCTGGGGCAGGAAGATTGCAAGCTGGAGGCCAGACTGGACTACACAGTGAGTTCTAGGGTAACCTGGGCTACATAGGAAGACTCAATCCAGAAGAGGAAAAGGGAAGTGGAGAGATGGACCACGGGGTCAAGAGCACTTGCTGCTTTTTCAGAGGGCCTGAGTTTGGTTCCTAGCACCCACATGTCAGCTCACAATTATTTAACTCCAGTTGTAGAGGATCTGATGCCCTCCTCTGGCCCCCCAGTGGCAATGGGTATTCATGTAGGGCACACACATATGTACCAGTGAACACCCTTGCGTGTTTTTAAAAGACGCATTGCATGAATAAAGATAAATAGAAATTACATTATTTTCGTGAGTTGAGACTGAAGTGAGTATATTGCATTATTTTCATGAGTTGAGACTGAAGTGAGTATATTACATTATTTTCGTGAGTTGAGACTGAAGTGAGTATATTACATTATTTTCGTGAGTTGAGACTGAAGTGAGTATATTACATTATTTTCGTGAGTTGAGACTGAAGTGAGTATATTGCATTATTTTCGTGAGTTGAGACTGAAGTGAGTATATTACATTATTTTTGTGAGTTGAGACTGAAGTGATTATATTGCATTATTTTCGTGAGTTGAGACTGAAGTGAGTATATTACATTATTTTCGTGAGTTGAGACTGAAGTGAGTATATTACATTATTTTCGTGAGTTGAGACTGAAGTGAGTATATTTTTGGCATCGCCATTCACCCAGTTCAACTCAAGCCCCCAAATCAAGTATTCTGGGTTTAATTATTATCTTCCTCAGCCAGTGTGGTGGTACATACTTGTAATTCCAAGACTTTGGAAGCTGAGGCAGGAGGATTACAAGTTTGCAGCTAACCTAGAATGAGCCCTTGTTTCAGAAATAAAAAAGAACAAAACAACAAAATTTCTTCTTATCACTAGTTCCATATCCAGTTCCTGACAGGTCGTATTGATTAGCGCCCCAAAACTTCCCCCCACATCCTCATTGCTTCTTTGCGTTGCCATTAACATTATTACATTTCATCAAAACATCTAAGCTGTCTTCTTGCTTCTTCTCCCGCTCAGTGACATACCTTCCACAGTATGTGTCACAGCGTCTAAGCTCCGTGTCTATGGAGCCTCCTGTCACGGGACACTGGCCTCCTAACGGCCACCTCAGTGGCATTTCCCCGTCCCCTTTCACTCTGTTAACTGGTTCACTGGAATCCTTGTTCGTCAAACATTCTGAGCCTGATCCTGAGCTCAGAATCTGAGCATCTTTGCTCTTCCTTCAGCCTCATCACCAGCACCTCAGGAGGCCTCCTTGAGTGGAGGAAGGCGCTGGCCCCGCTCACCCCCTTCTGCTCTTTCGGTTCTATCAGCCCTGTTCACATCTCCAGTAGATTAGAAGTGACCCCATGGATGGCTGTGGTGGTGTACCCCACTGTCCTAGCAGTCAGGATGCAGGATGGTCACGAGTTTGAGGCTAGTCTAGGGTACACAGGAAGACTCCAGAAACCTGCAGTTTGGTTCTGAACACAAGAATGAGCTCAGCCAGTATACTGTGTGGTACTGGAAAACTATCCAGAACCCAACCCAAAATGAGAAAATGAGTGTTGCTTTTGCCCCCAGTTTTGGGTGGTTAGTTGTATAGCAGTAGGGAACGGTTGTAGCTCCCTTCTCAGATGCGGTGAGAAAACATTTACAGAAACCTTGGCGAGGAGTGGTTTCTTCTCACAGGCTACAGGCTGTCGTCGGGGAAGTCAGGGCAGGAACGAAAGCGGAATGTGGAGGCACACTGCTTACTGCGTTCCCTGTGGCTTGCTCGTCTTCTTTCTTATAGAACTAGAGACCACCTGCCCAGGGGTGGCAGAGCCCACACCAGTAACCATTAATCGAGAAAATTCCCCACAGACATGCCACAGGCCAATCTGGTGCAGGCTCTTCCTCAGTTGAGTCTCCCTCTTCCAATGAGACTCTAGTCTGTCAGGTTGACAAAAATTAACCAACACAGTAACTAGTTTAGCTTCTGCAATTATTTGCACTTTTCTTGATTTATCCATCTCCTCCGTTAAAATATAATTCCCAGAGACTAGACACTTTGCTCACTGTTCATCAGCACCGAGAAAAGGGCTTTGTGTATGAGTGCTCAGTACATTTCATACATTCTCGAAAGAATGTGCAGTTGAGGCTGCATTCAGTTGTGTAACCTGTTAGAGATAACACGAGCTTTTCAGCCGGAGTGATCAAAGACGCTGTACATTTTATTCTAAGCAGCCTCCGTTGCTTGCCGCCGACATGACGTAAGCTAAGTTACAGAACCTCCAGGCGCCTTGTGGGAATAGCAAGTGAGCTAGTTATTCTTTAAAGATGTATTTATTTATTTAATGTGTATGTGTGCGCACCTAAGAGTATGAAAGCAGAAGTGGAATTGTGGGTAGTTAAAAGCTTCTGGGAACTGAACCTGGATCCTTCGTAAACTGTCTCTCTAGTCCCTAAATGATCTAATTCTTGAAGTGTACTTTATTATAGTGTTTGGCACGTAATCCAATATATTTAAAAGCAAGGGAGTAAAGCAACGCAAGCATGGTTGTGATGGTTGTGCAGCATGTACTGACAGAAGCATGGCAGTTTGTTCTCTCGTGGTTCTTGGTTTTAGAATATGTTTAGCATCCTGCTTTGGATAGCTGACGACCTTTACTTTCTTCTTATTTTTAGCAGTCTTCATGAGGTTGTCTTCCTGCTTTATTGAACTGGTGCTCAGAGTCTAAACTTGAGTCACCAAGTAAACAGTCATCTTCTCTGTAAAGGACATATGAGGACATCAAGGGGCTGGGAGGAGATGGCTCAGGGGGAGTGCCGTGCAAACACGAGGACCTGAACTCAGATCCCCACACTCACATATGAACCAGACATAGTAGGGCATGCCTGTAACCCCCACACGAGGGTCAGAACGGGCGGGCAGGTGGCAGATCCCAGGGGCTTGCGGGCCAGCCAGTCTAGCTGCAGTAGTGAGCTCCAGATTCAGTGAGAGTCTGTCTCAAATAATAGAGATGTGCTTGAGGAATGCATCCCATATCCACCTCTGGCCTCCATGTATACCGTTGGGCACATACCTGTAACCCTACAGGCATACATTCATATACACATATACATACATGCACATATCACACACATATACACACATATGTTTACATACATACACCATACACCCACACCCTCATACATGCCACACACATATGTATATACATACAAATACATGAGCATGCAGACATGTATATATGTATTTTTCACATACCTATATATGCATACAGATATTTACATACATGCATACACACATTCATACATGTGCTCTCACACATACATATACACATGCACATCCTCATTTGCATACATGCATTATATATACTTACACCCTCACATATGAATACACCACACACATGCATATACCACATACACAAGCAGATACACACATGTACATACTTACCACATACATACACATGTATTTGCACACAAATACACATTTACATGCACATACATCTATACATGCACATAACACATGTATACATATATACATCCATATACATATATACATAATACATATACATACAAATACACATATACCACACACATGCATACACATACACAAATAATAAGCAAGGAAGGAAAGGAAGAAAGACTGGGAAAAGCCTGGTGTGGTAGCACACCTGTGATCTCAGCACTTTGACAAGCAGTTGGTGAATTCAAGGACAGTTTGAGCTGCATAAAACAAAATTAGACAACTCAAAAACCAAAATAACGTAACTTTCTTTTGAGAAGCCATGCCTACACTCTTGGGCATTCAGTACTCTTTTTGCTGAGTATCTTTCTTTTTCTTAACTCTAGTACTTAAAATCTCAATCTCTCTGCCCCTCCCTCCCCATTTATTTATATCCCATCAAAGCCCCCCTTCCCTCCCAGTCCCACCCTCACAGATCCTTCCCCCATTACTCCCTCTCCTTGTCAGAGAAGGGAAAGCTGGCCTTGGGTACCACCCCACCCTGTGACACCCAGTGCAGCAGGACTAAGCACAGCCTTTCCCACTGAGGCCCCCCAGGCTGTCCAGCTAGGGGGAGGGGCTCCAGTGGCAGGCCACAGGGTCAGAGAAATCTCCTAATAAACTTAAATCTCCACAAAAAGCAAACCAAACCAAAATAAAACAGAAACAAAAGAAAAAAATTGTATGGAAATTCTATTCTAGAAAAACAAAACCTAATTCCATTAGTCTAGATAGGTTGGATTATACTAGCTTTTTAAAAATAGCTACTCATTTAAGCCATCTCTGCTATTATCCTCATTTCAGAACCAGAGTAACTGGAATATTAACAGTGAGGTGGCACGGGGAGAAGTCGTGAAGACTGTTTGCTTGTAACACTTCCGCTCCGATGTGTCTTGCAAAGTTGATTATTAGCGTGTGCATGTGTGTATGTGTGTGTGTGTGTGTGTGTGTGTGTGTGTGTGTGTGCGTAATACGTGCATGTGAACATGTTGTGGTGTCCACATAGAGGTCAAAGGACCATCAGGTTGTCTCTGTGGAGTCTACCTGGGTTACGGTTATGCCACTGAGCTAAGTTGCCATAGTTTGGCAGCACGTGCTTTTCCCACTGAGCCCCTCTGGTGTGTTTTATCAACAGCTAATGTAGATATGAAGATTGCCCAGTCACATGATGTCAGCAGGGCAGGGAAGGCAGTCTTACTGTGTGCTCAGCAGAACGAGGTGTTTCTGACTAGCTCCCGGCTGCCACTCTGAGAACGTTGATGTCTTGTTACAGTAGTCAAGCTAGACATGAGTGTTAGCGTGGCTGTGTAGACTGTCTCTGCTTGGAGCCTGCTTTTTTGCTTTTTTTTTTTTTTCCTAAAATCTAAGTCCTTCGTTGCAGTTGTATATGATACTTTTGTTGATTCTTTTTCTTAGAATAACCGGGGAGGGGAGGGGATTCTAAGTCTCTATTACTCATACTTGACTCATGCTTTCACAACTTTGACTTGTAAGAAATGAGTTTGTCTTCATAGTCACCAAGTGCTCCTTAACGCTTAGTGACGTGAGGCTGCTTTGCAGACAGAAGCCGCATGCAGCCTTTCACTTGGGAAACAGAAGAAGAAATGGAAAGGCTCTTATGCCACAGCTTCTCCCATGATCCTCTGCACCCCACACACCTGCCAGGCACCCGTCCTAGTGCTTTTGTTCCCCGCTCCTTCTGCAGCCTGCGCTTTGGACTGCCCGTGTTCCTAAGCCCCTCTAATAGAGGGCATGTGGGGGTGCGGGGGAGGGTCACCATTTTAGTTAATCTTGCTGGCTGTTCCCAACTCTGCACCCTATTTCTGCAACAAGCGGAGAATTGGTTTAAATGGCTTTGGCAGAATGGAAATTTATAATGTAATTCAACAGAATTACAGGCAGACATCAGCACTAAATGCTTTCATGCCCGCAGCTTGTTCGTGACAGCGAATGGAAAGCCGTTTGGGTGGAAACGCTGCAGAATCCGTCCTGATTTCTATCTCTTAGTTGCTTTTACTACAGTGAGGGGAAAATGGAGGCCAGGTGTTTAGCCATTAAAGGTCATTTGCTAGAGCGTTTACTTGGCAATGACTTCTCATATTTTTTTTCTTCCACCCAAGTTATTTTATTTCTCTCTATTGATTTACATAAGCTCTTGTTAACGTTTCAGAGCCGGGCAGCAGCTAAGGTGCAGTAGCTTGCTCATGGCTCACCTAGCTTCGGGCCATCTCTCCAAGCTGCAGTAAAGCTGAAGTATCTCCGACTGCTCGAAACTGTTTCAGTAATGGGATCCGAGCGAGGAAAGGAAGCTCGGCTCCTGGTGCGGTCACAACAGCACGTGTTAAATACCAAAGCGGACTTTCTAGAACATCTTCTTTGAAACACTCTGTGGTGTAATCGTTTCTCCTGCTTCACCACTGTCCCGTTAGTGGAGGCTTCCCTGAAAGCCTGCCTTGTTCCAGACCTCAAGGAGCATAGTGCTTCTGTGGTGTCGGGGATTTGGAGAAATGTCTCAGTGTTTTCTTTCTTTTTCTGTATTGGAATCTAGAGTTGAAAATTGTTGTTTCTTGTTTGGTTTGAAGTGTGGTGCATTACATAGGTCTGGGATGAGAGGCGACTGGGCATGATAGCAATTTTTTTTTTATCAGCTCTTTAGCAGAGATGTTTCTTCCTGTTAGAATTTTAAAAGTTGACTTTTTTTTTGTAATGCATATGGGTGATTTGCCTGCGTGTATATCTGCACACCACATTTGTGGGAGGCCAGAAGGTTTCAGATCCCCTGGAACTGGAGCTGCCGAAGGTTGTAACTCCCGTGTGGGTGTTGGGAATTGAACCAGAGTCCTCTGAGAGAGTGGCCATTTTAACTGATGGTCTCCAGTTCCCTGACAGTATTTTATTTCTTCATTACAATTGATTCATTTGTTGGGGCTTGGGGGGGTTGTTTGTTTGTTTGTTTGTTTGTTTTTGAGACTGGTTCTTACTGTGTCTCTCTGGCTGTCCTGGAACTCACTGTATAGACCAGGCTGACCTCGAACTGAGAGATTCACCTGCCTCCACCTCCGCCTCCGCCTCCAGGTGCCAGGACTAAAGTTGTGTGCCATCACACCTGACTATTTTTTCCTTTTCCATCCTCCTGCCTGGTTTCCCTGGCAAAAATGTAAAGGACAGCAGCTACTCAGTTATTTCTGAATTAAACCTTAATCCACCAAGTTTGTCTGACTCATTCAAAATGAACCAATTTTTTTAATTAACATTTCTGACTTCAAGATTCAGAACCATGTAGTGGAAGGAATGAACCGACTCCCAGAAGGTGTTCCCTGGCCTGCACACACAAACGCATGCGCGTGTGCTTGCACATGCATGCGCACACAAACACACAAAATGAATAAATGTATTTTAAAAGAATGGCTGGAGAGATGGATCAGCAGTTAAGAGCTCTTGCTGTCCCTGAAGAGGACCCAGGTTCAATTCCTAGCACCTACATAGTGGCTCACAGCTATCTGTAACTCCAGTTCTAGGGGATCCAGTGCACTTTTCTGACCTCCATAAGCACAAAGCATGTGTGCGGTGCACAGACACACATTCAGACAAAACACTCACATATAAAGTAAAATGAATAATTCTAATAAAAAACAATAAAAAGATTTAACTTTAAGTTATGTGTGCTGGCACTTGACAAATAATTCTAGAATTTGAATGATGGAGGCAATTGGATCAGGAGTTCGATCAGCTTTAAAATGAGGCCAGCCTGGGCTATATGAAACCCTGTCTCAAAGAAAAACAAAACAAAAAGTTAATTTTTTGAAACTAAGCCTGATAGCACAGGCCTGTGCCTATCTTAGCTACAGAGTGAGTGGCTCAGTAGACCCTTTCGAAAGTTAATAAGAGAGTGAGGGTGGGGCTGGGGGGATGGGCTAGTTGATAAAGGACTTGATGTGCAAGCAGGAGACCCCAGTCCAGCCTCAGAACACAAGTTTTAAAAAGCTGGGAACAGTGGTACATTCTTCTAATCCCAGCTCTGGGGGTGCAAAGGCAGGGAAATCCCCAGGACTTGGTCACTAACTAGCTTGGCAAAATCCGGGCTAGTAAGAGACTCTCGTTTCTTACTTAATAAAAGACAAAATGGAAGGAAACAACCACAAAGCAAGATGGAGCTGGAGTCTGTTACACTTTTAATCGCAGTACTTGGGGAGGGGGGGGTGCAGAAGTTAGTGGCTCCCCAGGAGTCAAGCTAGCCTGATCCACATAATGAGTTCCAGGCTAGCCAGGGCTACATAGTGAGACCCTGTCCATAAAAAATAAGATAAACTGTGCTTGGGGAATGCCACATTCGATTGTCCTGTGACTGTCACATGCATGCAAGTATGCATACACAGTCTTGTGTGTGTGTGTGCGCGCGCGCGTGCGCAATCCCAAGGAATGACTCATGAGATTTTCCTCTGTCCTCCACACACGTGCATGTACACAAGTATGTAAATATAGTCATCCTCTGGTATCCTAGACAGCAGATTCACACATGCTGAAGACCTTTATGTAAACTAGTATAGGGGCTGGAGCGATGGCTTAGTGATTGAGAGCTCTGGCTGCTCGCCCAGAGGATCCAGATTCAATTCCCAGCACACACATCTGCAGCTCTAGTCTCAGGGAATCTACTTTCCTCTTCTGGCCCCCACAGGCAATGGGCACACATGTGGTACACCGACATACATGTAGGTAAGACACCTATACACATAAAAATGAGTAAGTAAAATAAAGCATCATAGTGTTTCCATACGCCCTATAAACATCGTCCCATCCTATACTCTCAAACTGAACTGCTAGTTTATTATAATCCCTAACACAATATAAATCATATTCTAGGAAATAATGACAAGAAGAAGAGTCCGTGCACCCTTCCACATCACAATCCATCACTGAAGGAAGTCAGGACAGGCGCTCACACACGGCAGGAACCTGGTATCAGGAGCTGAAGCAGAGGCCATGGAGGGGTACTGCTTACTGGCTTGCTCCCGTGGCTTGTTCAGCCTGCTTTCTTAGAGAACCTAAGTCAGCGGCCCAGGGATGACCCCACCCACAGTGGGCTGGGCCCTCCCCCGTCCATCACGGGTTAAGAAAATGCCCTATAGGCTTGACTGTAGCCTGGTCTTATGGAGACGGTTTCTCAATAGAGGTTCCCTCCTCTCGGAACTGTAGCTTGTGTTGGTTGACATAGAACTGGCCTGCAGAGATGGCTTGTTTGTTTGTAGTGCTGGTGAATCAAAAACAGACCTAGGTAAATGCTTTACAACCCAGCTATATATTCCCAGCAAGAGTTATTTAATCTATAAGCTCATTGCATGCTGGGAAAGTAAAGCTAATGCATGACTTCTTACTTTTAAAATAGTTAACACCTGAGACTAGAAAGATGGCCCCAGGTTCAGTTCCTAGCACCCTCACATGGTGGCTCACAGCCCTCTGTAACTCCAGTTCCTGGAGATCTGACACCTTCTTCTGGCCTTAGGTGCCAGGCACTCGTGTGTTGAGCATACGCACATGCAGGCAAAAACCCTCGTACACATGAAATAAATACATCTAAATTTTTAAAAAGTTGCATTTGCGAGCGTAGTAGCAAGAGGCTACGGTCGGAGGGTCATAGTAAAGGCCAGCCTTGGCTACAGAGTAAGATCCCATCTCTGAAAAAGCACAAAACTTAAACGGATAAAAGGTAAAATAGTTATATCTGATTACTCATGGCAGGATGAGTGGATGCCCGTCCGGGCTGACTGAGGAACATGAGGCGGAGTGCTTGGGGTTTTTCCCGATCATTCATCTTTCACGATGTGGGTACAGAGAAGTCGGATCGCCCTAGGCTGAACCCTGTTGGGCTGACTGCAGCTCTGTCACCTGCCATGCCACCCACCCCTCGTGCTTGGCACACCTGAGTTCTCTTTGCCGTGTGACTGCTAGAGTAGCCTGGACCTCTTAGGATTATCTGACAGTTACCGTTTGTGCATGAAGGCCAACCATCAACCAGGTGAGATGGGGCAAAGCTATCAAGGGTGTTGAGTAGAAAGCACAACTTCTGCATTAAATTTGGTTTCCTCGTCCTTTCTTTCCAAATTTCCAGAAAGGCACACCTTGTGTAACAGTGAAAACGCCCGGGTTGCATTAATCAGGTGATCAGAAGTCATGTTTTGTTGCCAGGTTCCTGTGTCTGTTATCTCTCTGGCAACAACGCAGTGCCTAATTGATTCTCTGTCTTAATGGGTCTGTGTGATAAGCCTTCGGGGTGTGGTAAGACTGACTGTGAATCACTGCGGTGTGAACCTCGCTTCTATGACAATATATTAAAACATCCTCCTTGGGACTGTCACAGGTAGAGGCCACTATGCAAATAACACCAATTTTAACAACAACAAAAGTTTCTGTTGTCAGGAAGTAGTGATTCCATCGTTACCAGTAAATGGATTCCTGTTTTGGAAGCTATGTAAATTATTCTTACTTAATTATTATGGTAATAATGCTTCAGTAATTATTAGTTCTATGATGACATTTATTTTAGAATAACATTTTTCTTTTAAAATTATTGCTTGTTTCACACTTCCCTCTGTTACAAAGGCTGAGATTTTCTCCCAGCCCCAGGTAGTGAAAGCTAGTAGATTGAAGGCATTTCAGTTCTTTTTTTTTTTTTTTGGTTTTGCGAGACAGGGTTTCTCTGTGTAGTCCTGGCTATCCTGGAACTCACTCTGTAAACCAGGCTGGCCTCGAACTCAGAAATCTGCCTGCCTCTGCCTCCCAAGTGCTGGGATTACAGGCGTGTGCCACGACGCCCGGCTGGCATTTCAGTTCTTAAGGCTATACTTGTTAAGTTTTTATTTTATTTATTTGTTAGCTTTCAAGAATTCAGTTTTCTTTTGTGGGTAGTTTTGTAAAATAAGTACATCTAAAATTTTAAAAGTTGCCCTTGGGCATAGTAGCAAGAGGGTAAGGTCGAAGACGCTGGTGCAAGGCCAGCGCTTAGAGATTGGGAAATTTGGAGCCACACCCAGTTATATCTGGTATATCTTCCAAGTGATCTAATTCTCTAAGATCCATTGGTTTGTAAGATTCGCACCATTCATCCGATTAAACGGAAATAAATTGTTGAGGGCCAGTTTTATTCCTCTTTGAAGCGAAAGGAATTCGGTGAACCCTTGTGGCTCGGGCCTTGGGGGCACTCTGTCATTCCTAACACTAGAGTGGAGTGAATGGGTTGTGTGAGAACTGACCGAAGGGAACGAAAGAAGATGGTGTTGGAAGGAGAGGCTCTGAGGGGAATTCAGTGCCGCTAGTGTCACTGGCAGTTCATAGGCGGCTCAGAGTTCATTTAGCTTTGCTTATAGTGGTGTCCACGGCTGTCACTTAGGATTGGGCAGCCTCTATGGAAGCTTCACTAACTGACCCTCTCTTAGCAGGCACTGACTTCCTGTAGTTCTTCGTCTAGGGACTGTGCTGGAGTTCTCGTCCACGCTGGCCTTTGATCCGGGGTGTAGCTGTGCTGGTCTTTTTCATCTACTGAGTGTTCATGCTTTAGTCAGTGCTCATCCTCTAGCCCCACTCTCCTGGCAGTTTATTGTATGCAGGGAAACTCTCTTGAACTTCTTCTGATCTGTTTAGGAAAAAGAGAATAGCTAGTTTTACTAAATCGCAGGTTGGAGAATACATGGAAACAACAGCCTCTCTTCAAGTGAACCAAAATAACCCCACAAAATATGCATAATGTTTCATTTTGTTTGTTTTTGTTTTTTTGTTTTTCCGAGACAGGGTTTTTCTGTATAGCTCTGGCTGTCCTGGAACTCACTCTGCAGACCAGGCTGGCCTCGAACTCAGAAATCCACCTGCCTCTGCCTCCCAAGTGCTGGGATTAAAGGCATGTGCCACCACTCCCGGCATAATGTTTTAAGAGTTTCGATCTTTTACCAAAACAATTTAAAAGTGAAAGCCCCAAAGCCATCCACCAGTTCCGTGGCTGTAAACCGTGGGCACAGCAAAGTCTCCATTACCTTCCAGTCTTTATTTTGGCCATTTTATTTCCATGCCTGTTACCTGGCTATCACTGTGACACGGGGTTGCAGGGAACGCATCCCTAACATGTGGTTCTTTATTGTTTTACTTGTAATTTAGTCCTGGCCTATCTGAATTACTTTGTGAGAGGATGCCAGGCTGTAGATATTAGCCAGGTAATCCTCCACACCTGCACACACACCCACATCCTGTAGGATCTTTAAACACTAGTCCTTATCATGGTTTATCGTGTGTATAGCTTTAGTATTAGCCATAGAGATAAGAACCAAAAAGTTCAGTACCACAGCAGGGTGCAGCTCACAGATTTTGGATGTCAACTACATGTATACAAACATACACACATTCCCACATAGACATTTCTGTGATGTTGTATGTTCCATTTTTCTGAAACCTTGCTTTCTAGGTAGCCCAGGTTAGCCTGGAACTCTTTAGCCCAGGGTGTCCTACTCTGCCTCCAATGTGTCGAGATTACAGATGTGTACCATCGTGCCTGGGGCTGGCAAGATGGCTGAGTGGGTGAAGCACTTGTCACTAAGGCCGACGACCTGAGTTTGATACCTGGACCCACACAACACGGTAAAAGAGAGAACCACCCCAGCAAGCTCCTAACTTCCACATGTGCGCTGTGGCAAATGCAAACCCACAGTGGATGTGCGTGTTGGTTTGTTTACGCGTGAGGTGGGCTCCAGTGTGGCCCACGCTGCTGCCAAGGATGACCTCGAGCTCCTCAGCCCCTGCTCCCACCTCCTGGGGCTGGGATCACAGGCATGCACCATTAAATGTCTTTTTTATGTAAAAACATGATATTGGAGGCTAAGGATTCTTCAGAAGCTAAGGTCTAGGCAATTCTTGATGTTATTGATACTTTTTAAAGCTTTTTGATTTATAAAAATAATAGATTTTTGTTTTAGAAAATGTGAAAACAAAAATAATCTCACCACATTTAGCCAATATTTCCATTTCTTTTTTAAGATTTATTTTCATCATTTTTAATAATGTGTAGGAATGTGGGTCTGCTTATGAGTATGTTCAGGTGAGTGTGGGTCCCCTCAGAGGACAGAGGCATTGGAGCTGGAGTTACAGACAGTTGTGAGACAGATGACCACCTCAGTGCTGGGATCTGAACACAGGCCTTATGGAATAACAGAGTGTTTCTAACCACTGAGCCATCTCTCCATCCTGGATTTCCGCTTGTTTGTCTTTTAGATAAAATCTCGCATAGCTTTGGCTGACCCCAAATTCAGAATATATCTGAGATGACTGAACTCCTGATCCTCCTGCCTCTGACACCTAAGTGCTGGGATTATAGGCATGGACCCCCACCTCTGGTTCACTTCTTTGTCCCTTTGAGATGGGGGCTACAGAATGTAGTATGCCCGCCTTCCTGCGCTTTTCTTTCTCTCCATTAGGTTGAGACAGTATATACCAAAACATACAGCTTGGTTTAGTTTTGGTTTTGTCTTTCATCTGGTAAGGTCTCTTCTTCAGAATTAAATATTTTGGAAACCATCCTGAACGAGTAAGAACTCTGCTACTGTTCGAAACTTAGGTTGTTCCCGGTGGTGCACGGGGCTGCAGATGTAACTCGGCTGAGGCTTGCCGGGGCATGCATCCCCCAGCACCATAGAAAGTTTGCTAGTACAAGCTTATAATCCCAGTTATAAGCAGAAGCAGAAGGATCAGAAGTTCAGTCATCCTCTGCTATGTGACTTTAAGGCCAGCATGGGATATATGTGAGACCGAAAGTAATGGAGCCGTCTAACAACATGGACTCCACCTCTGACTCTCTTGTGTTCCACTTGCTCTGTATGAGTGGAGAAGGCATGTTTTTGCAGGTCAGAGCACGCCTCAGACAATTAGATGACCGCTTAGCCCTCTGCTTGCGTGTGCGCGCGCGCGCGCGCACACACACACACACACACACACACACACGTTTCTATGTGCCGAGATCGAAGCGAACCCCTAGAAGCCAGTGCTCTTATCCACTGAGCGTCTCTTTATCCTGTCATGTGTTTTAAATGGAGAGCAGCGGGTTTAAAACCGAGTCCTGATGGACATCAGCTTGCGATCTCCCTGCCTCCCCCTCCCAAATGCTAGGAATCCAGCTTAAGCCCCTACACCCGGCTTGTGTCATTTTGTGTGAGTTGTGCTTTCTTTTCTCTTGGGTTAGAGTAAAGCCTCTTCTCTATGGTGCACCAGTCTGCCCTGAGATGGGGTCAGACACAGGCTCCAGGCTTCTCTGACACACATGCAGGGATAAGAACACTGGCTCCATGATTGACATGTTGAGGGAGAACAGCACACTAATTCTCCACCATTCAGAGAGCAGCTTTCCAGGAGGAGTGAGATGCTGTCCACCACAGACACCATCACATGCTGAAAGATGCCCCCAAAAGTGCTAACAGTCACTGATGGCCAGCCCCTCACCTACTTCATGTTCCAAGCTCTCGCTCCCTTCAGGGAGCCACTTCCTGCTGTTGTCAGCCAGTGGTGATGGAGAGGTAGTGCATCTCCCCCAGGAGGGCCAGGCTCAGACAAGAAAGGTGTACTGGACAACAGTGGGGGCTGTGGAGAGGACAGCTAGTGTTTATGGCCCTGAATCAGGGTTTTGTTGTTGTTGTTGTTTTAATAATAGACACTTTGACTCTGGGTTTCAGTCATTTCTCTTTAACAGAGTCAGCATTCTATTCATCCTGCAGATTTTTTTTTTTTTGAGGACCTATCATATGCTAGTCATTGTGTTATTTGTGCAGGAAAATATATCCCAGAATTATTATCATCAAAGATTGTGATCTCAGGAAGGGCTAAGAAAATTCATTGCCAAATTGTACTAGGTATTTTGATAAGTTTAGGATGCTGTAGGAGGGCTGGAGAGATGGTTCCGTGGCTAAGAGCATGGTGCTCTTGCAGAGGACCAGACTTGGGTTCCCAGACCTACGTGATATCTCACAACCATCTGTAACTCCATTTCCAGGGCATCCGTTGCCTTTTTCTGGCCTCTGAGGGTATAAGACATGTACATGATGCACATACATATGTGCAGGCAAACACTGATACACATAAAATTCTAGTTGTGCTGATAGTGGGGTTTGCCATCCTACCCTTGACTGTAAAACCGGCAAGAATACACAAGATCCACCCTTGGCCATTTCTTGACCTCTCTCCCCTGAGTCTGTCACTCTGAAGAAGAGTATATGAAGACACAGATATGTGGTAGGCATGATGGTGTGTGCCTGTAATCCAGCACAGGGGCTGTGGTAGGACCTAGGCTAATGTAGTAGGGCCCTGTGGAAAAATGAAGGAGAGACGAGATGGTAGAGACATGTCTATAACTGAGCTTAGTATCCTGGTGTGACCATCAGCAGATGTGTGTATAGCACATGAAGTTCCAGTGCCAGGCTGCCAGGCTGCCAGGCCGCCTAGGGTCCTGTTATGGCAAGGGGCTGTATCTGTGGCACACTCTCGGTGATGTACAACTCCCTGGCCCTCTGTAGTCTGAGTGTTCTCATACAAGATCCAGATGTCCCTCTTTTTTGAAAATTGCAGGCATGTTTGTGTATCTCCTGACTCCCATTCTCCCTTCTTTAAGGACTGCATGATTGTATGCGTGAGTCCCCAGTCTCAGCGAAGTTCACGAAGGGACAGAAAAGTGTTCCGCTGAAGCAACTTCTTCCGTGTCACTTGTATGTTTTCCCTTCAGTCTTTGTCCACCATTTCCAACCTCGGGGTAATATTGAACATTTATTTTTATCATAATTTCTCAATAATAGAAGGTCTTCTCCAAACACAAATAAAAGATATTGATGATTTAAGGCCTAGTCACCAGTCCCAGTGGTAGATTAAAGTATGCCAGTTTCGGAGGCCCTTACTAAAAGCAAATGCCAGAGACATCCATGGAAAAACAGAATCACTTTCAAGCAAGAAATAGCTAGAAGTCTAAACTTATAAAAGGTGTCATTCAAATTCCAGTTTTTGGAAAGTATAGCTTTAAAACTGGCCTGTAAGAGCCGGGTGGGAGCTGTACACGCCTTTAATCCCAGCACTCAGAAGCAGAGGCAGGTGGATCTCTACAAGGTAGAGACCAGTCCGGTCTATAGATCAGGCTCCACGACAGCCAGGGCTACAGAGAGAAACCTTGTCTCAAAAAGCCAAAATTAATGAATTAATTTAAAGTGGGCATCTAAGGTGCTTAGATGAGGCTCTGCTGATGGACTGCTTGCCTTTTGTGTTGGAAGCTGTAAGTCCCATCCCCAGCACTATATAAAGCCACACCTAGTTGGCACCCTCTGCAATCCCAGTACTTGGGCAGTGGAGACAAAAGGATCGGAAGTTTAAAATCATTCATGGCTCTAGAGTGAGTTTGAGGTCAGCCCCGTCCAAGCGTGACCCTGTCTCAAACTGGGTAGGGTGGGGGTGCTGATATCTAATGGGACTACAGATTTGGTTTAATACCTTAGAGCAAACCTCACAAACAAAAATACATTAAATCAACAATTCCCTTAAGAGTTGAGAGAATGAAGGCACATCGCCGGCTCCACCAATGGTTGTAGCCCGGCCTAATTTCTGTAAGTCACCTGGTACCTTCAGGCCAAGTCAGCTTGCCTCATAAGGTTCTTGTGATGGTTTGAATATGCTTGGCACAGGGAGTGGCACTATTTGGAGATGTGGCTTTGGTGGAGTGGGTGTGGCCTTGTTAGAGGAAGTGTGTTACTATGGGTGTGGGCATTAAGACTTCATCCTAGCCGCCTGCAAGCCAGTCTTCCATTAGCAGCCTTCAGATGAAGATGTAGAACTCTCAGTTCCTCCTACACCATGCCTGCCTGGATGCTGCCATGCTCCCACCTTGATGATAATGGACTGAACCTCTGAACTTGGAAGCCAGCCCCAATTAAATGTTGCCCTTATAAGAGTTGCCGTGGTCATGGTGTCTCTTCATAGCAGAAAACCGTAAGACAGTTCTCAAAGACCACTGTTGTTCTCAAAATCGTTATTACAGTTCTGCCAAGACCAGACACAGAGTGCATCTTTCCAATTCTGAACATCCATCCACCCATTCATCTATCTGTCTGTTTATTTTTGTTACTGGTTTTTATAGACAAGGCTTCTCTGTATAGCTCTAGCTGTCCTCAAAGTCACTGTGTAAACCAGGCTGGCCTTGAACCCAGAGAACGGCCCATCTCTGCCTCCTGAGTGCTGGGATTAAAGGCATGCACCAACGCTGCCCAGTAAATTCTGGACTCTTAATTTCTTTTCCCCAGACAAAATTCTTATCCGACTTTCCCCACCCCACCCCACTTTATAAAGACAGGGTGTAGCCCTACAGCTCAGATTGGACGTGAAGTCCTGGGCAGTTCTTCTGCCTCAGTGTCCTGGTAGAGTAGTAGGTGTGCTGTGACTACAGGTGTGAGCCGCCGGCCACATCTGGCTCTGAGGTTCTCAGGCTTTGGCCTCTTCTCTAGATTTAGAACTCAGCTGGCAGTTCTGACTACAAGGGAAATTTTTTTTGGGGGGAGGGAGGAGATTTCTTTTTAATGGTCAAGAGGGGTAGGAAAAAATATTTACCTGCAAGAGCATTGATCTCCTGATGCTGCTTGGTCTTTTAGTAAGCTTAGCTCTACTTTTTTCTTCCTTAGTTACTTCCTTCCTTTCCCCCTTACCAAAATACAGTATTTTGTTAGTTACCTACTTAGTTGTTAGTTGGTTAGTTAGGCTTTGGATTTAGGTTTTGAGGCAGGATCTCATGTAGCCCGGGTGGTCCTTGAACTCATTAAGTGGATGAGAAAGCCCTTGAACTTGTGACATTCCCGTCTCCACCGGGCTTAAGCATGCACCTCCACACCAAATTTTCACGTGAGGCTGAGCATCAAGCCCAAGGACTTCGTGCGCTCTAGGCAAGTACTCTCCAACTGTTCCTGCACACTAGGTGCTCTCTCCGACTAAGCCGCATCCCCTCTGGGATTGATTTTTGTTTGTTTAGATTTAGGTGAATGGGGGGACAGTAGAAAGGTGTCTAAAAACATATTTTTGAGTTATTTTATGTGTATGGGTGTTTGCCTGCACGTATGTCTGGGTACCACGTGTGTGTCTGGTACTCATGGAAGCCAGAAGAAGGCATCAGATCTCCTGGGCCTGGAGTTACAGATGGTTGTGAGGAGCTACATGTAGGTACGGGGACTTGAACCTGGGGCGTATCCAGGAGCTGCGAGTGCTCCTCTCTCTAGCTCCCTAATTTTATATTTAATGTTTCACTTTCTACCTGTTTTGAGTTTTTTTTTGGAATTACAAATTACGCTCATCCCCCAGGCTAGCAAGATGGCTCAGCAGGTAAAGTGATTTGCTGCCAAGCCTAATGACCTATCCCCAGGTCCACATGGCGGAAGAGGAACACTGACAGCCTCGGACCTCCACATGCATGCCATAGGCATGAATGACCACACCCCCTGCTCCACATACATGCATATGTGTAAAAGCGAACACATGTGATAGCTTACAAGATCTTAAAGTAAAAACAAATCATGCACATCCTGTCTAGGAGTACTATGAAGCTTACCCTCTTGGGTCTAGGATTCTCTGTTACCGCAGTCCCTTCCTTTACTGTCGCAAAGGGCAAGCTAACAAGCACACTTGTTTTACAGCTCTGTTGTTCCGCGGCACCTCCAGTTTCCTCCCTGTCAGTCCTGACATTCTCTGAGCAGACATTCTCTTTGTTGTTTGAGCTGCTTTCTGAGAAACGAAATCGTCGATATGGTATCAGTTTACCGGGTGCTTGGCTTTTCCCAGAACAAAGGCTCTCCCTGCTGGGAGAGGGGCAGTTTCCTCTCCCACAGTATACTATGTGCATGTCTATCTGTTCTGCAATCTGTATTAGGAAATCTACATCATTAGAATAGCGCATCACTTTCCAATGTCATGAGTTTCGGTGACATTTGCCCCCTTGTATAAACTTTCCAAGTTTACTTTCCTTATTAAGCCTGTTTGCTGTAGAGCCTGTTGTACTAGGAATGAAGCCAGAGGCCTGTGCAGGTGCAGTATTAGAAGACTCCACTGTGTTCATTATTGAGGTATACGTCGTGTCTCTGGAGAGGGATGCCTTTTTTTTTTTTTAAGATAATGTTAGACTTCGGCACTTACGTCATCAGTGTTTACTGATGTAAACACTGTACTACATGTAATATGGGTAGTGAGACAAGCCCCTTTCCCTCTCATTTCCACAAAGGCTGAGCAAATTTGGAGGAATTTAGCTCTTAAGGGGCCTAAGCAAGCAGACTGTTCCCAGATTCAGGGATTGTCACCAGCACTGTGGAGGCAGAGTTCGAAATCATGGGGAGGACAGACCAGAGCTCCCCATATAAACGCTGCATGTTATCTTCACACCGTGTGCACCCAGACACCTTCCTAGTACTGAGTTGACTTTTGTTTGCTTTTGTTTTGTTTTGTTTTTGAATGGAGGCTCAGTCTCCGCTCAGAGTGTCCATGAGCTCTCAGCAAGCCATCTCCCTGGGCCTGTTGAGTTCTGAGGATCTAGGTGTGAGCCAACAGCCCAGGGACAATCTTCCTTAAATAAATACTTGGACTATGGAGGGCAGATATCATTTAACAAATTCTAAGAATTGTAATGGATTCCTCTTAGGTATGTTTCAAACAGTGTATAACAACTAACACGTTGGTATAGTGTGTTCTTGGGAGCATGATGGTGCCTATGGCCTGGGCTGTGCCTCACAGGTCCCTGCAGTCTGCACCTGTGACCGAGCCTGCCTGTGGCCAGTCTTGCTGCCTCTGCCACCCCTCTTTCCACGTGGTCATGGCCGGCTCTCACCCCTCTATCTCTTATTTCTCTCTTTACTTTTCTATCTCTTTTCTTTTCCCCTACTTTTCTATAATAAAGCTTTAAAATCATGGGCTGTCTCTTCTTATCAAAACCCGCCCGGGCTGGAGCAGTAGAATAGGCCTCACTGCCTCCAGCCGCCAGACAAGATCAAGGACTGCCACGCCCCGCCTTCTCCCCCCTCCTCCCCCCAGCCAGGTCGCTTCCCTCAACGGGTAAACGGGCACTCATCAGAACCTCCCGACACTGGAATTACAGGAAAGTTGGGGGTTGGTTTGGTTTGGGTTTTGAGATGGTCTTAGAATGTAGCCCAGGCTAAGTGTAGGTATTTTTAAACAAGTATAAAAAACAGAGGCAGGAGGATCAGGAGTCCTGAGTTATATAGTAATACCCCCTGGGGGGGACAGAAAAATAAATACTGTCAAGATAAGTTAGTGAATGGCCATGAGGACCTCAGGCTGTCCCAGCTGTCCATTTCACTCCCTCCCATACTCCACCTGAACGTCCTAATTCCTACGTGTCCTGTAGATGGCAGTGCTTGTATGAAAAATAGCAGTTCCTGTGCAATTTGAGGATGAATAGTGTTTGGGTCCCTAAGGTTCATTTGATTTTTCCTGGACCCTCTGGATGTTTTAAACACAAAGTTTCTTATTAAATCATATTTCCATTCCATTTTCTTCAGCCATTATCTGACCTCCTGTCTAGTTGTAATAAAAGAACATGACAAATTGTAGCTATGGAGAAAAGGGTCTATTTGGCTTACATTTCACAGTCCACTGAGAGAAGCCAAGATAGGAGCCTGGAGACAGGAGCTGAAGCAGAAACCGTGGAGCAGTGCTGCCTAACGGTTGTCCTGCACGGCCTGTTCAGATGGCTTCCCTACACACCCAAGACCGCGTGCCCAGGAGAGTACTGCCCGTGTGCTCCAGGCCCTTTCCACCCATCATCAGTTAAGAAGATGCCACACGCCGGGCAGTGGTGGTGCACGCCTTTAATCCCAGCACTTGGGAGGCAGAGGCAGGCAGATTTCTGAGTTCGAGACCAGCCTGGTCTACAGAGTGAGTTCCAGGACAGCCAGGGCTGCACAGAGAAACCCTGTCTCGAAAAACTTAGAAGGAGGAGGAGGAGGAGGAGGAGGAGGAGGAGGAGGAGGAGGGGGAGGAGGAGGGGGAGGAGGAGGAAGAGGAAGAGGAAGAAGTTACTGCTGCACAGGCTTACTACAGACCAGTCTGATAAAGGCCTTTCCTCCACTCAGGTTCCCTCAACTCCAGCTTGTGTCAGGTTGACAGAAACTAACCAGCGCACCCCTCAAGCCTTCTTCTCCCCCCCCCCCCCGCCCCCTGCAACCTCCCAGAAGTCACATTACATCACATTTTCTCTTTGGAGCGAAATAATTGGAAGAATGATTACACCATGAACAAATCCGGTGTAAACTTGTCCCTGCATTTTTCTCAAGAAGATTGACTATCTGAGGACATCATTAATTGTGATGTGGACAGGGTAACCAACTCATATGTCTCAGATAACTTCTGTACAGGTCTGTAGTTCTGGGGCCAATCAAGTAAACGTTGAAATACAGGAAAGGGTCTCGTTAGGAGTGTGAGCAGCTTGTCTGGTTTGTGTGTCCGTTTGTTGTGGTTTTATTGTTTATTTATTTGTGGGGGTGGCACATGCCACAGCACGTGTGTAGCCAGAGGTCAACTCATGGAAACTAGTTTTGTCCTTCCACCATGTCAGTCCTGGGTCTCAAACCCAGATCATCAGGCTTGACAGCAAGCACCTTTAACTGCTGAGCCTTCACATTGGCCCCTGTTAGAGTTCTTTGAGAAAGGGTCTCATCGCCCAGGCTATCCCAGAATCTACTGCGTACCCAGGGTGGCCTCAAATTCCTGGGTAATCTTCCTGTCTCAGCCTCTGTGCCTAACTGATAATCTGTTCTGTTCTCTCTAAGCATTTGGGATTAGGGTTCACTCACTAAATATTGAGTACTTACTGAATGCCAGTTGTGTGCTAAGTAGGTGCCCCAAGTTCTAGTTATGAAAGGACATGGTGCCTACCTCTTCCCAAGTTAGGGGATTCCTGTAAGACAGCATTGGAAGGTACAGTAAGAATATTGCTCTTGAATAATTACAGATCTGCTTACCTGAAACTCTTCTCAAGAAAGTTGGAAAGTTTAGTCAAGGAAGATCTCTAAGAAGAAACATTTTCCAACCATGGCATTTTCTAACTGTCTCGGGACAGGTGCCCGAGAGTCTATATAGAAGAGGCACACAGAATGCTACTGTTCGGGTAAAGAAAACACATACCCCGCCCCCGCCTGCCCCCCCCCCCAGCATGCACATGCTTGTACACATCTTGCTAGAAGGCTCTCTGGAAATGGAGAGTGCCGTTTGCCTTTGAGGTAAGGAGCTGAGTGTCTAGAGGTAGAGTAGGAAACTTTTTTTTCTTCTCGTTCCGATCTCGCTCACTCTTGCCCAAAGATTTAAGAGGGCATCAGGTCTCATCACGGATGGTTGTGAGCTACCATGTGGTTGCTGGGATTTGAACTCAGGGCCTCCAGAAGAACACTCATTGCTTTTAACCTCTGAGCCATCTCTCTATCCCCCATGTAGCCCCCATGTAGGAAACTTTTTAATCTGTTTTTTGTCTGTTTGTTTTTGTTTTTTGTTTTTTATTTTTGAACCCTATAAGTTAATTACTCATACAAAAATAAAGTTTTATTTTCTTGGAACATCCTATAACAGCTGAGGAGAATATATACCAGCTTCTTTCATTTGATAGCTTGTATAAGCAAGTACAATCCTAAAGGTACACCTGACAAAAACTATCACCAAGGATCATGTAAGTGTGTGATGTATTTTGTTTTGGTTACAGGGAACTTTCCACTTTTATTTTTATGCCTCTCAACTCGTATATCCTGATCAACACCCAGTGGTTGAGAGTGGGTGTGGTTCCTCCCAGAGACGCCAACTGCAGGGTGGTTTTTTGTTTTTTGTTTTAATATACATCAAAGAGCCACATGGTTTTGTATCTGTTTGGTTTTGTTGTGTTGTGTTCAGGGGAAATTACACATGAAGTGTGCCAGGTAATCCTGGAAGAAGACAGGTTAAAGGGGAAAATGTGATTTAGTGAGTCCATTGGCATTGTAGAGAACTTAAAGCCAGTTAGATCCCCCTCGTGCAGTGACTTGCTTTTATGATGCCGTTGGAGGAGACATGGAAGATATGCAGAGCAGGGCTCGTCCGTGAATTCCCAGCCACTGGAGTGGTGGCAGCAAGAGAATCTTAAAGCCATGGTCAGCCTCAGTCACGCAGCAAATCCCATCTCAAACCAAAGCAAACATGTAAAAGAAATTCCATGGGATAGACAGCTGTACGTGACTCCCAAGGAATCCTATCCATATACATGTTTAAGAGTCATGTAAGAAGATGGAGGATTATAGACAATTTAATTTTTTAATTTAATTTTTTAACATCTATTTATTGTGAGCACAGTATATGGGCAGGGAAGAAGGGGTCCATGGGTTCCAGCCCAAGTCCCCTGGCTTGGTGTCAGATACCTGTACCTTTTAAGCTAGGCAGGGTAGTACTGACCAGTGGTCACAGCCCTCCGGAGGGAGAGGCAAGAAGATTAGGAGTAAGGGCTGTTGTTGGCTGCATAGGGGAGTCGAGGGTCAGTTCGGGCTATATAACAAGACCATATCCTGTGTCTCAAACTTCACCCTCATCCCGTAATCATCCCCCAAACCTCCCCAAAACCCAGGAGAGTATGCAATGTGTGGAGAAACCAACCTTGTCTTTTCACAGATAATTTAGACTAAGCCACTTTAAATTTCTCTTATAATATATCTTCAGCAGGCATAAAGGTTTTTGCCTGTATCCTGTCAGTCCTTAGACACTCCACACCTTTTTGTTTTCCTTTACAATGATCACAACACGTTTTTCCCCCCTGATTACACAATAGTTCCTCATCTTAATTTGTAGCCAGTAAACATGAAATTATACCTTGCATTTTATTTTTAGAAGGAAACAAGTTTTGGGCCAACAAGATGGCTCAGCAGGTAAAGGCACTCGCCTCTCAGCCTGTTGACAGGAGTTTGATCCCTAGGAAAGAGACATGTGTGTGTGTGTGTGTGTGTGTGTGTGTGTGTGTGTGTAATTTAAAAAGAAAAGTTTCATCGATATTGTAAAAGAGAGCAGTGGGCACGGCAGGAAGGCCAGCCTGACCCCAGATGTACAGCTGCACTCCTGTGTCCTGCTCTTGGGAAGGGGAAACGAGGCCCTAGAATCACAGGCATCCCTAGATACTTAACGAATTCAAGCCTAGCCTTCATGAGCGTGTCTCAAAAGGTCCCATACCTCCAGAACAAGAAAACGCAGCCTGCCTGTCTGCTGTTTTTGTTTGTTAGAGAAGGAAACGTGGGAAGTGGACCATTGGGGTCCCCTACCAGTAGAGAGGTGTGGAAAGGAGACCTTTGCGCGCTGCTACCCCAATGGCTGCTCAGCTCTCTTAAATTCCTTAAAGTTCAGGTGTCCCTGGTGGCTAAAGCACCTGTTTACGGGGCTTACTCACACCGCCAGGTTAGAAAATAACTGAATTCATCTAAGAAAGCTTTGATGTTGGTTTGGTGCTCATTATTAGAATGCAACAAGTATTGAACGCCAGCAACCTTTCGTGCATACAAGGTTGGAAACATTGAGAAGGATGTTTACTTGCATGTTGTTACAGTTAAAATCAGACGGAAAGGTTTAGCGTTGTGTAATTATGGAATATTTTCTAGCCACAAATTCCCTAGCTGCACATTTCACATTCATTAGCAATTAGGCCCAAGGATACTTGGATGCAAATCTGCTTTGGAAACTAATTTTTCCAAATACTTTGTTTCCTAGATTCCTACTAAATTGATATATGATGTCACCTATTCAACTCCATCAGCAGCTTTCTTCTGTGAGACAGCTTTGCTTTCTTCCTTGCTCTACTCTAGCCGCCCCCTCGCAACCCCCCAGGACTGAGCATTGAACTAAGCCTCACTCATGCTAGGCGAGTCTCTACCATCCAGCAATACCCCCAGGCCTCGTTTTTAATTTTGAACGGGTTTCTTTAATTTGCCGTAGCTGTTCTTGGAATTGCTCTGCTGCCCGGACAGCTTTGAACTTGTAATCCCCCTGCTTCGGCCTCCCCAGTTGCCAGGTTTACAGGGTGCCGAAGTACTAAATGAAGCTACTAAGTCGATCCTGGCAGTATGCTCCTCACTACCCGCCCCAGTGTTCTAGGTTTCCGAATGAAAGACACATACACACACACACACACACTCTCTGGCTGGGCCGAGTCCTAACCTCCACGTGGCTAGTCTACCCCCCTCCAATGTTCCTGATTTACTTACTAAAATCTATGTCCCATCTTTGCAGCCCTCTCCCGCTGTGTTCCCCCATCTCCTGCATGGCGACCGTGTTCCCTGGCCTGCCCCTCTCAAGCATGGCATCTTGGTTCTCCTTGTCCCAGCATGGCAGATCGCTATCTCCCTTCCCCCTCCACTGTCCCCTGCCCAGGAAATTCTAAAAGTCCCATCTCTTTCTCCCTGACCAGCCAACTGGCCACTGGCAACTTTATTTGCCAATCAAAACCAACTGGGGCACGATTCCCTCAGTGTCTTATGTGGAGACAGAGCCTCATGCAATTTGGGGGACCCAGATTAACATAATACAAACAGCATTAGACCAGACTCACAACAACAGACCTCACCTAGCACTTGGACTTTTGGTCAGCGTCTCAGACCTTACCTCTGCTGCCAATCTCATCCTGACAGTCCAGGAAAAGAGCTCTATTTTGGATCACTGTTGGCCATCTGCTAATCACAGGTGAGGTGTGAAAGCCCCGTTCCAGCTTCACTGTCAGCGACTTCATCCTTTTAAACTTCTCCAGAACAGGAGTCATGAAACAGTAACCTTGCGAGGTTTATACAAAGAGGCAGGTGAGACTCATAACATTGGACATGCTGAGATGTCAGAGAGGTAATCAGGGCCCAGTGAAGATTTCCTAAAATACCAGTTATAGAGCTCCTCCCCTGCTTCCCCAGTGCTGATATTAAAGGTGTGCAGCACTATGCTGCTTACTTTTTTTTTTTTAATTCTGTGTATGGATGTGGGCACACACATGCCAGGGCTCACATGTGGAGGTCAAAGGACAGCTTGCTGGTGTTGGTTCTCTCCTTCCCCTATGCAGGTCTGCTGGGCGTTGAACTTGCATCATCAGACTTGACTGTAAGCGTCTTTTCCTCCTAAGCAGTCTCCCCAGCCCAAGACTGTTGCTGATTCGAAGAATGGGTTTGAGGGTTAGAATTTTGTCGGTTTGAAGCTCTCCCCTGCTGTTTATTGCCCTGTGCTTTTGATCTAGTTGTCTAACCTTGCTGAGTTTAGTTTCCCCACATAAAAAGGTAGTATGTGAAGGCAACACACCAATTCATAGGATGTCTGTGGGGAGTCGATGATGATATGTGTAGAAACACTAACTTTTAAAGTATTTTAGATGTGCCATAATTGCCAAGGGACCTCATAATAAAAGTAAAAGATTCAACTCTTCCCTTTTGTCTAGACACCTGTGAAAGACTCTCCCGGCATCCCCTTGGTGAGAACCCACCCATCCCACCGTGCTCCTGCCTTGGTCAGAGAAGCACGGTGACAGAGGTGCCTCCGGCCAGAGCCTCCCTCCCTTCAGTCACATCCTCCGTTGCTTCCTGTTGCTTCCAGCGCCTGCATCCCCATTTCTGCTGAAAAAGCAGAAGTGAGGGACGTGTACAAGCTGGGGATTTCTACAGGCCGTTCTTAAGTCTGCATCGCATGTGTCTTAGTTAGGGTTTTATTGCTGTTAACAGACACCATGACCAATGCAAGTTTTATAAAAGACAACATTTAATTGGGGCTGGCTTACAGGCTCAGAGGTTCAGTCCATTGTCATCAAGGCAGAAACATGGCAGCATCCAGGCAGGCATGGTGCAGGAGGAGCTGAGAGTTCTACATCTTCATCTGAAGGCGGCTAGCGGAAGACTTACTTCCAGGCAGCCAGGGGGAAGGTCTTAAGCCTACACCCACAGCGACACACCTACTCCAACAAGGTCACACCTCCTAATAGGTTCACTTCCTGGGCCAATCATATACAAACCATCACAGCATGTTAAGCCATATTTATATGAATATAGTGTTTGGCAAATCTTTTCTCTGGGAAACATAAAGGAACTTCCCTATTAAAGGCTGAAATGTGTTAACCTTTTAGGGGACAAATATTATGTTCTTCTTATATAGTATAACGGTTACACAACTGCAGGGGCTTAATTAAACCTAGCATTGAAGACAGAAGAAACGTAGGCTATTAATTTGCCTCAAGGACCAGTACTGAGCCTGAACAGTAGTTAAGCATATGAACTTGTGAATTTTTAATTTTTTGTTTGTTTTGCTATATCTGTCTATGTACCTTATAATACCTGTCTTCTTTCTTTCTGTCTGTCTATCTATCTATATCTATCAAAGGGTCTCACTTTGTAGCTCTGGATGGTCAGGAACTCACTATGTAGACCAAGCCTCAAACTCACAGAAATCTACCTGCCTCTGCATCCTGAGTGCAGGGATTTAAAACATGTCCCGCCGTGCCCTGCAATAGGTATAGACATAAATATTAGAAATATGTATAGGAAAAAATAGAAATAGTAATTTTCCAGAATTTTGGAGACAGTTCTTCAGGCTTCTAGGGTTATTCTTCTATTATTGGGGGAGGGATGTTTGAGCACAGGCAGGGTCATGCCATAGCACATGTAGGTCACAGAACAGCTTTGCTTGGGATTCATTCCTCCATTGTCTGCTGAAATCCAGCATGGGACTCAGACCTGCTCAGCAGGGGCCTCTACCCACTGAACCATCATACCAGCCCTTCTAGACTTACTCTTAGACATTTCTCACTTCTAGATTTCTTGTTGTTTCTTATGGCTGTTATCTAAGTTTTGGTCCAGGGTTTTTGTTTGTTGTTGGTCTAGTTTGAGAAGTTGTTTTCAGTACTGGAGATTGAAGCCAATGCCTTCTACATATTAAGCAAGTGCTCTTACTAGTGAGCTAAATCCCAGCACGCACACACCCTTTAATTGTTAAGAACTTATTTTTTAATTATGTACGGGTTTGTGCACATGAATGCCAGGGACTCATGGAAGCCAGAGGAGTTGGGTGCTCCTGGAACTGGAGATACAGGCAACTGTGAACCACCTGATGTGGGCACTGAGAACCAAAGTCAGGTCCTCTGCAGGGGCCCGCTCTTAACCACCGAAGCATCTCTGCAGTCCTCACTCCCTGAGCCCAGCAGACCGTATCTTATTTTCCATTTGGATCCAGGTCTGACCCAGACTGACCTGGAACTCACTCTATAACCCAAGTAGACCTTAATCTTACAATCCTCCTGCCTCGGTCTCTCCACCAGCTAAGATTACAACCTTGTGTCGCTGGACTCAGCCTGTGACTTCTGATCTATAATATAAGATCTGCTTTATTCCCTCTGAAGACTTTCAGAGGCTTCCTTTGCCAACTTGACTTTCAAACTTTACAAGAAGGTGACTGGTGTGATGAGTTTGCATCCATTGAGTTGGCCAGGTAACAGACACTTTCATTCTGGAAACTCTTTGTCTAGTGAGCTAATTTTTGGTTATTTTGTTGATGATGCCATTTCTGGAATTCCTGCCCCCCCCTTCCCAAAATAATAGACCCTCAGGCTTCCATCTCCTGCCTCAGGAGTACACATTTAAGTTGTCCAGTTCTTTGTTAAGCCACGTCTCCAGCCAGCCTCACTTCTTTGCTTCCAACTCTAGAGTCTCTTGGGAGATTGTGTTACCCTTAGCTACGTCTGTACAGATCTGACTTAGTCACATCTGCAAGCTAAGTTCCTCTTGTCCCCTTGCTTTCCAGCTTCCAAGATTAGGTTACCTTTCTCTCCCAAGTCTGTGGGCTTCTATAGTTTTTATTATAGTTTTAAGGGAATTCCAAGTAGGATTAAAATCAGATGTGTGTTTGCCTTCTTAACATAGAAATGTATGTTCTCCTACTCTTATCCTGTGTTGCCAGATTGGCACAAACATCCCTGCCCGACTGTAGGCAAAATAACTGGTTAAAAGGTAGAGGGGGCATAAGAAAGAACCCTGTCATTCTTTTGGTTCTGATTTATGTCTCTTACTGGCTGACACCAAGAAATTTTGACGTAATAGACTAGACCTCCTGCCAAAGAATTGTACTCTTCTCCGGAGAAAGATCGAGTGGTGAGATTTTTAGAATGGCTTAGAAACTCTGTGTTAAAGTGCAGCTTCTTTGTGATTTCCATGTGAGTAGGGATCCTTCTGCTCGATGTTCTTAGTGCTACTAGCACCCCCTTCTCCACTGTAAGCTAAACACTCTACCTAGTAAGTTTCCTCTCCAAGGACAGATACAATTCTTTCACACCTCAGGGCAGGAGAGATGGCTCAGCTGCTACGAGCATTGACTGCTTTTACAGAAGACCCTGGTTCAATTCCCAGCATCCAAATGATGGATCACAACTGTCTATAAACTCCTGTCCCAAATGATTTAACGCCTTCTCCCAACTTCTGGGGGCATCACACAGACATGGTGTACATATGTACATGCAGGCAAAATGCCCATACACACAAAATAAAATGAAAGTATGCCTGCACATACTTAATCTAATAGCCATTAAGTCGCTTCGTATATGTATGTATATGTGTATACATATACTGCTGACACACTGAGGGTCATCCCTCTCCTAATGCCTCCACCTGGCTTTGAGTGTTTTTGAGTGTCTTTATTAATCAGTAAGCTCACCAGTTGTATTCCACAGTGACTTGTTCTTTGTTCGCAATCAAGATCCCAGATGGATCTGAGGAGAGGCTCAAAGAAGGACTCCAGGCCACATAGGCCGTGGCATTGAGCTGAATTTCTTTGTTTGATTATTATTATTATTATTATTATTATTATTATTAGGCATTTAATCCATCTAAATTCACTGAGTTAGACAGTATTAATGAGTTAACATTTATTGGGTAATTTTCTGTTTTTGTATCTACTTGCATTATCTACAGTAGTACTCATGATAAACAATTATTATTTCCATTTTACGAACAGTGAGGCAGGGGCACAAACAACAAATGAAGCTTTCCCATTTGATAAAGTTTGTACATCGTGGAACCAGAATTTGAACCCAGGCAGGCTGGTCCCAAAGCTTGTGTCTCCAGCACTATTGTTGCATTATTAAAGAGTAGATGCCAAATGGAAAGGCCGCTTTCATGTGTCTGTTCTGTCTCACGAACCGCTTACGCCCTCCGTTGGTGTTAAGTTGGAATAGTAACTGGAGTAATTTCTCTGTAGTTGGACCTTACATACATTTGAACAGACCAAGATGGTTAAAAGAACATGGTAACTATCGTGTGCACTCTGGGGAGGTTTTGTAATTAAAAGCCAAAACTTTGTCCACTGGTGCTGCTGGAGAGACTACAAAGATCTTCAAACCTTCTCTCTTTGTGTGCTTTTCCAGAGTGGGAGAAGTAGTCCCATATCTTGGATTAGATGTAGAATATTGTGGAAAACTTTTAAATTTATTTATTTTTATTTTTATTTTTATTTTTATTTTTATTTTTTTATTTAGAGCCAGAGCTGTTCAGTATGTAGCTCTGGCTATTCCTAACTCACAGTGTAGACCAGTTAACTGGCCTTCGTTCACAGAGACCTGTCTGTCTCTACCTCCCGAATGCCGGTTAAAGGCCGCTCCACTAAATCTGTCCACTTACTTTATGCACATGTGTGTATGCATGTCCGTGCACATGTGCATGCCCGTTACCCACAGGGTACTGCAGCTGGAATGAGAGCTGTCGTGAGCTGCCATGTGGCTGCCAGGGTTTGAACCGAGATCCTCTGACAGAGCGACCACGGTCAGTTCTAACTTCTGAGCCACCTCGTCAGCCCTGGTGGAAAATTTTATAAGCCTCTTGAGGGTGAGATTTGAATGCATCAGAATAAGTAGGCTCGATGTTTTTTAAATTAGCTTTCATTATTCAAAATACTACCCTCTCTTGCCTTGAAGAACAAAGGAGACACAGATACCGTGTAGACACTAAAGACAAAGAATGTGTATAAATAAATATTCAGAGAAAAGTGAGTCATGAGCCAAATCTGTCTTCTCGCTCTGCTAGCTAGGATCTACCCAGGCCCACAATTTGGTCATTTTCTAAAGGTTAGATTGCTGTGTGGGTGAGTCGAGTGGCACCAGAGCAGACAGAGGTGGCCGGGAAACACATCCCACACTGGGCAGGATGTGCCCAAGGGAGGCATGGCATTTCTCTTCCTCAATAGAATTGTTTCATTAACTGAGGACAAGATGAGGTCATTGAAACTCCCTAAAATACCAGCCACTGACAAACACAGGATATAGGATGAGTCTTAAAGCAGTGGGATCATTACGGCATCAGAGTGAGGTAATGTGACACGGTGTGTGTACATTTTCCCAAGTTGTTTTAAGACCTTCACAGAGCTGGTCTCTGAGAAACTTTAAATTCGCACGTAGAGATGGAGGTAGGGCTCCGCCTCTTCAGCCTCTCCCCTCTGAAACTGCCCCAGCCAACATCGAGCTTGTGGACCATGCGGATACCCACAGAAGGCTCCCGTCTTCCTGCTCACCCCAGGGTCTGCCTCTCATCTTCCACCACCCCATCGTCATCGGGTGCTAATCTCCCTTTACCACAGCATATAAAGTTTAAAAAGTTTCAACAAAACCATTTTTTTAAAAAATATGAGTACACTGTTGCCCTCTTCAGACACACCAGAAGAGAGTAATGGATCCCATTACAGATGTGAGCCACCATGTAGCTGCTAGGAATTGAACTCAGGACTTCAGGAAGAGCAGTCAGTACTCATAACTGCTGAGCCATCTCTCCAATCCAACAAAACTATTATTAATCTCTCTCTCTCTCTCTCTTTTTTTTTTTTTTTTTTTTTTTTTTTTGGCTTTTCGAGACAGGGTTTCTCTATGTAGCCCTGGCTGACCTGGAACTCACTCTGTAGACCAGGCTGGCCTGCCTCTGCCTCCCAAGTGCTGGGATTAAAGGCGTGCGCCACCACGACCGGCTATTAATCTCTTTTTAAGAACAAAAATATTAACAATAGGGCTGAAGAGATGGCCCTGCCATTAGGAGCACTGCTCTTCCAGAGGACACAAGGTCTATTCCCAGCACCCACACGGTTTCTCACAACTGGCTATAACTCCAATTGCAGGGGATTTGACTCCTTCTTCTGGCCTCAGTGAGCACCAGGCACACACAAGTGGTACATAGACAAACCTGCAACATACACACACATGCACACACTCATGTACACACACCACACCATCATCATCCTGTCTTACAAGCGCCTACTGTGCGCCGTAAAACTGAGGCTGACACAGCATCAGCTGAACAGCAGGCAAATAAAAACATCAATGACTATTTGACCTCAGATGCCTCAAGCCACAATTTTAAAAGGTTTCCTAAACCCTTTCCATGGTGGTATTTTCTGCAGTACACAGAAAAATGTTTAAGGTGGCAGTCACTTGAGAATAGAGAGTCCAGTATTGTCTCAAACATTCTCTTCCCAAGACTTAGCTCCATAGTAAAACAAAAAGAATCAAGACGGGGCAATGAAAGCTGGTAATGGACAGAGGGCAATAGGGTCACAGGGCAAGCAGCAAACAGCACACACTGGTGTGAGTTAGAGCCTTGTCTTGTCTTGTCTTTTCTGCTGTAAGCAACATAGATGGCGCAGAGCATCTGTCCTAGGCATGCTCATGACCTTTTCCGTTGTCTCTGAAATGGCTTCAGCTCCCTTGGTTGGTGAGAAACTGTTATCAGAATGAACTACTGTCCGTGAAAGGATCTGTTTACTTTTATCTCTTCTGACTAGTCTTTGGAATATCCTGACATCTACCCCGGTTTGAACAGGAACTTGCCCCACCCGATCTCTGCCATCGCCCAGAGCTATGGGCCACGCGAGACTGTCCTCGGTGAAGCCTTCACATAGAAAATGGAGAAGCATTTCCTGGCTTTAGTCTCCCAGACAACTGTGTAACTGGTAGATATTTATGTTGGAAGTATCTGTAGGCCATTTGTGGTTACTTTAAGAACTCTATTGTTTGTGGTGCTTTAAACTCTGGGTTCTATTTTAAGTTAGTTTGTTTGCCTTTTACAGCACAAACTCTGAGATACAGGCTAAAGAGGAGGCAGGTCATAGACTACATCTTCCTTAGTATACATACTTTTTTTCTGAGGAAAAAAGGTCAGGGGACTGGAGAGAAGGCTCAGCAGTTAAGAGTACTGACTGCTCTTCCAGAGGTCCTGAGTTCAATTCCCAGCAACCACATGGTGGCTCACAACCATCTGTAATGAGATCTGATGCCTTCTTCTGGTGTGTCTGAAGACAGGTACAGTATACTCATATACATTAAATAATATTTCAAAAAAAAAACAGGGATAATCTCAAAAAAAAAAAAAAAAAAAAAGGAGGGACAGAACAATAAATGATGCCTTGATTCCCCCAACACGCAGTCCCAGTTTGCAGAAAGAATGGCCGCAGGCCAGTTTGGGTGAGAACAGTTTCCACTTAACCCAGCTTCCCTTTCACCCCAGGTTCCGTAAAGAAAGAGAAAAACCGAGTTCAGGAATATAAGCTTCCTGTGATTTTTTTTTTAAATAGTTACTTTTATTTTATTTTATTTTATTTTATTTTATTTTATTTTATTTTATTTATAGGAACACACTGTAGCTGTCTTCAGACACACTAGAAGAGAGCATTGGATCCCATTACAGATGGTTGTGAGCCACCATGTGGTTGCTGGGGACTGAACTCAGGACCTCTGGAAGCGCAGTCAGTGTTCTTAACTGCTGAGCCATCTCTCCAGCCCTTCTTCCCATGATTCTTTTTTTTTTTAAAGATTTATTTATTTATTAAATGTAAGTACACTGTAGCTGTCTTCAGACACACCAGAAGAGGGGGTCAGATCTCGTTACGGATGGTTGTGAGCCACCATGTGGTTGCTGGGATTTGAACTCAGGACCTTCAGAAGAGCAGTCAGCACTCTTAACCGCTGAGCCATCTCTCCAGCCCCCTCTTCCCATGATTCTTAAAGAGTAATTTTCATGCCTTCATTTCACACAGGTTATGACAATAGCAGACACTCCTAGGGAATGCTACTGAATTCATTAGCGGAGGAACACTGGACCCTAACACGGTGGTAGGCTTGGGTGTTCCTCCTGACTAAAGCTGACAAGAAGGACAGAGGGGTGGTGCTCCCTCACCACCAGTTCCTGGAGCAGAGAACTCGTAAGATGATGTTGTATAGCCATGGCCTCCTGTTCCATGTCCTCAAATACACACCGGTTGCTTTCTAAAGCCACTAAAATGAGGTGACATTGGCACAAAGAGCTTGTCCTGAGAGCCAGGAAGTTCCTTCCTTTAGGTCTGGAGCTAAGAGCACTTGCTGCTCTTGCAGAGGACCTGGGTTATGTTTCCAGTTCCCATGTGGCAGCTCATAACTGCCTTTACTCTAGTTACAAGGGATCCAACCCCTTCTTCTGGCCTCCATAAGCTCTTGCATGGAGGCCACAGTGCACATAAACTCGTGCAGACACATGTATGCATAAAAAATAATGAATAAACTTAGAAACAAACAAATTTAATAATACAAAAAGATCCTTCCTCTATGTTGCTACATGGAAGCACCCTGAATAAGTCCCAGATTTCTCTTTACTTCCTCATCCCTAAATGAGAAAACACTATAGACTTCCCTCATAAACTGTTACAAGAGATAGTAAAAAAATTATGAAAGATTTCATCTTTACATATGAAGAAACTATATGCAAATAATGTAAATTTGCATTTTTATAATGATGGCGTGATTAATAGCACAAAGTTAATGGAGAGGGAAGAGAGGCATAAGTGGAAAGTACTTTATTCATTTTACAAATAAGACCTCAACAAATAAATAAAAAGGGGATTTGGAATTCCTGGGGCCAGAACCCCAAAGCATCAGTCCTGGGCTGATACCAGTTTAGAATTGTGTGCTCAGTTGCTCATATTAAATAGGAATAGTGGTCACGGACAGCTAACGCTTCAGTTATAATTCCGCTGAGAGCATCTTCTCACCGGACGCTCTGTGGAGCCAGAACCTCACCATCCTCATGACCTTGTTCCCAATGCCCTCTGACCTTACCCGGGGAGGATGCCTGTTGGCCAGAGGCATTGCTGGCCTCTACCACACCTGGGTGTTACCTTGTCCTCTCTCTGCATATCTGCACTCGTGTAGAAATTCCTAGGCTCAGGCCGCAGAAAAAGAGCTATCAGGAGGAAAGAGTTTTTCTGCACATACAACGCACACGTGTTATCTTTGCTGGGTTCACCCAGTCCTAATGCTCCCTCCATGTTAGTGTGACAGGTGTTCTCTCCCTGTCTTAGGTTGATTCTCAGGAGCTTCTTCTGACAAGTATTTCTTCTAAATGTCCGCCTTCTCCAGCTTCCACCTTTGCTACTGGCTTTTTATGATCAAATGTTCTCATGTCTCCTTTGCCTTTAAAGCAGTTGGAGGGGGCATGTGCATACAGTGTGTGTGTGTGTGTGTGTGTGTGTGTGTGTGTGAGAGAGAGAGAGAGAGAGAGAGAGAGAGAGAGAGAGAGAGAGAGAACTCAGTACTGTGTTACTGCTATGGAACCATGAAATTGGTTCTATGCATTTGCAGGTCACATCTTGGTCCCTACATGATGCCCCTACACAACTAGTAGAGTCTTCCTCCCTGAAAACACACACACACACACACACACACACACACACACACACACCTCCCAGGGTTCCTCTGGTTGGACCCTCCACTTCCATCCCTTTTGGGTCCTTATCCTGTTCCATGATAGCTCATCTCCCTTCTCCCTCCACAATCCTCATTTGATCTTGAATCTAAAGCTTTCTATTGGCTGCCTATGAGACACCCCCAACTCAGGGATATCAAAGGTTCCTTCCCTCAAGGCCCTGCCGGGAGAACCACTGTCCATCCAGTGGTCCACTGTGCTCTGCTTTTCCTGCTCCAAGGGCGCCCTTCTCCGTCTGTGCTGCTAGTTGTCTCGTTGTTTCCGGCCAGGGTTGCTGCAGGAGCCTCCTAGTGACACATGCACACACACTCCACGCATGCACACTCTCATGTCCCCGGTAGCACAATCCAGAATTTTGCCATCTACAGTGATCGTCTGTTTTAAATCCTTTCATCCCCCCTCTGCTTTGAGGCACGAACAGAGCCCTGTGAGTGAGACCGGTGCATCCGTTCCCCTCCTCCTAGGCATTCTCCATGTCATCCTCCCAGACCTCTGCCTGAGCTAAATCTGACGCTTCCTGATTCCGAGCATTCAGCATGCTGCTCCTTGTCCGTGAAACCCCCGTCCCCTGTCTGGGCAACTCATCTGGGAACTCTGCTGCACTGTGTCACTGGTTCTGTGGAGATACGCCTGAGCGTGACTGAAGTGACCATCCTGTGCTCTCTCCTAGCAGTGACTACACTCTGTTAGTCATCTAGCAGCAATGCCCTTAAGTTAGGAGATAGCTGCCTTCATATCTGCATCTCCAACCGTTTCTGCCTAGGAGCTTACCAAGGAAGTTCCCAGTGATGCCGATGAAGGACTGGCTTTCCCCCATCACAAGCACGCTTTGAAATACACAGACACTTGCAAGCACACACACACACACACACACACACACACACACACACACACAGGCATGCCACAAAGTAAAACACTTTACATCCAAGCTGGTCTCTACGCCCTGCCACCCATTTACAGAAATCAGCAGGTTGGAGACCGTAGCCCATGATGCCAGGGGGATAAAATCTGCAAACTCTGAGTGTGGAAGATTTTGTGAGACAAGCCACGTTTCTTTAACTGCAAGGGACAAAAGGGCTGAGGCCTGGTGACACGGGTGAAAGTCTGTAATCCCAGCTACTTGGAGGCGAAGGCAGAAAGAGCAAGTATTCAAGCCTTGCTTAGGATGAACCCAAGGCTGCCCTACGCAGCTGAGACCCTGTCTCGAGTGTTTTAAGACGAGCCCTAGGCATATACATCAGTAGTAGTACATCATGTGCACAGGAACCTAGTCCATCCAGTACTAGGGGCCTGGGGGGGCGGGGTGTGTGTGTGTGTGTGTGTGTGTGTGTGTGTGTGTGTGTCAGGGAAGAAAAACACCAGAGAAGAAAGTTACCAACAATCCCAATCACAGGGCTCTGTTCTTCATATGTGCAATAGCTTCTTATGTGCAATAGCATATATGAAGCCTCTTTTTTTATCCTAATTTTTGTTTTGTCTTGAGGCAGTGTCTTCATACGTAAGCTAGGCTAGTTTCAAATTCACTTTGTAGCACAGGCTAGCCTCAATTTTGATATCCTCCTATCTCAGTCTCCCAACTGCTGGGATTACAGGCTTATGCCACCTCACCTTATAAAATCCTTTTTGAAAAAAGAAAATAAAACAACAACAACAACAGAAACAGTGTCCAATAAAAACCACAGTAGGGAGAATAAGAAAGACGTAGTCCAGCCGGGCTGTGGTGGCGCACGCCTTTAATCCCAGCACTTGGGAGGCAGAGGCAGGAGGATTTCTGAGTTCGAGGCCAGCCTGATCTACAGAGTGAATTCCAGGACAGCCAGGGCTACACAGAGAAACCCTGTCTCGGAAAACAACAACAACAACAACAAAAAAAAATTGTTAGAAATAATGCCAAGCCGGGCGGTGGTGGCTCACACCTGTAATCCCAGCACTTGGGAGGCAGAGGCAGGCAGATTTCTGAGTTCGAGGCCAGCCTGGTCTTCAGAGTGAGTTCCAGGACAGCCAGGACTACACAGAGAAACCCTGTCTTGAAAAACCAAAATAATAATAATAATAATAATAATAATAATAATAATGCCAGATGATGGTGGCACACACCTTTACTCCCAGAAAGCACTGGGGAGGTATAGGCAGGCTTCGAGGCCAGCCTGGTGTACAGAGTTCTAGGATGGCTAGAGCTACTCAGACAAGTCCTGACTTGAAAACCCAAACAAAAAACAAACAAAAATCATTGAAAAATATAGTGTTTTGCTTCAAATTTAGCATAATGACTTTTGTGTCCTGTCCCCATCCCTGGGAGCTCTAGAGGGTTCGGTTTAAAGACAACTGATTAGTCTTTCTTCAGAAATCCACACCTGCAGCCAGTGTAGCACAACCTGGGCAGAGGTTAGAGATTTGTAAACTGGCCATGGTGGTGAGCACCTGTAATCCCAGATCTCAGTATATGGAGGTGCAAGGGCCAGATGTTCAAGGCCACCCTTGACCTCATAGCTGGAAGCCAGCCTGTGCTGCTTGAGAGCGGCTGTTAAACAAACAGCAACAAAGAAGGCATTAACTTATCATTTTCATCAGGCTTTAAAGAATGGAAAATTATTAAAAGCTATTCTCTCCCAGCCAGGAGGAGACTCCCCCGAAGGAACCGGCTGGAAGAACCTGCCCAGTGACTTGAACTTTCTTTGACTCTTTGTGTTTTTTAGCTCCTGGGTGTAGTTTCTCAACTAGCCCAGCAGAATCTGCAGTTGCTGGTCCTGGGCCGGAAGCACATGCTGAGACCGAGTTCCCAGTGGAGGAGGGACGAGATGGCGCAGGTGCAAAAGCTAGCCCACTGTTTTTTTGCTGATAACATGTAAGTCTGGAGGGGACCGGTGAGTTAGCCTGGGTTCCGGCCATCCGCTCACTGGTTATCTACTCAGTCATTTGGAAATGCAGGCCTGCCAGTGTGCAGCCTTGTTTAAAACGAAAACAGAGATGAAGGTAGCTTACAAAGTCCAACATCCACGGTAGAGCAGACATGCAGGTAGGGAAGTCGGCACACGAGAGAGAGGGGGAAGTGGTCTGGAGTGAGGCTGCTGCTCAGGATACACACCACAAACTCCAAAACCGATCCGTGAGCAGACGCCAACAGATGTGAACACGTGTCTGTCCTTAGTGACAACAAAGCACTGCCCTTTTAGTCCTGACTGAACAAGCCAGCAGATGGCCTCCTTGTAGCCGGTGATCACTGCTGTGGGACAGAGTCCTTACCTCGCAGTGTTCCTCCCTCATACAGGGACAGCAGGGACTCAAAGGTCCTAGCACAGGAATTAGCCGGACACTGGTGAAGAAAAGGCCAGTGTGGGTGGGTCAGAACAGCCACCGGGAAAGCAGTCCTTCGGGCCGGGGATGCAGTTCGGTTGGGGGAAAGCTCTCCTGGCCTGCAGGAAGCTCTGGGTCCCACCCCAGCCCCGTGTAAACCCAGCTGTGCTGGTACTGGTCTAATCTTAGCCCTCGGCAGTAGAAGCGGGAAGATCAGGAGTTCAGGGTCGTTCTCTCCTATACAGAGGCCATCCTAGGACACGAGACCCTGTTTAGAAAGCAGGGAAGGAAAGAAGGGATGGGAAGGGAAGTTTCAAAATCAAAGAGAAGGACCACATTGCAGAGGACCTCACCCGGGCCTGCATTGATTCTCATAGAAGATGCCGTTGAGCTACACCTTCCCAGGAAGCCAAAGGAACGAGGAAAGTAGGATTAGTAAGACAATATGCAGGTCATAAGCAGAAAGCAGCTCTGCAGGAGGGTAACCTGGGCCGCACATGCGAACCCCCAGTGTGCCCACAGGTCTTCACACCTAGCCAGCACGCGTAGGTGTCACACTTGCAGGCATCCCGAGCTGTCACTTATCAGAGTGTGTGCCTCAGCCTACGCTTAGTGCTCACTAGCAGCAGTGAGAACGTCACGGTTCTTTGGAAGTACACAAAGAATTTATTCTTATAAAGGTAAAAATGGCTCTTGACGCATGAGGCAGGAGGTCAACCCCTCATTCGGATCACAAACCAAACCACGTTTTTAAGCCTCAAGGGGACATTTCCATTGCTTTGAGAGCAGAAGTCTCGATCCTCCTGTGCAGTGTTGCTAAGCATTGGGAGTCTAGGCCGGTGTCTGATCACAGACCTGCTGATGCCCGCCCAGAGCAGTATTTACCTCGTTAAAAATCTTCATGATAGCCGGGCGTGGTAGCACATGCCTATAATCCCAGCACTTGGGAGGCAGAGGCAGGCGGATTTCTGAGTTTGAGGCCAGCCTGGTCTATAGAGTGAGTTCCAGGACAGCCAGGGCTATACAGAGAAACCCTGTCTCGAAAAAAAACAACAACAACAACAACAACAACAACAACAACAAAAAATCTTCATGATGTTGTAACACGTAAGCCCTGCACCAAGTTCAAGGAAAGCCTATCTGTTCATTACTGTCATCGCTGTCATCTGTCTTATAGAAAGGACCTGGATAAACCATGCGCTGTAACCCAGGAGTCTCATGGGCGTTGGGTCTGCTCTGGGGCCTGCGCATAGCCCTGCAATTACTGTGCCGGCTCAAGTTCTAAGTTTGTTATAAAGACTGACCCACTGGTCTCCTGCGTCTCTGGATTTAGATATTTATACTTTTAATGTTAACTTGTATTCTCTACTAATATACCAAACAAACCTTTTAAACAAAAACAAAACAAAAAACCAGAGCAATGTGATGATTCCCATAATCCCCCTGTAAATGCAACCTGTTCTGACATTCCACTCTTCTCCATATAAAATGCCTGTGGACTTTAAGCTTCCTTGTTTTTGCTTTGTTTTGTTTTGTTTTGTTTTGTTTTGTTTTGTTTTTTGAGGAGATCACAACTCTAGCCCAGGCTGGCCTGAAGGTTTTTATGTGCCCTCAGCTTTCCACTGCATTTTAGAGAGTGTCACCCAAACGAAGGCCTCAGAGTGCCTTACGGGGTCATTCAGATCCCGTCTGTCAAGAAATCAGAGGTGCCTCTAGGGAAAGCCGGAATCTGAGAATAAGGGTGGACAATAACGCCTCCTGACATGTCTGACCGCATTCTCCCTTATGTCTGCCGCAGCTCAGAGGACGACCCTTTCCTTCTGTATGCCACACTGAACTCGGGCAATCACTGCAAGTTTATCACCAAAGACCTGCTGCGGGACCACAAGGCCTGCCTGTCTGATGCCCGGACACAGCGCCTGTTCTTTAAGTGGCAGCAGGGACATCAGCTGGCAATCATGAAAGGGTTTCAGAAATCAAAACTAACTTTCCAGGTATGGGCTCTGTGCTCTAAGTGATGCTACCGGGCGTGTCTGAAGAAGAGACTATGACATAGGTTTTTGTTTTTTTGTTTTTAAATGTCACAAGTTGAAAGTTCTAACTACTTGTTTTAGTTTGGCTTTTAGTAGTTAGCCAGTTCCTAGAAACAACACCTGTCAGACCCAAAAGTATTTGTAGGCCAACTCCAAATTGACCGACACATTGAAACTTGTGGGGTGTCGTGATTGTGCCTACAACTGCACCTTCACCCACACTCAGACCTGCATGTTCCCGTCTGCCTGTTCCCTCGAAATAGCTCGGAATTTCTTATCCTGTCTACTTTTCCTTTTAAGCAACTTTTTCAATTTTTTAAATTACATTTGTGTATTTAAGTGTGTGTGTGTGTGTGTGTGTGTGTGTGGTGTTGAGATTGAACTCAAAGCCTTGCATGCATATGCTAGGCAAGTCCTCTACCACCGATCTACACCCTTAACCCAGTTTTCTCCTTTGATCTGGAGATGGGGTACTTTTGGACACACTAAACTCAGGCAGATCCTGTCTTTAGAATCCTAATTCACCTGCCAGGCCCCGCTCATGCATAGTGTTCCTTTTTTGTTTTTATTATATGTCTGTAGATGTGTCTGTGTGGGTGTGTGAACACCAGCACAGCTGCCCAAGGAGGCAGGAGGTTCCTGGAGCTGGAGCTGCAGGCAGCTGCGAGCCACCCGGTGTGTTTGCGGGACTCGGCTCCGCCCTCTGCAGGAGCAGCCCCGCCTCTTCAGCCCGTGTGCTGTGCTTCTGAAGACTGATAGGAGAGTAGATTCTAAATTCCCTCATTATGAAAAAAACTAAAAGCTGGTAACTCACATCCAACGCCTTGAGTAACCATTCCGTGGCGTATGCATATTTCAAAATATGTTGTTGCACATGGTACTTTAAATAAGTTTATTAATTTTTAAAATAGGCCAAAATGTGAAACCAGTTTATGGGAAAGAGTATGCCATGATATTACAGCAGTTAATAAATCAGCAAAATCAGGACTGTATTATGGGAAATGATTCAAGATAACTGACCTGGTTTCCTCAGAAACAAAAACAAAAAGTAAAAATAGAAGTTCAATAAAAATTGAGATGAGAAAGGAGGGTCTAGATTCAAAATCAGTATCAGACACCCAGTCTCTCACGAAGGAGGAGTCTGTGCTACTTCCCACTTAACAAGAAAACTATACAATACAGTATGCATATATACAATAATGGAGAAAATAGAATTGTTGATTATTCTAATGTTTATATTCATACATATATTAATATATGCATGCATACATGTATTTTAATCAGACAAGCTTTCACCATGTATCTCTGCCTGTCTTGAAACTCTCTATGTTGCCCAGGCTAGCCTCCAAGCCCTCCTATCCCAGTCTCCTGTGCTAGGATTACTGGGTACTATGCCACCATGCCTGTCTTAATTCCGTCTGGGTGTTGGGGAAAGGGTAGTAATCTCATTGATTTTAGAATTACAGAATAAATGCTATTTTTCTCATTTGAGATTTACTTCCAGATAATCCTATGAGAGGGCTATTTTTCTACTTTCTATATTTAATTTTCCCTCTTCCACTTATAAAACCTATAAGCACAATGAAACAGTCCTGTAGGGAGCCGTAACCTTAAAATGAACCCCCCCTTTACATTTTTATTTTATTTACAGTTGTGGGTGCTAGGGGAATAGGTCAGTGGTTAGTGCCCGCTGAGCTCAGATCCCTGCACCCACAAGCCCAGCATGTCCTTGTACATGCCTGTGGTCTCAGCACTGGAGTCGAGACACGAAGATCAGTGCAGTTTGCTGGTTGCCAGCCTAGCAAGAAAAGCACAAGCTCCAGTTTCAGCCCCTGATTCAAAGGAATAACGTGGAAATGGTAGAAAAGGGCACCTTGTCCGCCTCTGGCTTCTGTGCGTGCACAGGCATGTGTATTGGTACATACGTGTGCGTACACCATTCACACAGATATAGGAAGGAAGGAAGGAAGGGAGGGAGGGAGGCAGGGAGGGAAGGAGGAAGGAAGGAAGGAAGGAAGGAAGGAAGGAAGGAAGGAAGGAAGGAAGGGGAGAAGGAAATACAGTGTCAAATAAAACACAATCCTCTTCCAAAGAAACAGAAAAGACTGGGGAGAGGTCGGTAACCTGTGGTGTTCACCGTGTGCCTCTCTGATTCACAGCACATCCTCAGCTATGACACCGTGGTGCAGACAACTGGAGACTCCTGGCACATTCCTTATGATGAAGACCTGGTGCAGAGAGCCTCCTGTGAAGTGCCGACCAAGTGGCTGTGCCTCCAGAGAAAGACACGCGCCCCCTGCTGAGTGGGGGTGGGGGTGGGGGCCTCCTGGCCTCCGGGCTGCTGCAGAGTTCTTACATCCCATCAGGGCTAGAAATAAAAAGATTTTAGTAGCACGGTTCAGTTTAGTTGGTCTGCAGCGTCAAATTGACTTTCAGCTTCGTGTGGTCTTGTTTCTGAGACCAGGTCTTGTTTGTGGCCCTTTGGCCTCCCTCCTCCCACTTTTACTTGCTGAGTTTACAGGCATGGGCCAACACGCCTGCTGTATGCAGTGCAGGAGACGGGACATGAGCTTCATGTATGCAAGGCAGGCATTCTACCAGCCGAGCTATATGCCTCCTCACATCTTATTTCTAAAACAGGAGTAGAGAGGAGGAGTGTGGTGTGTAGGCATCTGCCAAAGTAATTGGCACATAGCTAAGTGGGGTCCCTATCTGCCATCTTTGGTTTGGTTGGGAGATTGGGTGGTTGGCTGGCCTAGTTGGTTGGTTCTTTTGAGACGGGATTTCTCTGTGTAAAATCCTGGCTGTCCTGGAACTTACTCTGTAGACCAGGCTGCCCTTGATCTGCCTGCCTCTGCCTCCTGAGTGCTGAGGTTGCCCAGCCCCTGTGTGGTGTCTTACCCATCCTTTGTCAGCTTAGAATTCACCAGCCATACACACAAGCCGGTGTCACCTGGGCCTGGAGACAGACACAGTGACAGTTATCCAGTCTCTGCTGACAGCTAGCAATAGTTTACCAGAGTGCTCTCGGGGATGTGCCCCCAGGTATATACTCAGCTGGATAGATTGAGGCTGTTGGTTTTTTCCTTAAGGCTATGTCTCACTTTATAGCCCTGGCTAGCCAGGAACTCACTATGTAGAACATGCTGGCCTCCAACGCATAGTTTTCCTGCCTCTGTCTCCCAAGGCCTAGGGTTAAAGGTGTGTGATAACTGTGCCTGTATAAAGGGTTTTAGGTGTTCTTGTTGGTGATGGTGATGTTTTTGTGCTTGTTGGTGAGGCTATCAAGCGGTGTCTCGCTATGCGTACCTATCTGGTCAGGAACTTACCCTTCCTTTGCCCGAACATCCAAGTGCTAGGTTGTAGGCGTGAGACACCACGCCCACTTAGACTGAATTGTTAGAACTGCCGTGAAAGGGGCTGGGGGGTGGGGAGGGGGGATGGCTCGGTTGGCAAAGTACTCTCCGAGGACCAGAGTTTGATCCTGGGACTCACATGCCGAGCTTAGCGGCATATGCTTAGAAAGACAGCCCTGGGGGAGCTGAGACAGTCTCGCTGGTCACCCTGCCTATCAGGTGAGCTTTAGGACGGAGGAAGAGCCTGTTCAAGGTGGCTGGCTTCTGAGGAAAGATGCTGGAGGTGTCCTCTGGCCTGTACATGTACATGCACACCCACGTGAACAAAAGAGATGACTGCGACAGTACATTATAATTAGTAGTTAACACCCGAAAGATTTTTGGTAACTCTGGCAAAAACAAAAAACCAAAAAAAAAAAACTTTTCAACTAAGCTAAAATTAATACACCAGTCATCTTTTTAGTGCTGCTTAAAATCTACTCCAAGAAGCAAATGCCTGAGAAGTCACTGGTAGCAACTTAATCTCTAATATGTTAGAGAAATAAATTCAAGATGTCAGGTCAGGCAGCCTCGGCAGCTCTCAACAAGCAGACCTTTATTAGGGATCGAGTTCAGCTGCCCTCTAAATATTTAAAGTCCATTACTAAAGTTCTCTCAGACTGTCTATGACTACATAAGAATAGAATGTCTGTGTCCACTAGGTGCCAATGGAATTCCTGCCGGTTCTATCCGTTCGGATTTTCCGGGGTAGAGTTGAGTCCTCGGCTGAGGGGTTGGGACGAAGCATCCACCTCCACGAAACAGCTCCTTTTTCGGTGGATATGGCCAGTCTCCGAAAAAGTAAGTGCCTCCTTGTTGGCTATTCAGGCCACTTCAGAGGCAGGGAAGGCTGGCTCTCCTGCTGAGGACTCCCTTTGGAAACTTTGTATACTTTGTAAACTTTGTAATCCCTCAAGGCAGGAAACAGGCGGGGTCCACTGGCCAGGCCCCTCCCCCAGGCCTCCCTGACCTCAGTAACTGCCTTTCCAGCCTCTGTAACTGTCACCTGCAAAAGTCATCATCTCCAGCCCCTCAACAGGACCCTCCCCACATTATGCTAATTTTAGGTTAAAAGTCTGAACAAAACCCACCAATCCCTGAGCAGGAAAACCCATCAATCCCATCAAGTAAACTCAGATTTTATAATCCCACCAACCCTCACCCTAGAAAGTACCACACACACCCAAGAACCCCTATATAGACACTGCACCTTGTCCAATTTGCTGCTGTCTAGTCCTTCCCGGGAGCGTGGGCAGCCACTCCTGGATTTGCCCCTCCCCTCCATGGACTCTCCAATACATCTTTTATGGGATTCACTACCACCTCATTTGAAGAAGACAAGAAGCAAAAGAAGGGAAGAGGAAGCAGAGAGGCTGGGGGGCTGGGGGTTGAGGCGGGGGTGGGAGTGGGGGTGGGCACATCAGGATCCAGGGCTGAGGCTCCTTAGCGCCTCAGCTCAGGATAGCTCTTTGTAAACTATAGCCCTCCCCTGGGCTAGCGTCACTGCGCTGTACTGCGCTGCCTCTGCTGAGGAGGCTTCCTCTCAGAGCTCCGTGGCTCCCGTGTCTCAGGATGCCCTTCTATTGGGACACTGCTCTACCTCAGAGCTGTGCGGTTCCCGGGCTTCCGAGTCCCAGGGACACCTTCCCATCCAAGCAAAAAGGCCAACACTGTGTAAAATTTGTATACGTGGATCTTTGCAAAAAAAGAATTTTTTTCCCTCTTTAGTGACCTTGCCCTAGACTTCAATTCAAGGTTCCTTTTCTTTTTGAGACAGGGCCTCCACTCTGTAGCCCAGAATGTAATATGTAGGCGAAGCTAGCATACATGTTTATCAGATTTTATGTACATGTATACACATTTTCCTTGTTCAGTGTTCTGGAATGTTTTTTCATATACATTATTGTTATTATTAGTATTGTTGTTGTTAGTATTAGTATTGTTAGTATTAGTATTGTTAGTATTAGTATTATTAGGTTTTCTCTATGTAGCTCTAGTTATCCTGGAACTCACTCTATGATCTACACCAAGCTGGTCTTGAACTCAGAGATCTGCCTGCCTCTGCCTCCTAAGTGGGATTAAAGGTAGGAGCCACCCAGCAGTTCTTCATATGCATTGTCATATACTCCTTTTTTTTTTTTTTTTTTTTTTTTTTGGTTGGCCTTGAACTCAGAAATCCACCTGCCTCTGCCTCCCAAGTGCTGGGATTACAGGCATGTGCCACCACGCCCGGCTGTCATATACTCCTAATGAGGTAAACTCATAGAGTGGACTGGGGGTCAGATGTGGTGGTGCACGCCTATAACCCTGGAGCTGGAGCTGGAGGAGAGGCCTCAGGAGTTCAAGGTCACCTTTAGCTACTTACTTAGTTCAAGGCCTGCCTTAGCTACATGAGGTCCTGTCTCAAAACAAAAGAGTTGACTGACTTAAGCTCGGGCACTCCATAGAGTGTAGCATGCTTCTCTTGTGGCTGCGTCGTCAAACTCCTTCCGGGGGCTTGCTTGAGTTCAGGAGAAACTGTTCCCAGAAGCCGTCTAAAGCGAAAGTCTGCATCCTTTGGCACTTAGTCTGGCTCCAGGAGTGGTCACATCCTTGATGAACCAGGTCCTTTCCAAGTCAGGCCCTCTGATCTCCAGCTCACAGAGAAAACTCAGGCCAGGCCTGTGTTTGCAAAGAGAACTTCTAAAGAACATAAAGAGCTTTTTGTTTTTCAGAGAAAATCACGTGGCTTTTGTTGCTGTTAGTCAAGGCACAAAGGGAAGTTTAGAGGAGAAAATCGTTACTGAACTTCTTGTACTTTGCAAATGTCAAGAGATTATTTTTCTTTCACTTCCAGAATCACCAGTGTTCTGACCTCTTACCCTAGTGATTCTTGGCCCATCCCCCCCGCTTTCTCTCTCCTATCTCTGACCTTTGGGTATTGAGGGGGGTCTCTCCCAGCCCAGCCTTGCCTCAAGCCACACAGATCCTTCTGCTTCTTCTACCTCTGCTTCCGAGATGCTGGGATAACAGGCACGCTCCTTTGTACCTGATTCTGATTCTTGCCAGTGTGTGTGTGTGTGTGTGTGTGTGTGCCTCTGTGTGTGTGTGCCTCTGTGTGTGTGTGTGTGTGTGTGTGCGCGCGCGCGCACTTTTTTTTATTATTACAAATAAACAGGCCACATGTATGCAGATGTCCACAGAGGCTAGCCGGGAGCATTGGAGCCTCAGCAGCTGGAGTTGCCGACAGCTGTAAACTGTAGGTGCTGGAACTTGCAGTTTGGATCTTCTCACAGAGCAGCAAGTGCTCTTAACCGCCGGGCCACCTCTCTAGTTTTTGCATGTTTGTTTTGTTTTGCTGTATTTTGTGGGGTTTTTCTATTACTTAAAATGGCCCTAATTTCGGGATCTCAAACTTTTCTTCTGCATTCATTTCTTTATGTACTTGTTGCGTGCTCTTGCACATATGGAAGACAGTCCAACTCTTGGAGTAGCTGGTTCCAGGCATTGAATGTAGGTCATCGGGTTTGGAAGCAAGCACCTTTACCTACTGAGCCATCCTACCAGCTCAGGATTAAACATTAAAAGAGATTAATTTTTTTACATTTATTTTGTGCGCGTGCACGTGTGTGTGTGTGTGTGTGTGTGTGTGTGTGTGACAGAGAGAGAGAGAGGAGAGAAAGAGGTGGTGGTGGTGACGGAGGAAAGTGGTGTCCAGAGGAAAGTGGACGGGCTGTAGTGGTGCTTCCCAAACTCTGATGGGCTGGAATGACGTAGGGATCTGACTTCAAAAGGCCTGTTCTAGCTGGAAGTGTAACTGCATACTAGAGTGTGTGCATAGCCCTGGGTTCAGTCCCTGGCACCAAAGGAAAACGAGCTCCAACTCAGGGAGAGCATCCCTGGCGGTGCCTCCGCTGCAGTTTATAATTCCAGTAGAAAGAGCCTCAGTGAGCTCCAAGAGTTTACTAACTTCATTTTAGAATTACAGTTGTGTAGTGTGTGTGTATGAGAAAGAACAACCTCAGCTGTATTCCCCAGGAATGCTACACACCTTCATTGGCCTGGAGCTCAGCTAAATGGCCTGACCAATGAGCCTCAAGGATTGTCCCGTCTCCGCCTGCCCAGTGACGGATTATAAACGCTTGTCAGCCCTTTCTACGTTGGTTCTGGAGATAATATCCCGGTCCCCAGGCTTCTGAGGCAAGCCCGTCACTGGCTGAGCTGTCTGCCCGCACCTGTTGGGAATGTCTGTTACAGAATTTCATACTCTAACTTCTGAATTGTGATTTGGTTAAAGTGACCATAGGATTGTGTTATCTAAGGGGAGCAAAGATGTAATGGAACTTTCTAGAGCAGTGGTTCTCAACCTTCCTAATGCTGCAACCCTTTAATACAGTTCCTCATGTTGTGATCACCCCCAACCACAAAAGTATTTCATTGCTACTTCATAACTAATATTGCTGCTATTATGAACTGAATGTAAATATCTGATATGCAGGACATCTGATACATAACACCCCACACACAAGGGGTGGACACCCACAGGTTAAGAACTGCTGAGAGTCCCCCTGCTGGGCGGTGGTGGCATACACCTTTAATCCCAGCACTTGGGAGGCAGAGGCAGGCGGATTTCTGAGTTCGAGGCCAGCCTGGTCTACAGAGTGAATTCCAGGACAGCCAGAGCTACACAGAAAAACCCTGTGTAGAAAGAAAAAAAAACCCTCGAAAGAAAAAAAAAACTGAGAGATATTAACTAGAAAGAGAAGAGCTGAAAAGAATGGGAAAACAAAACTCCATGTTTCCTGTTCACTCTCTCACACTCGCTCCAGAAACACGCGTCTGCCCTTTCCCCCACTTCTCACTCCACACTGATGAGCGTTGGATAGTCTCCAGGCCAGGCCTATTACAAATAACCCTGTTTGTGACTAATAACAGGTGGGTGGGAAGCTACCGTCTGGAAGATATTGTTTTTCTGCTTTCTTTACTTTAGACCTCATACAGTCTCCGCTTGGACTGTTAACAGTAGCCTCCTGCTTCACATGCCCAGCTAGAGCTCACCCTAAATCCTATTACCTCATTTATCTGTCCACAATTCCAGTCATGCTCCTTACCCTGCTGCTCAAAAACATCAAAGCGCTGGGCTTCGGCTGTAGCTAGGCCTAGCACGTGCAGAGCCCTGGGCGTGTGAGTCCCAACACCATACAGCAGGCTGTGATAGCTCGCACCTGTTAGCCTGGCACTCAGGAGGAGGGGGAGGAGGGGGAGGAGCAGGAGGAGGGGGAGGAGCAGGAGGAGGAGGAGGAGCAGGAAGCTCAAGGTCATCTTCATGACGGACTAAGTGAGACCCTGTCCCAAGCAAGCAAGCAAACAAACAAAAAGCCAACTGTGACCATCTATGCCTGTGATCTCAGCACTAGAGAAGTTGAGGCAGGAGAATCAAGACTTTAAGGCCATCCTTGTCTACATAGCAACTTTGAGGCCAGCTTCGGCGACTGTGTGCCACTGTCTCAAAAACCAACAATAATTAAAAACCCAAAAAGTTTTAAGGTCTCCCTGTTGCTTTCCAGCTAGAACATAAACCCCTTATCTCTTATCTAGTTCCTTGCCTCAGGGTATGTGTGTGTCTGTGTGTGTCTGTGTCTGTGAGTGTGTATGTGTGTGTGTTCACTTACACAAGCATTTTGCAAACTATTTCCTGAACTCCCCCACCTCCCACCCCCACCCCCACACAAAGCCCCAAAGTCCCAGCTGCTGACATCTGCTGCACCTGAGTCCTTGTCCTCCGAAGCCTGCCCTCTAGTGGGGCAGTTTCTGCCACATCTGCATATAAACTCACTTCCTTCCCAGCCTGCGGTGCTCTGAAACGCTCTGTCAAATTAGCCTCCCTTTCTTCCATCCTTCATCTTCCCCACAACCCTGACCCCACCCTGTGAACTCAGTGGTACCTGCTCTGTTCATTCGTATATCTCTCAGAGCAGGTAGACCAGTTCCTCATCCACAGTCCGTGGCTCAGTTAGTAGTGTTGAACTGCTATGGAGAAGTTGTTTGAGAATGTCTTCCTGATTTTTACCTCTCTTGGCCACTTCTCCTTTGAGTGAATTCCCCGGGCTCTTTGGTATTTTGTATGTGAGCTGGGTGGCCAGAAACTTACTCTATGGTGTCTGATGTCTCACTAAGAGAATATCAAGAATATCAAGAAGTGATATTCTCTTAGAGCCTGGCCTATTGGCACATCCGTTAGTTACAGCACTTAGTAGAGACAGGAGAATCACCAGTTCATGGCCAGCCTCATCTACATAGGAAATCTGGGGCCAGCCTTGGCTACAGGAGACTGTTTCCATAAAATTAACTTCTTATTACTATCTTCCATAATCATTCCATTTAACAACCCTCTACCCACTCAGAGCTGAAATGAATTGGATTTCTTTAGTAGGCATCTGTACAGATACATGGTGCTGTGGTAGTTGGGGTGTTATAAAATGGAATTCCACTGTCTGCCATCATTCCAATGTTTTCATGTTTAGATCTGCTGTCTCTGGCTGTTTTTCAAATGTATTTTATTTCCCCACTGTGAAACAAAAGTCAATTCACAGTAGCTAGAGGAAAAAGCTAGAGTGTTCTCCACCTTTCCTGCCAATAACTGGATTTTCAAGATGCAGTTCCTAAGTCAGCACTCAGGAGGTAGAAGCAGGCAAAGTTTAAAGCCAACATTGGCAACCTAGCAAGTTCTAGGCCAGCCTGGACTAGAGAACCTGCCTCAAAAGAAACCAAACCAAAGTGGGAGGGGAAAACCAAAACCAAGCCAAACAAGGAAGCCTTGTTTCTTAATCAGTGAATGAAAATGTTTGTTTAATGATCAGAAACCTCATTCATTTGCAGTCCCCTCCTCTCCCTCTCTCTAATTACCCCGAGAAGATACGGTCCTTCGAGCAGCATCAGTCCTGTCACTTTTGTGGCAAGAAAATAGGAATTAGAGGAAGTCAATTTGGAAACCTCAAAGAAGAGGAAGCGTCTCTAGGCCAAAGGGAAGCCTGCAGAGGCTTATTTCCTCTCTGTTCTTGACTCTCCTGGTGGTCCCCCACCCACACGCCCAAGACAGGAAACAAGGTCTGGGATGAACAAGCGAAAGTCTAAAAGACTCCAAGGTGCAAGGACCCGCCACAGCTGCGGCAGTCTCAAAACTGATTGATGTTTGCAGTTCCACAACCCTGCTCATTCATGGATGCAGCTAGATGGTTCGTGACAGGGTAGGTAAGAAGTGGCCACTTTCACTTCTGAGTACCCTCAAGCGCACTCAGGTCTGTGCAGTTCTTGGCTTTGCGGTTTAGCGGGAATAGAGAGCATATTGAGGCTTTTCACCAACACCCTTCCCAGGCAGAGAAGCTTACTTCAAAGCTAGTAATGCCTGGCTTTATTTTCATTGTAGTAATTAATTTGAATTTTTTTTTTTTTTTTTTTTACTTTGCCTTTAAAGTAGAGTCAGAATGCACCCGTTTGAGAGGAGAGACCACAGTTGTGGTCAGTAAGTGGTAGCCTGTGGCTAGGCTCAGATTCAGACCCTGTTTCTCTGAGCCTTGTGCTCAGAGCCCACAACTTTGTCTCTGTCTTCCCTGGATTGCCTTTTACAGAACTGTTCACTAGATGGGCAGTGGTGGCACACGCCTTTAATCCCAGGATTTGGGAGGCAGAAGTAGGCAGATTTCTGAGTTCAAGGACAACCTGGTCTACAGCCAGGGCTACACAAAGAAACCCTGTCTCAGGAAAAAAAAAAAAAAAGGTACAGAACTGTTCGCTGTTCTCTGGAGCTCTGAAAAGCTTCTGGTATTAGCATGCCTAAGGGAAAGCCATTTGTCACAAACCACCAATGGCTAAGACCAAACCAGGTGTCTTCTCCCGGCCACTGGGCAGACTAATGAGACTTCTTAAGGAGTTTACAATCTCTTTGGCTTCCAGAAACATCAGCGGAGCACCGGGTCTTCAGTTAAGGCAGTCTGGGGAAACAGGAGAAACACCACAAGTCTAAGATGATTACAGTGAAGTTAGAGCTAAAAATCAAGGCTGAGCTGCAGAGTTGCGGGGGGGAGACAGCGAATGGTTCTAGTTAAATGCCTGTGTGATGGAGCCGATACAATTCCCTTTCAAATCACAGAACAGCAGCTATCATTGTTGGCAATTGCTGGGGGAATCCAGGCACAGAATTATATCGAGTGGTAAGGGAGGAGAAGGCACAGAGGGGAGTAACAATACACGAGTCTGCTGTGTTGATAGACACAGCGCCAGAGTGAGAGAGCCGCACTGCATGCCACGGACAAGGGGACGCAGGAGCACTGCTGTAGCTTTAATGCTTTCAGTGTCCTTTTACTAATGGTTCTTAAATGCTTTGACCTCCCTTCTAGCCCACCCCCCACCAGAGGTAGTGGAGAAACCATATTAGGATGCGGGGAGGTGGACCTTTTAGGAATGGTTCTTTGGAGCAAATCCATTCCCGTTGTCAAGAAATCAGTTCAGCTCCCAGGTCAGCAGCGGCGGCTCTATCCCCCCCCCCCCCCCCCCCCCGCAACCGCTTCACGGGTACACCCGCAGGCCAGGTCAGCATTGTCAGGACGGCAGCAGTGGGTGACACCACCTAGCAGGAATTTGCCTCCAAGTTGCCAGGAGCCTGCGGGAGGGAACAGGACCGGCAGGAAGGCCGGGAGCAGTTCTTTGCTGTGCCTCTCAGTGAAGCTGAGACCAGTGAAGACGAGAGACCAAGAAGTGTTGCAGAGCTAGCTCTACCAGCAAGGCCTTCTCACGGCCCGTCGTCCTCTCCCTCCAATCATCACGTGTCCTCCATGGGTCTTGCCTCAGCACATGGCTTGCCTAAGCACAGGAGTCTGTCTTAGCAAAACTCCGTGTGAGTCTCTATCGACTGACATCATTCTGCCCATCAGCCGCAGTCCAAGGAAGCCACAAGGAAGTGCCAGCAGATTACCAGACGTTTTGGGGCACGTTTCTATCCATGGAGTCCCAACAAATGCAGCTCAACTACGAAATGAAGGGCGGGCCGATACGTGTTGTTAGCAAAGAATCCTTCATCATGTCTCTCTCCACAGGCTTGCTCTAGCAGAACATCCTTATACCTGTGTCTGCTTCAGCGAAACCGTGCTTCATGAATCTGCCTTAGGTGAAACATCCTTTCACCTGTGTCTACTTCAGGAAAACGCCCCTTCACGTTCGCCCCCAGCAAAACACTGTCAGACACAATTTTCCAAAGACCCCGTCGGTTTCCACTCCAATATTGCTTTATTAGAATCCTGTCAGGTAGGAGTGAGAAGGCTTTATGAACGAGGAGACATATAATGAAGCTGGAGCTGGAGACATAGATGGCACTCACTGCTCTTCCAGGGGTCCTGGGTTTGATTCCCAGCACCCACATGGCAGTCCAGGACCCTCTTGTGACTCCAGTCCCAGGGGATCCAATGACTGTCTCTGACCTCCTTGAACACTGTACGTACCTAGTACCTAGTGTACAGGCATATGTGCAGGCAAAACATTGATACACATGATTTTGACATAAAGTATGAAATTAACATGTTTCAGAAACCACACCCCAGCCCACATCTGATGTCTCATTTGTCCCTCCTCTTTGCTCACAGATTATGGGACTAGAGCACGGACAAACGGCCTTTTCTCCTTTGTGATACTTATCAGGGTCACTAGACAGCTAGCTCTTCAAACTCAGCCATTGAGCTGCAGGAAGATCGGCTGGACAGACACGAGCCAGGGAAAGAGCTGGTTTTTATTTTGTTTTGTTTTAATGAGAAGACTCAAGAGTCCTCAGGCAATCATCTCAGGAGACAGGTTGGTGACAGTCTAGCTAGGGAGCTGGGCAGAGTCCCACCTCTCTGGCAGGGTTGTCGCATCCTGAGATCCTACTCAAAGCTGCCTTTAAGGGCTCCTTTACATCAAGGAATCCCAGTTCTCCCAAGATTCTCTGCTGTAGTATATTCAAATTCAGAAGGCTTTGTGTTTTAACACCCACGAATATCACACAGAACCACAGACCTCACTTTTTCTCTATTCACAGCCTCCGTGAAACCACCCAGAGAGCATTTAAGTTATGGACTTTTCATGTATGGGGGTGGGCGAGGGTGGGGCCAGCTGGGGCCAGGTGGGGTAACAGGAACAGAATTCAGGGTCTCGCACATCATAGACAAATCAGTCCTCACTGAGCTATGTCCCCCGTAAGAGCAGACTCCTTACCTTGCCTTTGAACACCATGTGACTGGCATGTCACTGGGAAAGCCACACTGCCACCTTGCACCTCTGCTCTGTGGGCAACCCCTACCTTCCACCTTCTATCCCCCGGGAGTGTGGGCTCTGCTAAACAGAGGCCCTGCCGAAATTTTTCCAAGACTCACGAGATGTCAAGTCATTTCTAAAAATGTTCAAAAACCCAGAAAGTCATTTCAAAAAGTCTGACTTGGTGGCCCTGTAGAGAGGAAGAACAAACTTTCCATAGAGGCAGCAGGTCTGCCCCATAGGCTTGTGCTAAGGCTGCAGGAGCCCAGACTTCAGACAGCTCCCGAGCGAGCGGGCGAGCGGGGAAGTCCACTTGGCTGAGGGGGTTAGCTGCTGCCCAGGGCACACATCATGGAGCCTGCTTCCAGGGGATTTCCCGGTGCAATGGAACCAGCAAAGTTTCATCTTTCTGAAAGATTTCCCAGAGGAATACATTTGACTGTGTGGAAAAATCTCAAATGTGGATTTCTCATTTAGTCACAAGTCTCTTCAAATAAGGAAAAAATAAACACAATTAGCTCAAGTAGTAAGAATGTATATTCTCTGAATGAGCTAATGCGTATTTCGCCCTAGGCCCTCTGCTTTACGACACTGAGGAAACCATGTGGCTCCCGCCTCGTCTTAGCTGGGTTCTAATCCCAGCTTCCAGCGTCAGCACTGAAAATTAAACTGATTGCTTTAAGGAAGTATACTAAAAACTGCTAAAATATGTCATCCCAAATCATGGATGCTTCTTTCTCAGCCTAGTCAAATGCAGCCACCCAACAGGAGATCAAGATTTATTTGAATCTGTGAAATCTCATAGCCTGTGGGGTGTTTTATTTCTAAAAATGTTCAAAAACCCAGAAAGTCATTTCAAAAAGTCTGAAATCTTACAAGGTAATGAGAATCTAGTCACGTCTACTTGGGAATCAAGGGTTGACTCTGAAAACATTTCTCTGTTGTTGGCCTTTCTCGCTACAGTTTTCAATTTAGTGTTAACAATCATTTATTGACTATGAGCAAGTGTTGTTCCGGTGTAGTAGAGGATAGAGAGATCTCCAGGCTCTGCTAAACTGGTGAAGGCTAGACAAGCAGGTCTCTAAGTGAATCCACACAGCTGCCAATATTTCACTCACAGATGGTCGGCTGGGACTGGAGGCGTAGCTCGGCAGTGGAGTATTTACCTAGCATATTGTGAGACTCTGAGTTCAATCCTAGGCACGATTGAAAATAAATAAATAGGCTTTGCTGGCAGCAGTGTGTAGGTAACAAAAGTGTCCATAGGCCAAGCAGATCCCGTGTTTAATTGTGCAATGGCTGAAATTGAGAAAATGGGGTGGCAGCAGCAAATGGCTCCGACAATGTCAAGGAGCCAAGACTTCAGCAACTGCCACGCACTCAACACAGTGCGGATAACTGCTTAGTCCAGAGAGTTAGCTCAGCACAAATGGCTCGACTGATTGTGATCCTGAACGGAGAGGCCCTGGAGTCCCTATCTTGTACGTTTCTGACCACAGATACATCATCAAGCAGATGGCTGATGATTTCGGAGCTGCTCCGCTCTGATTCTTCTGAGACAAAATTCCTCTGCCTTCCTTCCACCAGTGTTGTTAGTCCATTCGGCATCCAGAGCATGACTTATTCTATTCACCCACTGTCATTATTGTGATCGGAATATGGTTAAAGGCACTCTCTTGTATGCTTTTTGAAATAAATTCTCCTGAATTTATTTCAGCCAATAAATAATACATATTTTTATACAATGGCCATGAAAAGTTCAGGGGCAAACTGGTAGAGAAGGGCTTCGGTAAGCAGAGACGGGCACAGGGGGCCTCACCCGCAGTAAAGGGAAGCTTAAAGAGTGACCAGCAATGGAGGCTGGAGCAGAAGAGGCCAGCGCGTTCAAAGCCCTGATCCCACACACATACACGCCAGTCTTCCTTCAGCAGATGGTGGGGACCCAAAGGAATCTGGGCAGAGAAGCAACTGAGATGTTGCTCTTTAAAAAAAAAAAAAGATACTGGGAATTGACTGATCAACAAGAAACCATTGTTCCAGGGTAGACCACAAGGACTCTAAATCTGAACAGTAGAAAAAGAATGAAAACCAGGAGAGACATGTCATGGTACTAACCAGCAGCTTTAAATAACATCATGGGAAGCAACATTAAGAAGTGTCCTCATTTGCTAAGTACTCGTTATATGCTAGGGGCTTTGCTTAGTGTTTCTCTTTTTTAATCTTTACTCCCACAAAGTGGATTTTACTATGCAAAGTTAGCAAGAGAATCCAGCTTGTATTACATCACGTAACTGGGAACTATTGTAAGTGGAGTTTAAATTCAACTTAAATACTGGTTTTTTTTGTTTGTTTTGTTTGTTTGTTTTTGTTTTTTGAGACAGGGTTTCTCTGTGTAGCCCTGGCTATCCTGGAACTCACTTTGTAGACCAGGCTGGCCTCAAACTCAGAAATCCGCCTGCCTCTGCCTCCCAAGTGCTAGGATTACAGGCGTGCGCCACCACCGCCCAGCTTAAATACTCTTTTTAAAACATGTGTACATTTACATGAATATACCATGTGTATGGGCACCCTTGCAGGCCCTATACCCTGAAACTTTAGTTACAGGTGGTTGTGAGTTGCCTGACTTGTACTGTGTATGGAACTACTAGGTCCTCTGCAAGAGCATGTGCTCTTGACTGCTGAGCTCTCTCTCCAGCCTCAAGGGACTGAGCTAGCTCTCTAGACCCAAGGGATGTAGTCTTAATTTATGTGCTCCAAAGGACTAATATACTCATTCAGCACATATTTATCATTTTATATATACCTGGCATTGTCCAAGTTAAGCTGTGTTAGTGAGCAGTGTTGTGGAATTTTGCCTTCTTGGTGCTTAGAGTAAGAATGGAAGGACGGTAAGAAGCAAGCAAAGGGGTTTTTTTTCTGGCTTTCTGGGTGTGAGCAGCCATTAACATCAAAGACTGTGGGGACACCCTGAACCAGGCCGCGTGGGAAGTCCTGCACAGGAGCCAGCATGAGTGCCACAGCACTCTGGGACAGCACAGCTGTAGATGAGCGTGGAGAATGGCAGGATCAATGCTTCTCAGGCATCGTGAGGCCTAAATCCACCCCTGCCCCAGGTCCTCTGTCTATGTGTATCCTGGAGCACTGGCAGCATCAGGGTGGGACCAAGGCTGTGGCCATCTCTCACAGGGACAGTGAGGGGCTGCAGAAGCTTAGCATGAGGGAGAAACAGGACAAGGAGCTGGCCAAGATGTGTGATGCCTTTTTGGCCTCCAAGTCTCTGATCAAGTAGATCCCAATGTCCTGTGTCCAGGCCTAATTAAGGCTGGCAAGTTCCCTTCCTTGCTGGCACACAGTGAAAATACCAGGCCATATTGACGAAGTAAGGTCCACAATCAAGATGAAGAAGGTGCTGTGTCTAGTTGTTGCTGCTGCTTGTGTGGGGATGAGGAGTGATGAGAGGTCTTAGACACCCACCGGGGTGTTCATTTCTTGGTGCCATTATTCAAGGTCTAGTAAACACCCGGGTTTTATACACTAAGAGACCGGTGCCCAGATTAGAGCACATCCTACCGTAAGGTGAATAAACTAAGAATTATATAAGGAACCAACTAAGACATCAGGAGCAGAGAGGGGAAATTCTGAAGATTGGCTGCTGCAAGGTGTGGGCTCTGAAAACAAAGAGCAGGGATTGGGAGGAAAGAGGTGAGGAATTCTGGTTTTGCCTATTTTGGGTAATGAACTGTCTGTTTACTATGACGGAAGCAACTAGGGAAAATTCAGCTTCAAAGGAGACTGCAGTGTGAGACCTAGATATGAGACATCTGGATACTAAGGTACTAACGGAGGGCATCCCCTAGAAGTCTTACAGAGAACTCCTTCTCGGTGACTGTTCAGGCAAACTGTGGGAGGTACAGTACGCTTGGCTGGGAGACTGAGAAAAGCATGCAAAGGTCAGGGGTTAATCCTGGCGTAAGGACCTGAACTAGAGCCGAGGGGCAGCAGGTCTTATCAGCACACTTGGGAATTGGGGCTGGAAAGTACCCGGTGTTCCAGAGCGGCTGTTTACATGGATTACTTTCTTAACCCATGTTTCAATTTTGGATGTACACTCCACTCCCACCCCCAGACACTCCTTTTTCCTGTGTAGTCTCAATGTGTCCTGAAACTCACTCTGTAGATCTGGCTGGCCTTGAACCCAGAGAGCTGCCTCTGCTGGGATAGAAGATGTGCCCTACCACACCTGGCTTATACTTTTTAATACTTCACTTTCTAAAAGAAGAAAAAAATAACTTGTGAAGTTAAAACTTCTTTATGAAGAATCTCTTCAAATGTTTTGCTTTAAAATAAGTGCTTTTAGAGAGAATATCACAGAACTGTATTTCGTACATCAGTAAATTGTTATAAATATCAGTGTAAACAAAACTTCTATTTAGGGGGAAAATAGCTTAATATTATGCCTCGACTTTTATATTCACTAACTAGGGGGCATGCCTTGGGGTGCACAATGTGCAGAATTTTACCGTTTGAACAACCACCAGCTTTCCAAAAGCTCCTTCACCGACTTGTAATTACTAGCCACCAACAGTGATCTTGCTCATTGTCAACTAAGACTGCTTAACCTCAAGTTCCCATTACTTGTATTTCAACTTCAACTTCACTTTTATGACAAAAAACCAAACCAAACCAAACCAAACCAAACCAAACCAAACCAAACCATACCAAACCAAACCAAACCAAACCAAACCAAACCAAACCAACGAAAAACTCTGGGCTGCTGTCCAAGGGAAAGTCTTGCCAGACTAGAAGAAAACTTTTGTTATTTCCTTCTTCCACTAGCCCTCTTTCAGCTACATTTAAGGGTAGCTGCTGCTGCTGCTGCTGCTGCTGCTGCTGCTGCAGCTGCATTTTCGCCCCCAAACAGTAGGAAGAAAAGTGTCCGGTAAAATGGTTAGGAAGAACAAAGCCAGAACTCCAGTAAGACAAGATAGCAAGTACAGGCGCCAAAACTGACTACGGACGCGCTGATCATACTGTCTCCTGAGGTCACAAGTAGGCAAATCACAACTGCAGGTCCCTTGAAAACTTCCTCTTTTGACCAATTTGTTCTCCAGAATCACTAACGGCCGCGACTCAGAGCCACCACCCAGAAGCAAAGCAGAAGGCCGCTTGAGCGCTCGAGGCCCCGCCCACTTAGAGGCGGTGCTTTGGAACTTCCCCCACTGGAAACCCTGCCAGTACTTTACCAGAGCGGAAGCAGCTCGCCGGTGCTCCGGAAGTAGTAGCCATAACTTCCGGGAGAGACTTGTGTGCCTGGTGTGTGTGCTACGGGGTGCAGACTGTGTTTAAAATAGCGGGAACGCCATGTCCCGTGGTTCCAGCGCCGGTTTTGACCGTCACATTACTATTTTCTCTCCCGAGGGCCGACTCTACCAAGTAGGTGAGTGAATCAGGGCCGCCTGTGGGACGTCCGAATTGCTCTGTCATGCTTCGGCCTGGAGCGAGCAGACGCGGCCCAAGTATAGTTTGGGGCTTGAAGAAGGGCCTGAGCCAGGAAAGCAGAAGGATCGAGGTTGGGCTCGCTCTCGTGTTCCCATCCCCATCTGCAAGCGGGCTTTGAGGCTGAAACCAAAGCATGGCGCTCTCCAGGAGCGCCTTACTGTCCAGACACAAAGAATTAGGGTATTGCACTGTAATGCCTCCGGCTTCCGGAGTTCCCTTTAGCTCAGTGATTCTCAATCTTCCTAATGCTACGCCCCTTAAATTCAGCTCCTCTTCTATGAACCGTAATGTAAATATCTGTGTTTTCCGATGGTCTTAGGCGAGGGATCGCGACCCAAATGTTGAGAACCACTGTTTAGCTTCATTCTACCTGGAGCCTGAGTCTTCCCTTCGCTGAGAGTGATTGGTTCCTTAACCATCCAGCTACAATGTGCGCGCATGCACGCGCACACACACACACACACACACACACACACACACTTCCTTGGCAGTGTATAGATAGATGACTTGCTTTGTGGTCAGTTCTATACAAGTGTGTAAAGCCCTACCAGACACTGCTGGTTCCAGAAAAGAGATAAATGCCACTCATCCCTACTGAAGCTGACAGCTTAAAGGAAGTGACAGGGAACCAAACGAATAAAAAGAGAAGAGTTCAGGTTTATAAGTATTTGCAAAGTTCAAAACTGAGAAGCAAAAGAACAGTAATGAACTCTTGAAGCTGGCACCCCGGTTTTAACCCCCATCTGTAAGAATGCTTCTATAGTTTAAAAGCTGCTTCTCAGTCTAGTTGAGGCACAGTGTGTTATTAGTCTTTACTAAAGAAACAGCTTTAATGGACAGAAACCTGAATTTGGCATCAGTTACTCCGTGTAACAATAAATTTTCGTAAATTGAAGTCGTGGCAGGGTTTAGTTTAGGATTATAGGACAGACTTTTAAACTCTTGCCATAGAAAACTTAGTGTCAGAAGGGCCTGACATATCTGGCCCATGATAATTTTATTTTGAAAACTTTTGTCTCAGTGTCTTGACAAGGAGAGTCATACTGTCTTGGTTGGAAATCCTTGAGTTGGCCTATAAATGGAGTGCTACTCACCTATATGCTTTCCATATTAGATTATTGTTTGAATTGTTGCTTTCCCACTTTCACTCAGGACATGAGTTAGGCATTGCTGAGAAAAAGAAACTGAAAGAACAGTGTGAGCAAGCAGGATAGTGGTGCAGTGGTGCAGAGGCCGTGTGCAGCCGGACCTGGATTAGCACACCTGCTATGCTCCATACCAGCTGGCCTGACCAACGTAGAATCTCTGCTCAATTTCTGTTTGCAAAATTGGGCTAATAATTCCTTCTATTGTGTTTTGAGGATTAAATTAAGCAATATATATATATATATATATATATATTATATACATATATATATAATATATATATGCACACTCACATACATACGTATGTATGTATGTATATTGCTTATTGTGTACTGTTAAATATTGAGCATTTGGTATAACAGGATGCCTGCTTGAATTTTTGACTTAAAAAAAAAAATCTGTTAAATTAGTCCCTCTGTAGGTAAGTTTGCTAGTGAAGTATATTTGTCTATTAACAATATTGTAATTGCTGTGTAATAGGCTAAACTTTAGATCCCCCAAAGACCCAGAATCTAAGAACTATGAAGATGCAAATTATTAACCTAGTCAGCTGTAGAGTAATATAACAAACTGGAGTGGTGATAAGGAAAATAAGGATTAATAGAATGCTCTCCACTTGCCATAGTCTAAAGAGTTAATTCCCAACACCAAAATTCTAGCACTGATTGAGGAATGAATTTAAATTATACTACTAAACATAGTTATAAACATGATCTGTAATTTTAACAGTACCAGTTGGTAGACATTTAAAGAAATAACTCTTTGGTAACTTTTTTTTTTTTTTTTTGCTTTTATACCTTAAAATAATAATAAAAAAAAATACATTATATCTGTTTTGTATATACAGAAGTCAGAGGACAACCCTCAGGAGTCAGCTCTTTCCTCCCATGTAGATCCTAGAAATCAACTCAGGGTGTCCTGCTTGCTAGCAGGTAACTTTACCTACTGAACCAGCAGTCTGGCCCTGAAATACTGCCCCCGCCCTTTGTGTGAGAGTGTGCGTGTGTGTCTGTGTCTGTGTCTGTGTCTGTGTGTCTATCTGAATTCAAGTTCTCTGCAAGAGTAATACACGCTTAACTCTTGAGCCATCTCTCTAGCCTCTGAAATTTTTTCTTAATGTGTGTGTGCGCGGGTTGTGTTTGTGTATAAGCATGTGTTAGGAATTGTAGAGAATATAGGTTTAAAATTCGGTTTTTACTGGGCAGTGGTGGCGCAAGCCTTTAATCCTAGCACTTGGGAGGAAGAGGTAGGCGGATTTCTGAGTTGGAGGCCAGAGTGAGTTCCAGGACAGCCAGGGCTACACAGAGAAGCCCTGTCTCGGGGGAAAAAAAACAAAAATAAAAACAAAAAAAATCTGTAAAAATTACAATGTATTTGTTGTCTGTGTATGTGTTTGTGTGTTCATGTGCATATGTGTATATATGTGTATGTCAGTCAAAGGGCAACTTGGGACAGTTGGTTCTCTCCACTCTGGGTCTTAGGACTGTGACTCAGGCTGTCCTGCCTGGCTGGGGTGCCTTTATTCTATGAGCATCTCTCTGGACATAAAAAGCTCTTTCTTAATGTGTGTATGCAAATTGCATTTGTACAGGCATGTGTTAAGAATTAATAGAGCACGTTGGTTTAAAGTTTAAGGTTTGGGAGTGTGGTGGTCATCGCACCTGAGGAGAAGATGGGTTGGGATACAGAGGAAGAGGGAGGAGACTGTTAATTATATGTATGTACACACAAGTGTCTACACCCAAAAGCCACAGGCTCAACACTCTTATATTTTAAGTCTCACATTCTCATCCTCTGCCAGTTCCAAGATTGCTAATGACCCCACTTTTGAAGATACCTGTTTTAGAAAATAAATATTAGGAAGTTATGTGAAATAATTATATGGCCTTCAAATTTAGGAAAACAGCAGAATATCTCTTAGTTTTTGTTTTTTAAAAGGTTTATTTTATTTTTTTAAAGATTTATTTATTATATGTAAGTCCACTGTAGCTGTCTTCAGACACACCAGAAGAGGGCGTCAGATCTCATTACGGACGGTTGTGAGCCACCATGTGGTTGCTGGGAATTGAACTCAGGACCTTTGGGAGAATAGTCGGTGCTCTTAACTGCTGCGCCATCTCTCCAGCCCGGTTTATTTTTAATTGTATGTATGTGTGTATGTCTACATGGGGGTATATACGCTTTAGTACAAGTGTGTGCAGAGGCCAGGAACACTGGATCCCCTGAAACTGAAATTCCAGTTGATGGTTGGGCGGCCTGGTGTGGTTCATGGGAACTGGACTTGAGTCTCTGCAAGAGCAGTACATGCTGTTAGCTGCTGAGCCATCTCTCCAGTACCTCAGCTCTTTTCTCTTCTGTGTTGTTTATTTGTTTTGGGCTTTTTATTTGTTTTGTGTGTGTGGTTTTTCTAGACACGGTTTCTCTGTAACAGTCCTGGCTATCCTGGAACTCACCTTGTGACCAAACCAGCATCTTTTGTTTTGTTGTTTGTTTGTTTTTTTAAATAACCAAACTTTACATGGTGTTTGGATCTTTCATTGCAATTTTCCAACTAATATTTGTCTACAAAGAAGAAATTATATTGATATGCCCAAATTCAATATAGCATTTTAAACAAAAGTGTGAGTGGGAAAGTCTTAAATTGTGTTGCTAATTACTAGCATCCCAGAATCTTGTGTACATGCCTTATGATGCCTGATGAGTGTCCAGGAGAGGAGGGGGAGCTTCCCTGCTGTGAGCTGGCATCCTAGTGTGAGCTGCTTACAGGGAGCCATGCATTACCTGGTATTGTTTGCTTGTCCTGAGCGTTTGAGTAGTGCACATAGTACCTTTTGTAGTTAGCCTGCTTCCACCCTAGTGTTTCAGAAATGAAAAGTTGAAGAAATGGTAGGAAATGTAAGATTTGGTTTATATCTGTTAGTGGTGGCACATGCCTTTAATCTCAGCTCTTGGGAGGCAGAGGCAAGTGGATCTCTCGAGGGTAGCCTGGTCTACAGAGTGAGTTCCAGGACAGCCAAGGCTACAGAGAGAGAAACCCGGTCTCAAAAGACCAGCCAAACAAAAAGATTTGTTTTTATTTTATGTATATGAGTACATGCATGTGTTCATGTGTACCGTGTGCTTCGGGGTGCCTGTGGTTGCAGGAATCGCTTGGGGCTGGAGCTCTGGCGTGGCGAGATGCCATGGAGTGCTGGATCCAAGCCCAGATCCTCCAAAAGAGCAGCAAGTGCTCAAGCCACTGCACCATCGCGCCAGCTTGTTTTTATATTGAACATAAAAACTACTGTGTCTGACAGTGTGTTTTGGTTTGTGTGATGTGTGTGCACACAGTAGAGTGTATGTGCTGGGTGCACACTCCAACATTAGAAGACATCGGATATCCTTCTCTTCAATTTCTACCCTATTCCTTTGAGACAGGAGCTCCACTGAACCTAGAAATAGATTGGCTACCAGCAATCTCCAGTGACCTCCCATAATCCACCACTTACACATAAATGCTCAGGGATTACAAGCATGTGACCATGCCTGGTTTCCTGTGCGCCTGGGTTATCTGAGTTTAGGTTCTCATACTTACACAGCAAACAATCTTTCCTGCTGAGCCATCTTCTAAGCCCAGGTCTTGTTTTTCAATTTGGAGAGGAATTGAGTGGAGTCAGAGAAAAATTGCAGGAGTTACTGCTCTCCTACCATATGGAATTTGGGGCTCAAACTCATTGTCATCAGCTTGGTCCCAAGTTATCTGCCTCGCCACCATGAGGGGCTTAGTGATTGTTTTGAGACAGTTGTATCTGAGACTGGCTTTGAGCTTGGCAATCCACTTGTCGTAGCCGCCCCAGGGCTGAGATATAGGCAGGTCACCACTGATCTCATGCAGCCGTGCACATCGTGGGTAGGGTTGCCCTTTGATGCCAGTGAATGGCATTCATGGATGCCGGGCTGATGGTCATGAGGTTTAATAGTTAAATTTGTATGTTATTCTGTCATGCCTGTTAAATAATAATGGATGCAAGTCACAAAATGTGGCCATTTTTTAATATGTAGAAAATGACTTTCAGGGACTGGGCCTCAAAAACAAATTAAGTAGGGTCAGGTCTATTGATGCATATGCCAGACAGATCTCCATGATTTCAAGACTTGCTAGGGCTATATCACTCCTCCAAAATAAAAGACCTATGTCAAAAAGCCATGGTAGGTGGTACGTGTTTATAATCATTGTAGGCCCAGTTCTGGGGAGGCAGATCTCTAGGACTTGCTGGCTAACCAGCCTAGAATAGCTTACAAGCTCAGGCTAGTGAGAGACCGTATTTCAAACAAGATTGGCAGCGCTGAGGAGTGAATGGCACCTAAGATTGTCCTCAGGCTGGGTACACACACACACACACACACACACACACACTCCACTTGGATCGTTACTCTTTCTTTTCTTTCTTTTTTAAAGGATTTTATTATTTAAATTTCTTCTGTATAAGATTCTTATACAGAAGAGGGCAGTAGAGCTGGGGCTAGGGTTAAGGGAAGCTGTGAGTGTCCTGATACGTGTGCTGGAACCGAACTTAGTCCTCTGGAAGAGCAGTAAGCTTGGAGCTGATGAGTCATCTCTCTTAGCACCTCTTTCTTTCTTTCTTTCTTTCTTTCTCTCTCTCTCTCTCTCTCTCTCTCTCTCTTTCTTTCTTTCTTTCTTTCATCATCTCCAGTCTGCACTAAAGTTCACTTGATTTTTCTCGATCATTGTTTTATTGTTTGAAACACAGTCTTGTTATTTATTGTAGACCAGGATATCCTTGAATACATGGGCCTTCTACTTCAACCTTAGTCCTAAAATTATAGGCCAAGGCTATTGGTGAATTTTTGCATTTTAGATACTGTGTTTTTTCAGTTCTATAATTTCCTTTTTAATTTTTTATTATTGTTGTTGTTGTTGTTGTTGTTGTTATCTTCTACTACTACTGCTGCTGCTGCTGCTGCTGCTGCTACTTTGTATGTGTGCTACAATGCACCAGGTTGTATTCAGAGGACAGCTGGGTGGAATTGGTTCTTTCCTTCTGCATTCTGATGTCAGTTCTAGGGACTGAACTCAAGTCGGTAGGTACCCTAGTTACGTGGTAGGTACCCTAGTTACGTTTCCATTGCTGTGGCAAAACACTATGACCAGAAACAACTTGGGGGAAGCCTGGCATGGTGGCGCACACCTGTAATCCCCGCACTTGGGAGGCAGAAGCAGGCGAATTTCTGAGTTCGAGGCCAGCCTGGTTTACAGAATAAGTTCCAGAACAGCCGGAGCTACACAGAGAAACCGTGTTTCGGAAAACCAAAAAAAAAAAAAAAAAAAAAAAGACTGGGTCTCTTGTATCTCAGGCTGGTCTCCAAGTCCCTGTACAAAGATGACCTTGAATTCTGACTCTCCTGTCTCCACCCACCAAATGCTAACTTTCTAGTCCCCACGCTCAGATTGATCTGGTATTTTGTGCGTACTAAGGCAGCACTCTACCAACCCAGCAACATCCTTGGGCCCTAGTCCACCCTTAAAAAACAAACAAACAAAAACAACCCTGTTTTGTTTTTCCAGAATATGCTTTTAAGGCTATTAACCAGGGTGGACTTACATCTGTTGCCGTCAGAGGAAAGGACTGCGCAGTCATTGTCACACAGAAGAAAGTGCCCGTAAGTAATACTGCCCAGGTGGTCAGAGGCTACAAAATCACATGTAGGGATTTTCTGTGATTTTTGAAAAGAATTATGTTCCTACGACTTCACATTGACACTAGTCTTAGTCTGACTACCTTTTTACTAGTCACTCAAGGAGCACTGAGCAGCTGTGGCTCCTTTGGCTGAGTTTGTAGTATATAATCAATAAATGGAATGAGATTTCTAAGTCCTTTGTTTTCTGGGACCTTAAATCTACAGAAAACATCTAGAAAAACTTCTCTACCCCTTTTGAAAGGTTGGCTTTAACTGTGAAATGAACAGAACACACATAACTCATTAACTCCTATTTTACAGCTTGTTACAGTTCCATACTGGTGGTTTTATAAGTGTACAGAGGCCGTGGACTTTAAAATGACATGCTGTTGTTTATTTTGTTCTTTAGGATAAACTACTGGATTCTAGCACAGTGACTCATCTATTCAAGATAACGGAAAACATTGGCTGTGTGATGACAGGAATGACGGGTAACTGCAAACCGCGCTGTCCCGGGAATGCAGCCTGGCAGTACTGCCACATTACTTTGTATTTGTGTTGTGTGTGGTTTTTGCATTAATTGATGGTGTATGTGGGAGGGGCACACTTTGTCAGGGCTCGTGTGAGGTCAGCAGCCTGTGGGAGTTGGCTTCCTCTGCTGGGCTCCAAGGACAGGACTCAGGTTGTCGGACTTCGCAGACACCTTACTTGCCAGCCCTGTGTTTTCTGCTTTAAAGATCCCTTAGTGCCTGGTCTTGGGGTGTTCTTAGTAGATTCACTGTCGTCCAAGGTTAGTATTAATTTGTGTTTGTACACGTATGCTCACTTGTGCTTGTGGAGGCCAGAGGTTGACTTCCGGTGTCTTCTGCTATCACCCCCCTCCTCATTTTTTGAGATAATTTCTCTCCCCAAATCTGTATCTCTGTTTCAACTAGACTGTCTGGCTAGCAAGCCCCCAGGATCATCTTCCTATTTCCAGGGTGCATTCACACACACACACACACACACACACACACACACACTCTCTCTCTCTCTCTCTCTCTCTCTCTCTCTCTCTCTCTCACACACACACACACACACACTCTCTCTCTCTCTCTCTCTCACACACACACACACACACACACACACTCTCTCTCTCTCACACACTCACACACACACACACACACTCTCTCACACACACACACACACACACACACTCATCTCATCCCAGGGTGTATGCCTAACTTTTACATGGCTACTAAGGATCTAAACTTTGGTTCTTGTGTTTACACAGGACTTTACCCAGCACCCACACAGCAGCCCAGAATCCCCTTGTCTATGATCTCGGCTGGCTTCTGGGGCACTTGGCACACGTGTGGTACACATAAAATTAAAGTAAATCTTTTAAATATAGTACTTCTCATAAAACTTTTTTTAAAAAGTATATTCTTTGAGTTATTAGACTTTTTTTTCTCTGTGTAGCCCTGGCTGTCCTGGAACTCTCTTGGTAGACCAGGTTGGCCTTGAACTCAGAGATCCACCTGCCTCTGCTTCCTTTTTTTTTTTTTTTTCTTGAGACGGGGTTTCTCTGTGTAGTCCTGGCTGTCCTAGAACTCACTCTGTAGACCAGGCTGGCCTCGAACTCAGAAATCCACCTGCCTCTGCCTCCCAAGTGCTGGGATTACAGGCATGCGCCACCACCGCCCGGCCCTGCCTCTGCTTCCTAACTGCTGAAATTAAAGGCATGTGCCACTAGCTCCTGGCCATTACTAGACTTTATTATTTATTTGTGCACATAATGTGTCATGAAGCATGTGTAGATATCAGAGGACAGCTTATGGGAGTAGTTTTTCTCCTTCCACACTGGGTCCTGGGTATCAATCTCAACACCATCAGGTTTGGTGGCAAGCCCCTTTATCTGCCAAGCCATCCTGCCAGCCTGGGTTACCAGATTCTTATAGAAACTGTTCTGACTGCTGGTAAATTTATGAAATTTAGCTAAATGTTTCCATCTCTGTTCTTACATGTACCCCATGCCAAGTCATTCCGTGTTTATTATCACAAGAAGCCACAGAGAGCCCCTTGTCCTTCTACAACATATTTGAAATAAACGTAGATATCTGTGGTGGAGAAATAATAGGCTTTTAGGTTGATTGTGTTTCTGAAGTGGTGACTCTGGGGTTTTGTTTACCCTTCAAGCTGACAGCAGATCCCAGGTACAGAGGGCACGCTATGAGGCAGCTAACTGGAAATACAAATATGGCTACGAGATTCCTGTGGACATGCTGTGCAAAAGGATTGCTGATATTTCTCAGGTCTACACGCAGAATGCTGAAATGAGGCCACTTGGTTGTTGTAAGTATGCTCAGAAGTCTTCTAAGGAATCGAGTTGTAATTGTCTTTAGAGAGCATGGATAGACACTGAGGTCACACTTGGGTTCTGAATATGTGAATATGTAGTTTGAAATTCAGCTTCAAGTTCTGTTTATTTTTTAATCAAAATATTTGTTTAGGCTATATGATCTGAAAGTCCTATTTTATTAGACTGTTGTAATGGGGTTCTGTAACTTCAGGTTATTATTTCATTTTAACAGTGTCGATGCCACTTTTGATCATTGGGTAAAGAACTGGGATTATATATAGGCTTATCCTCTCTCTCTCTCTCTCTCTCTCTCTCTCCCCCTCTCCCCCTCCTTCCCTCTCCCTCCCTCCTTCCTCCCTCTCCCCCTCCCCAGACAGGGTTTCTCTGTGTAGCCTTTGTTGTCCTAGAACTAAAGATCAGGCTGACCTAGAACTCAGAGATCTGCCTGTCTCTGCCTTCCAAGTGCAGGGAATAAAGGCATACACCTGGCATCATATTTGTTTCTGATATCATTGATTCATGAAAATTAAGTGTTCTGGGCTCCCAATCTTTTTTTGAGGTGCTGGGATTCACAGCCAGGGGCCGTGTTTGTTAGGCAAGTGCTGTGCCACAGTGCTGCAGGCCGAGCTCTGAGACCGGAGTGTAATGTTTCTTTCCAGCAGATGACTCTGTTGACCTCTGAAACACTACTTCTCCTTTGACTTCTAATTTTTTTTAAAAAAGATTTATTTTATTTATATGAGTACATTGTAGCTGTCTTCAGACACAACAAAGAGGGCATCAGATCTTATTATGGATGGCTGTGAGCCACCATGTGGTTGCTGGGAATTGAACTCAGGACTTTTGGAAGAGCAGTCAGTGCTCTTAATCACTGAGCCATCTCTCCAGCCCCAACTTCTAATTTTTTTTAGTACATGGTATTTGCCTGCATGTATTTCTGTGCATCACACATGTGCCTGGTGCCTGGGGAGGCTAAAAGAGGGTATCGAGTCCTTAGAACCAAGAGTTGAGATGGTTGTAAGCTGTACAAGGTTGGTGGGACTTGAACCCCAATCCTCTGGAAGAACAACCAGTGTTCTTTAACTGCTGAGTCATCCCTCCAGGCCCTAGTTTCATACCCATCCCCCCCTTACTGAGTAGCTCAAGCTCCCCTCACGTTTGTGACCCTGCCTTGAGGCTCCGGAGTGCTAGCTTGCAGGCATGCTGCTGCGCCTGTGCTCTCTTCTGCTCAGGTTCTTTTGTTCGTGCTCCCATTTATCGTGCTTAGTTCTTGGGCCTTCTCTTCCTCTTTGCTGTCTGCAAGCCTCACCCCGTGAGGGCTTCGCCTACTACCTTACTCCTATGCTCGCCGTCCACCTGGTGTCTTAACCATTCCTCCCATCTCCAGACACCTTCGAATCAGTTCTGCTCTCCATGCGTCCTCAGCGTGTTCATCACAGTCTTAGTGCACTCTCCCTGGTCATCTAATTAAGCCATCGAGGTTCGCTTCAGAGTATCTGTTCCCTCTCCTGTCATTTCTCATTGCCTTGTTGCCAGCATTTATGTCTAATTTATTTCTTCCTTCCCTTCTCTTTCTAATCTGTCCTTTGTATTCAGAAATTATTCTAAAAATGAATTTTGATTGTTACAACAAAGAAAGGAGTCTAAGAGTTTGAGGCCAGCCTGGTCTACAGAGTGAGTTCCAGAACAACCAGGGCTACACAGAGAAACTTTGTCTTGTGGGTGGGGGTGCAGGGAGGGATCTGAGGAGACTGGGATGGCATGGGCTTTGGCCTTTTAAACCTCTTAACAAGTTCAGTAATAATTTGAACCCATTTAAATAACAGCAACTTGATAGATCCTTTTTCAAAACAGAAATGTACCTATTATCTAATTTGTCACTGGTAATAAAACTATACTTTAACAGTATAACATATTTAACTGGACCCTTTTTTTTTTTTAGGTATGATTTTAATCGGTATAGATGAAGAACAAGGCCCTCAAGTATACAAGTGTGATCCTGCAGGCTACTACTGTGGCTTTAAAGCCACAGCGGCAGGAGTTAAACAAACAGAGTCAACCAGCTTCCTTGAAAAAAAAGTGAAGAAGAAATTTGATTGGACATTTGAACAGACAGTGGAAGTAAGTTAGCCGGACGGCGTGGACCTTGTCCCACTGCTCAGAGAGAGCATCGCTGCGTCTCTGATAGGCCGTGAGAATGTCCCAAGATCCAGGCTTGTTAGTTTAATGGTAGAATTGATACCATTCAGCTCACATGGGAAATGGGGGCTTTTATTCATTTTATTTCTATTTTCATAATGCTTATAAGACTTCACAAACACAAAATAGGAAAATAAGACTAGACTAGAGTGGCGTGGTTTTCTGTCATAGGGCTTCTGAGATTGAACCCTAGTTAGCTTTGGCAGTAAGCTGTCTTGCTAATCCAGTAATAATTATTTTCATGGTCCTAAATAAAAACAGCTACAAGCTAAATTCTTGGAGAGCAAATTGTTTCCTAGTTCAAAAAAAGGGGGTGGGGATCAGAGGTCTGGAAAGAGCTCAGGGGTCTCGGGTCAGACCCCAGGGCCTACTTACTCTGACACACGTGTGATCGTAGCCTTGCTGGCCAGCCCAGCCATGCTTCGTTCAGGCCAGGGAGAAGCCCTGCCTCCCAAGGTTGTCCTTGACGTTGATTTTAAACTGGATATGATGGTGTATATGTGTGATCCCAGCATGGGGGAGGCAGAGACGAAAGGATCATTGTAAGTTTGAGGCCAACCTGGGCTACATAGTTCTAGAATAGTCAGAGCTGTAAAGCAAGGCCCTTTCTCAAAACAAACTTTTTATTGTTTAATAATTTATCTTTTACTGAAAGAAAATATAAAATGTTAGTTCGAGTCTTAGAAGATAGAATGGTATGCCTTCTTTAAATGTTTCTTAAATTATAATTTATAGTTACATTAATTACATCAGATATAAAACCATTTAAAACATTCCTAAATTGTCATAACCATAAAACATTTTTAAAAGTACAGTCATCAGTCTGAATGACCAACTCATTCTTTAGTCTCTTTCACAGTGGCTAAAAGTTGTTTATATTGATCATCGAGCAAGTCCATTTTTATTTATTTATTGGCTGATTGATTGATTTGGCTTGTTTGCTTTGTTCTTTGTGTAGCCCTGGCTGTCCTGGAACTCATTCTTAGACCAGGCCAGCCTCAAATTTGGAGATCTGCCTCCCAAGTGGTGGGATTAAAGGATTAAAGGTGTGTGCCACCACACTGGCCTGCAAATGAATTTTTATGTATTCCATCTGTTTTGATTGATAAACTCCTTTAACTTGTTTAATAGAATCAGATTGTGTCAGCAGTTTGTTAGTAACGTGCCCGTAGGACTGTGTCACTGAAGCACAGAAACAAATATCTTGTGGCATTGCCAATAAGCTTGGGGTTGAGGACAGTGGTAACTGGAAAGCATTATGTTTTAATGTTGGTGTTCTTTTTAGACTGCAATTACATGCCTGTCGACTGTTCTGTCGATTGATTTCAAACCTTCAGAAATAGAAGTTGGAGTAGTTACAGTTGAAAATCCTAAATTCAGGTGAGTTACATTTTCAGCCATGTACTAAATTCTAGACTAAAAAGCTAGAGGTATTATGGTTCCTTTGTGTTACATTTGTGTATGATGATGTGGCGAAGAAGTGATTCTCTCTTTTTTCCCCACTATTTGAGGATCTATTTAAAAACTTCTTGGAAATACTATAATTCTGGCCCTGGGGAAGCTGAGGCAGGGGGATTATAAATTCAAGGGGCACCCTGGCTCATATAGCAAAAACCCTATTTCAAAAAACAACAACAACAACAAATGACTAAGGGGTAGCTCTGTAGAAAGTGCTTAGCTTACATGTTCTAAAGTCATGGGTTTAATCTCTAGCACTGTAAAAACAAAACTTTATTTGAAGTTTCTTAAAACAGAGCAGCTTTTCTCCCTCTTCCAAGTAACTTTATATATAACACCAGAGATGACACACTACACACACAAGTAACCTTTACACAGGAAGTAAAATGAGCAGTGCAGCTTGGTGGTCGGGTGCCAGCTTGGCACGCACGGCACACACACTGCCCTGGATTTGATCCCAGACACTGCAGCACATGAGTGGACAAAACGTGAGATGGCCTTCAGTCTGTTTTTCTTCTTCAGTTTCAAGCCAATAGAAGCAGTTCCAGCGTAGTGACTTTGAGGTGGAAGGTTGCTTACCCACTGGGTAAGGGCGGGTCAAAGGGCAGTGTGAAATGCCCGCTCTTACTCCGCAGGCTACTGAGCTGCGTGGCAGCTCGCAAAGCCAAGTGTTGCTGTAGGTCACTTCAGAACTCTGTTAGTTCTTACTATGATCCGGCCAGCCCCCGCTATTGAGCCAGGATCTCACTGATTTATTTAATCAGCTTTTGCACAATTCCTGGGCAGTTATCCCTAAACTGTTTTTCTATGCTAGACTGGCTATTTCCTAACTGCGCTTCCTAACTTACGTGCTGTTTGAGTCTGGCTCGCCCGGGCTCTTTCCGACATCCAAGTGTGTACCGCTTGCTTATCTCAGTCAGCTCACCCTCCTAGCAAACTGTCAGGTGGTTTGTCTGCCATGGATTAGTGAAACTCATATAAATCCACAGCTACAAAGAGCTGCTGAGGTGTTTGACCTGTTGAGTGTGTCTCCCCGTAGACTGTATCCCTGGTCATGTTGTTGATGATTGGTAAACTAAGTGTCAGACCTTGAAGAGTTTTTCAGTGTGTGTGGTTTGTTTTGTGGGCTGTCTTGGAATGTAGTCCAGACTGGCCTTGAACTTTGGTCTTCCTGCCTCGGCCTCCCTCCCACGGGCCTGGACCGAAGCTGTCTGTCCCGTTCCCCTCCTCCCCCCCTCCCCCCAGGCTTCTGGAGCGGGTTCTTCTCCCCACAACTGAGGTGCGTGCTTGGTTACCTGCAGGTGATAGAAACGCAAGAGTCCCACAGAAATAGGAAAACACTTGTATCTGATCATTTTTTTTTTTATACAAAAAGTTTCCCTTATTGTTGCTTTTCTTTTTGAGCCCAGGCTGACCTTAGTCTGGGAAGATAGGATGCCACACTCATCCTATCTTCCCTTTTTTTAAGCACTGAAATTTCAACAGGCACTTTCTTCCTTGTCTCTTATGAAACCTTTTTTACTGCATCTGAATGTTATTTACATTTTATTTTAAAATTGAGCAAGAAACCATTGTATCTGGGCATTGTACACACGCCTGCAGTCCCAGCTGTTGGGCAATTGAGGCAGGATTATAGGTTCAAGGTCAGCCTGAGAACATAGTGAAGCCTCTCTCAATTTTCTTTTTTATTGTTTTATTTGTATGTCTGTTTGTTTGTTGAAACAGTTTCTTTGTGTAACTTTGGCTGTGTAGGCCAGCTTAGTCTCAAACTCACAGAAATCCTCCTTGCCCCTGCCTCTCAAGTGCTGGAATTAATGGCATGCTCTGCTACCACCCACTGTAAACATGGTTTTACTCGGCTGAGAATATAACTAGTGTGCAAGTGCTTGCAGCAGCAGAAAACCTCGAGTTAATAATCCCAGTCCTAGGAAGAGGGAAAAAGCCTTTGTATAATTTCTAAATTCTGAGATAGTGAGTGTAATATCAAAGAGCATACAGAAATGGCATAAGTTTCTACAACTTTATAAACTACTTCTTTCTCCAAGTTGTAAAAAAAGTCAAATAATTTTGACAAAACTGCCTTTTTAGAAGTTTAGTAGGCTGGGCGGTGGTGGTGCACGCCTATAATCCTAGCACTCTGGGAGGCAGAGGCAGGAGGATTTCTGAGTTTGAGGCCAGCCTGGTCTACAGAGTGAGTTCCAGGACAGCCAGGGCTATACAGAGAAACCCTGTCTCGAAAAACCAAATCCAAAATAACAAAACAACAAAAAAAAGAAGTTTAGTAGTGAAGTCGGGCATGGTCACACAGATCTATAATTTCAGTTCTTGGGAGTTAGAGACCAGAGTATCAGAAGTTCAAGGCCATTGTTGGCTACATAAGCCCAGCCCAGCCTGGGCTACCTTATAAGTCATGAAACCTTGTCTCAAAGCAACAAACATAACCCAGCAGTGACAAGTCCTGTCACCAGTGTTGACCAGCAGCTGATCCCTTTAAGGTAGAAGTTCTCAACTGTGTGTTGCAACTCCTATGGGGTTGAATGACCCTTTCATAGGGGTCTTCTAAGACCCTCAGAAAACACTTAACAGTAGCAAAGTTAGTTATGAAGTAGAAACAAAAGTAATTTTGGGTTGGGGTCACCAACATGAGGAATGTGCTAAAGGGTTGAGCATTAGGAAGGTTGAGAGCCACTGCTTTAAGGCAAACATGTAGGGAACTGGAAATACATGTTCTGCATGGAGGATCTTCTGGTAAGTAGATTGTAAATAGTGTTACGGCTTTTTTCATGGATAGTCACTGAATCCAAGCAAGTTTTTTTCCAAGTATTTGTACATACGAGTTCACATGTATGTGCAGAAGTCAAGGTTTGGTGGTCTCTATACTGAAGGAGGATCTCTCATGTGCTTGCTGATTCCTAGTCTACCTAGCCAGTTTACAGCTCTGGGATTACAGGCTGTCAGTGCCTTCCCGAGGACGAGATTAAAACTTCAGTTCTCGAGCCAGCGGTGGTGGCGCACGCCTGTAATCCCAGCACTTGGGAGGCAGAGGCAGGTGGATTTCCGAGTTCGAGGCCAGTCTGGTCTACAGAGTGAGTTCCAGGACAGTGGGGCTACACAGAGAAACCCTGTCTCAAAAAAACCAAAAAAACAAAACCAAAAAAACAAAAAAAAACTTCAGTTCTCATGCTTGTGCAGAAAGCAGTTCATTCACTGTGCTATCTTCTCAGCTGCCCTTCCCTCCAGTTTTTTAAATTTTTATTTAACTTTCTCATCCCTCAGTTTATTCGAATTTGTTAAAGTTTTTTCTTTTTTTTTTTTCTTTTTCTTTTTTTTCTTTTTTTATTTTTTTTTTTTTTGGATTTTTTCGAGACAGGGTTTCTCTGTGTAGCCCTGGCTGTCCTGGAACTCAGGCTGGCCTCGAACTCAGAAATCTGCCTGCCTCTGCCTCCCAAGTGCTGGGATTAAAGGCGTGTGCCACCAACGCCGGCTTTGTTATAAAGTTTTTTAAGGCATTGACACTCAAACTAAATAGAACATATTTTATATAACTTAGCTTCATATTAATTCAGTTGAAATGCTTTCAACCTTAGCTACAATTAATTCTGGATCTGGTATCAAAGAACACCTTCATATACATGAAATTGACTGGGATTATCCAAATTATCCTACAGTATAATCTTTGGTAAGAGTTGTAGATATATAGACTTTTAAAATATTGGTTATAAATTGGTAATTGCTGGAGTTAGTTGATCCATACTTGGGAGTTTGTTGTACTATCTTTTGTATGTGGAATTTTTCATAAAATTTAAGCACTTGTGGTGTTTTACTCTTTACCTTCTAGGATTCTTACAGAAGCAGAGATTGACGCTCACCTTGTTGCTCTAGCAGAGAGAGACTGAACACTCTCATCAGCTTACCAGATCCAAGATGCCACGTGCCGGTGTGTGTGGTAACAACAGACTGACATCCTAGAGGCCCTGGACTGAAGATGGAGACTCTCCCACTCCTCCTGCCACTGACTGGTTAGGACTCTGTATAAATAAAACAGTGCTTTTGGAAACAGCTGTGTCCTGCCTTTCTTGAGCTCAGTCTTAAGTATTAAGCCTTAGTACATATAGGCAGTAAGTGCTTATTTATGCTTGTGTCACAGCTTTAATCGTAGTTTACAAAGATGCACGCCTCGCTGCCTTTGGAACACAGGCCCCAATTCAGATTCAGACTGTTAACATGGCATAATGAATCAGACTTGGAACCAGACTTTGAAACTTTCTGACTGAGTTGTCACGTGAGACAGGGTTTTAGTTATACTTCTTGTTCGAGCGGGACATTCCTGTGCTCAGTTCTCTGGAGACTTTCTGCTGAAAGATGCCTGGCTGAGCCTGCTGTCCACTGCAGCTCCTCTGGATTGAACCCAGTGCAAGCCCGTGCGCCGCCGTGCGCTCTGTGGACAGCGCCACCAGCTGTCTTTGTAGGACTTCAGTCTGTTTTAACAAGGATCTGGTTTTGTTTTGCATGGGATTTTGGTTTTAGTGGTTTGGGGTTTTTTGTTGTTCTTTTTTGTTTGTTTTGTTTATTTTGTTTTTTGAGGCAGGATCTCTGAATGCCCAGAAATTCATTGTATAGATCAGGTTGGCCTCAAACAGACCTTAACCATCCTTTGCCTCCTGAGTGCTAGAACTAAGAGTGTGCCCCATGCTGTTGCTGTAGCTAGTCCTTCCTGGCCACCTTCAGGAAGCAGGATCAGAAAAGAAGGGTCTGTTTTCTGTCGTTAAGATTAAGTACGGAAAGAAGGAAACACAGACCTAATTTTTTTTTAACATTTCTTTTTAATTATGTGTGTTTAATGCACACACATAAGTGTGGATGCCCTTGGAGGCCAGAGGTGTCAGGTTCTCCCAAAGTTGGAGTTACACATGGTTGGGAGCTGCCTGACATGGTGCTGGGAACTGAACTTGGGTCCTCTGGAATCACAGTTTCAGATCTTAGCCACTGAGCCACCTCTCCAGCCCCGACACAGAACTGGTTTTACAGTTTAGAGATAACAGCATTAGCAAATGTTAAGGGGAAACTGCATATTTAGAATTTATTTTGGTTAATATAGTTATTAAATATATTTTTAAGATTTACTTATGAGTATACCTATATGACTTTATGCATATCATGTGTACAGATCCCCTGGAACTGGAATTTCAGGTGCTCAAAAGCTACTTGATACTGGTACTAGGAACTGAATCCCAAGCCCTTTGTAAGAACAGTCCTCCTCTTAAGGTATTTTTAACTTCTGAGCCACCTCTCCAGCCCCTTTTTTGTGTTTGTTTTATTTTAGACAGGGTTTTTCTATATATTTAAGGCTGTCCTCACTCTGTAGACCAGGCTGGCTTCAAACTCAGAGATTCGCCAGCCTCTGTCTTTCAAGAACTGGGATTAATGGCGTGTGCGACTGTGCCCAGCTAAGTATATTTTTATATGTACAGTATTAAAATTTAAAATCTTAAAGTAGTTCCATAGTGACCTAACAATTCAGCACATTCTGTGCCCTTCTGTGTGCTGAGCTCTTGCTGACCTGACTGGTCAGAGTGTACTGGATGAACAAAATATCAAATCCTCAAGTCAGAGCTGCCGTCTGTAGCCGCCGGGCCTCTGTAGGAAGACCACGTGAGCAGCTGCCACTAGAAGCAGGAAATGTCACTAACTACATCCTCTCGAAAGCTGAGTCAGGAGTAATGCATTCTCCTAACAGAAGCAGTTCTTTCAGTCCAGGGGCTACTGTTGTGGGATTACTCGTCTGAATCTGTTAGGTGCTCAGGCTACTGCCAGCACTTACTGTTATATCATGCAAATATGACATGGAAGCAAAGGGATTATTTGGAAAAAGAAAATACAGTGGCAGTTGAAGGGCGCAAGAAAGTATACAGAAGTATAGCAAAGTTCAATGACGCATGAACACGCTATTCTAGAAATCAGACCACCAAGTGTGGTGGTCTGAATGAGAATGCCCCAGAAGCTCATGTATTCAGATTCTAGGTCTCTAGCTGTTGGAACTGTTTGGGGAAGGAGTAGGAGGTGCAGTGTGTTTGGAGAAGAGAAGTCACTGGGAGCAGGCTTTGAGGTTTCAGAACCCATGCTCAGTCCTCCAGCCCACCCCACCCCTCCCTCTCCTCTACCTTTAGACCAGGATGTAAGCTCTCAGCACTGCTCTGGGGCCATGCCTGTATAGCTGCTGCCATGCTCCCCATCATGATGGTCGTGGACCAATCCTCAAGCTGTACACATGCTCTCAATTAATTGCTTCCTTTTATACATTGTTTTTGTCATGCTAGCTCTTCAAGCAATAGAAAAGTAACTTAAGCTATCAAGCAAAACAGATTTAAACAAACAGAAAAGCTACTATTACCAATGAAAGCATAAACATTTTTAATTATTTTTAGTTAATTGGTTTGGTTCCAGGTTTGGTTTTCTTAAGACAGGGTTTCTCTGTTCTGCCCTGGCTGTCCTGGAACTTGTTCTGTAGACCAGATTGGCCTCGAACTCACAGAGATCTGCTTGCCTCTCCCTCCCAAGTGCTGGGATCAAAGGTGTGCGCCAGCATCTTTATTGTTGCTATGGTTTTGTCATTGTTGTTATTGCGTGTGCATGACTGAGGGGAGACATACTGCACTACACTTGAGATCTGAGGACAGCTCTGAAGGGTTAGCTGTCCCTTCCATCTTTACGTGGGATCTGAGGATCCAACTCAGGTCTCCAGGCTGTGCAACAGGTGCCTTTACCAGCTGAGCTCACTGGCCCATAAACCTGTAGATGTGTACAAAAGAGAGAGAGCAAAAGAAAGGTAAAAAAAAAAAAATTCTGTTTGTAAAAAATCATGGGAGCCAGGCATGGTGGCACACACCTGTAATCCCAGCACTTGGGAGGTAGAGGCAGGCTGATTTCTGAGTTCAAAGCCAGCCTGGTCTACAGAGTGAGTTCCAGGACAGCCAGGACTACACAGAGAAACCCTGTCTCGAAAAAGAAGAAGGAGGAGGAGGAGGAGGAGGAGGAGGAGGAAGGAGGAGGAAGAAGAAGAAGGAGGAGGAGGAGGAGGAGGAGGAAGGAAGAAGAAGAAGGAAGAAGAAGGAAGAAGAAGAAGAAAAGAGAAGAAGAAGAAGGAGAAGGAGAAGGAAGAAGAAGGAGAAGAAGGAGAAGAAGGAGGAGGAGGAGGAGGAGGAGGAGGAGGAGGAGGAGGAGGAGGAAGAAGAAGAAGAAGAAGAAGAAGAAGAAGAAGAAGAAGAAGAAGAAGAAGAAGAAGAAGAAGAAGAAGAAGAAGAAGAAGAAAAGGCCTGACGCTGACAATGGCCGAGCTCGGTGAAGTGGGAGCAGCAGAAGACACAGGCGCCTGCGCGGGGAATCACTCCATGGAACTCTGTTGGGATAAGTGTGTGGAGAAACCAGGAAGTCAACTAGACTCCTGAGCTGAAAACTGCCTCTCTAGCTATGTGGATCGCTTCATTGACACTATCCTTGCTGTCACCGAACACGGGTCAGTTTGCCCAGATTATACAGAAAGGAGGGCAGTAGGCCATACCTCAGAATGACAGAAGACCAAAAACTTGTTACTAAGCAGATTGAATGGCCAGTGGTGAAAGACTTGTCACCGTGTCAGGTTAGCATCAGGCAGTTGTTACCAAGTCTGTTGGTGTTAAAAAGTAACAGAGCAAGGTGGGCGGTGGTGGGGCACGCCTTTAATCCCAGCACTTGGAGGCAGAGGCAGGCGGATTTCTGTGTTCGAGGTCAGCCTGGTCTACAGAGTGAGTTCCAGGACAGCCAGGGCTACAAAGAGAAAAAAAAGTCTAATAACTCAAAGAATATACTTTTAAAAAAAAGTTTTATGAGAAGTACTATATTTAAAAGATTTACTTTAATTTTATGTGTACCACACGTGTGCCAAGTGCCCAGGACAGCCAGGGCTACACAGTGAAACCTTGTCTCGAAAAAACAAAAACAAAAACAAGAAAAACAAGAAAAAAAAAAAAACAGAGCAAATGTTCCAAAGTGAAATTTTATTTGTGGGAATTCAGTAATTCCAAGTTGTATCACACCAGCTAATAAATGTGAACTCTCAAAAACAAAATCATTAACTGGAGAGAGAGAATTACACAGTGATTTTTACTTACTTATCACAGTTACAAATTAGCATCCATTCTGTAAAATATTAAGTAATCATTAAAACCCCTCTTCTGAGAAGTAATGAGCTGTAGAAAATGTAATTGTTTTGAAAGGGACAGTGTCTTGCTACATAGCCCAGCTTGACCCTCAACTTGCAGTCCTTCTGTCCCAGTCTCCTAAGTGTTGAGATTACAAGCATGCACCAGCTTGACATAGCGTAGTATTCTGCACAAAACAAGATACAAAATACAGTGCCAGGTGCCAATGGGTGGAGTTCAGTTGCACAGTGTTTACTGTCACAGCTACAAGGCATTGTGCTCAGTCCCCAGCATAGAATTCACCGAACAAAATTTTCTGTTTTAATCCCTTTGTGTATGTCCTAGGGTTTTATCATTGTGAAGAGACACCATGACCAAAGCAACTCTTATAAAAGCAAGCATTTAATTGGGACTGGCTTACAGTTTCGTAGGTTTAGACCATTGTCATTGACATGACAGGAAGACATCTTCATCTGCAGGCAGCAAGGAGAGACTGCAGGCTACACTAAGTGTACCTTGAGCACAGGAGATCTCAAAGCCCACTCTATCAGTGACATGCGTCTTCCAACAAGGTCACACATCCTGACAGTGCCACTCCCCATGGGCCAAACATTCAAACACATGAGTCTATGAGGGGTATTCCTAGTCACACCACCAGTGTAATATCTTCAGTATGGTGATGGAAACTTCTGAGTTCCACCCGTAGGTCCCACCTTCCAAATGTTCTGTGCTTCCCTTCCTCTGGGCCTTGTCTAAAGCCTGCTCAGTCTGCAAACTATACGACCAAGAAAGGCATGGGAATCAGGCCAGCTGGAACTGGTGGGTAAATGTTCCAGCCTCCTGGGGGCATTTCTTGGATGGACTAGAGACATTTCTAGGATCCTGTAATTATGCAAAATGCAGAGCATGTGTTGATTTCTTGCACAGTCCTATGGCTTTCATCAAATATTCAGTCTGTTTTCCAAGGGAAAAAAAAAAACGGATGAATGACGACAGACTGCTCATTGTTTCTGGGGAACTTGAAACTGCATGCCATTTAAGATACATTTCTGCATTTCATGTTTTATTTTATTATATTCTGTATTCTTTGTTTGATATGGGGGTCTTATTTATATAGCCCTAGCTGGTCTGGAGCTAGGTATATAGACCAGGCTAGCCTTAAACTGGGGTGATCTTGCCTCTTCCTCCTGAGTGCAGAAATTATAGGCATGCCCCACCACAGCAGTTGCATTTTGTACATTTAAATTCCATTTATTTTGTGGGGGTGGGGCAGGATGTCCATGCCGCGTTGAGCATGCGGTAACTGAAGGACAGCTCGCAGGAATCTGTCTCTCTACCACGTGGGTCCCAGGGAATGAACTCACCTTGCCAGGCCTGCAACAAGCACCTTTACCTACTAAGCCCTCTTTGTAGCCTCCACCTCGTATTTTAAGTAAGGAACATGTTCAAGAAACATAAAACGGCTTGGCTATGCAACAAGGTGAAAATCCTGACCCAAACTGGGCATAGCACCACACGCCTTAACCCCTGTGCTCGAAGGCAGGAGCAAACACAACTCTGTGAGCTTGAGACCAGCCTGATCTATATTCCAGGTCCCAGGCTAGCCATACTCACATGGTAAAACCCTGTTTAAAATAGAGAAAGAGATTGTGATCCATTAGATGATCCCATTAGAAATGTTTTACAAATTTTAGAGGGAGGGCTGAGGGGATGGCTCGGCAGTTAAGAGCACTTGCTGTTCTTGCAAAGGACCCAGATCCTCGCACTGACACGGCAGCTCACAGCCATCTGTGACTCCAATGCCAGGGGATCCGACACTGTTTTCTGGCCTCAGTGGCCACACTGTGTGCACATAATGCACATACATATGTCAAGCAAAACCTATAAAATAAAAGCAAAATAAATCTTTAAAAAAAATCATTTTGGGGGCTGGAGAGATGGCTCAGCGGTTAAGAGCACTGACTGCTCTTCCAGAGGACCTGAGTTCAATTCCCAGCAACCACGTGGTGGCTCACAACGATCTGTAACAAGATCTGACGACCTGTTCTGGTGTGTCTGTAAACATCTGCAGTGTACTAATATAAATAAATAAATCTTTTTAAAAAAAGAGAAAAAAAGGGACTCTCACCCAGACTCAAATTAGCTTTGGCAAAGGAGCAGCAAGAATTTGATGGACCCAAGAAGAGGTCCTGAGTTCAATTCCCAGCAACCACATGATGGCTCACAACCATCTGTACAGCTACAGTGTACACATATACATAAAATAATAAGTAAATCTTAAAAAAAAAAAAAACCAAAGAACAACAACAACAACAAAAAAAAAAAAAAAAAAAAAAAAAAAAAAAACGCCGGGCGGTGGTGGCGCATGCCTTTGATCCCAGTACTTGGGAGGCAGAGGCAGGTGGATTTCTGAGTTCGAGGCCAGCCTGGTCTACAGAGTTCTTTCTGAGTTCCAGGACAGCCAGGGCTACACAGAGAAACCCTGTCTCGAAAATACCAAAAACAAAACAAAAAACAAAACAAAAACAAAAACAAAAAACCAAAAACAAAAAAAAATCGATGGAGGAAGAACTGTTGTTCTGACAAATAATGTTGCAAAACCGGGCAAGGTCCACATGCAAAAACAGAAGACCTGGGTTTGATTCCCAGCTATTTATAACTCCAGTTCCAGGGGATCTGATGTCCTCTCCAGCTTCTGTGCATCCATATTGTGCATAAACACGCAAGCAAAACACACAAAACACAACACTCAGAATATAGAAGTCTTTTTTTTTTTTTTTTTTTTTTTTGGTTTTTTGAGACAGGGTTTCTCTATGTAGCCCTGGCTGTCCTGGAACTCACTCTGTAGACCAGGCTGGCCTCGAACTCAGAAATCCGCCTGCCTCTGCCTCCCAAGTGCTGGGATTATAGGTGTGCGCCACCACGCCCGGCTATAGAAGTCTTTTTTAAAAAATCCTACTTGTGCCCCACTGTGAATAGCTTGCCCATCCAGTTTGTGCTTTACAGGCGTCCAGCCGGGCAGGCCCTTTCTCCCTGGGCAGCCTGCACCTCACCGTCCGGGACTGTGGAAGCTCCCAGGGCCGCTCGCCGCCTTCTTTCCTCTTGTGTCTGAGGTGTACAGTGTTTTAGGTAAGGGGAGCCTTACCTTCGAACTCTGGGAAACAAAAAGGATCAGCAGATGGCTCAGTGGATGAAGGTGCTCTCTGCATAGCATCGAACAAAAACGAAAGCATAAACTTTGTTTTGTGAGCAAATAAGCCAGAAATTCCCCGGTAAAATACCCCCCCCCCAAAAAAAAGAGGATGTGGGTCCTTTTAACCATTTCTTCAGTGTTCCTACATTCCGTAAGGAGCACAGCCTAGAGACTGTCTCACCATGCTGTTCTCAACCTGTTGAATGATTCTTCTTTGCAGGTCACTGCTCTGAGCCAGGAGGTGCCACACTGTGCACATGCGTGAAGTGTTCTCCAGGTTCCAGGGGTATCAATTTCCCACTCCGCAGAGCACATGCACCACCAGGAAGGGCACAGCCTCGGTGTCCTAGTGCCTCAGTTTCCTTTACCACACAGCTCCACAAATAGTCACTGACTGCAGGTTAGAATGACTTCAGCTCCAGCCCGAGGTTATTAGAGCCTTGTCTTGTCTTATCTGGAGACACAAGGTGACATCACCATCATATGGTGGTGTTTGGTTCTGTCTCAGATAGGGCCTCTTCCCACAGACTCCTTTACTCAAGAAAGACAAGAAGAAAGCTCAGGGAACTAGTCTCAAACGTTCCGTTACACCACTTTTCTATGCCATGTCTTATGAGGCTGACCAGTGAAGACTTTCAACTGAATTGTGCTCGGCTTAAACTCAGGGGCTCTCAGCATCTCACATGACAAGTCTAGAGGGTATTTTTTTGTTTTGTTTTGTTTTGTTTGTTTTTTCGAGACAAGGTTTCTCTGTGTAACTCTGGCTGTCCTGGAACTCACTTTGTAGACCAGGCTGGCCTCGAACTCAGAGATCCACCTGCCTCTGCCTCCCGAGTGCTGGGATTAAAGGCGTGCGCCACCACCGCCCGGCTAGAGGGTCTTTTTTAATTATTTAATGTTTTTAAAGATTTATTCATTTTATTGGCATGAATGTTTGTGCACCACAGTACCTGAGGAGGCCGGAAGAGGTCACCCGATCTTCAGATGGAGTTAGAGATGGTTGGCGCTGGGAACCAAATGTGGGTTCTCTGAAAGAACAATAATGGCTCTTAACATCTGAGCCATCTCTCCAGTCCCCGCCCCCGCCGCGCCCCCCCCCCCGCCCCTCACCCCTCACCCCCCCCCCCCAGCCAAAGCTGGCACATCAGACCAGAAGCTCCCTGGACACCGCTGCTCTGCGCATGCATGTTTTGAGAGCGCTCCCGAGTCGAGTCTGTTTGCTGACGATTAGGAAGGAACATCTGCAGGAGACATGATCGCTTGTCCTCAAGTACACTGGAGACCCATTCCGCTTCAACACCCTTAGGGCCAGCGTGCAGCTTACAATGTACTGAGGTCGGGTTTCTGGAACGTGACCTTGTTGTGTGCTGGGTTCATGTCGACTGTGTCTCTGCTAATCATATCCTTGACTCCACAGCTCATGGAAGGAATAAAACATGCAACTGTCTGCCAATCATAAATTCTGCTTGGAACACAGCGAGCTCATCCTGGGGCTCCCCTTTCAAGGGTTTGAGACAGATCCACCATGTCTATCTACAGTCTCCTCTGCATCAGAGGTCTTTCCAAGGCCCAAAGGGAAGTGCACAGAGAACTCTGAATTAGAAGACAGAAAGGCTGGCTCCCTCCTGTGGGAAGTGGCGCTGCTTGAGTTGGGGGAAGCCGTTGATGTGCCTTTTAAGTGGTTGCCACAAGAAAACGGTGGATTAGGAGTGCCCTTCACTCAGACACCACGTCGGACACCACCATCACCTGACCTTCTTGCATGAGGGGATCCTCAAAGCCCAGTTAACCAGGTTCTGCAGCTTCTGCCCAGACAGCGCTGCAGTGATTAACCCTTGCTGGGACTGGAATGAGGGTGAAAAGAAACAGCAGAACAGGAAAGACCTGGTTTGCCCAGGCAGAGAAGGGGTGCCATGTGGGGAAGCCCGCTGACAGCCTCAGAGGGATCAGCCTCGATGGGGATTTCCAGGGACAGAAACCTGGAGCAGTGACTGACTGACTGACTGACTGACTGACTGACTGACTGACTGGATTTAGGTATCTAGTCCACAGCTACCACCACAGTACAACCAGGCCACACCTTTAGCCTCTGGAGGCTTAGCTGGCACTTGTTTCTTGCTTCTCTGTACCCTCTCTGTTCAGGAACAACCCTAGAAAATGCACTTTAAGAGTGGCCAGAGGCCGGGCGGTGGTGGCACACGCCTTTGATCCCAGCACTTGGGAGGCAGAGGCAGGCAGATTTCTGAGTTCGAGGCCAGCCTGGTCTACAGAGTGAGTTCCAGGACAGCCAGGGCTACATAGAGAAACCCTGTCTAAAAAAAAAAAAAAAAAAAAAAAAAAAAAAAAAAAAAGTGGCCAGGGGCTGGGTATGATCTACTTGAGCAGTAGATACAGGAGGATCAGGAGTTCAAGGCCATCTTCAGCGACATAAGAAGTCCGAGGCCAGCCTGAGCTACATGAGACTGTATACAAATGAAAATTAAAAAACAAACAAACACACACACAAGGGCTGGAGCGATGGCTCAGCAGTTAAGAGCATTGGCTGCTCTTCCAGAGGTCCTGAGTTCAATTCCCACCAACCACATGGTGGCTCACAACCATCTGTAATGGGATCTGGTGCCCTCTTTTGGTGTGTCTGAAGACATCTACAGTGTATTTATATACATAAAATAAATAAATAAATCTTTAAAAAGAAAAGAAAAGAAACAAACAGAGGGATCCAGGGAAGAGGCTGATCAGACACCCTGGGATTCCATCTCTCCTCAGACTAGGAAACACTTTTGGGTCCCAGCACAAGCATCGTGGCTCACAGCCATCTGAAAATCTGGTTTTAGGAGATCTGATGCCTTCTTCTGACTTCCAAGGGCCCCAGGCACACATGTGGTGCATATATACACATCTAGACAAAAGGCCCATACTCAAAAAATAAAGTCCAACAGTCATACTGATCCGCCAGTAAATATAACTTTAGTAATGGTCAAGGCAAGGCAGGCTGAGTCTCTCCAGGACAGAGAACTGAGGAAACCGTCCCTGAGACGTTTGTGGCAGCATTGCATCCTGGCTGCTTCCTGCAGGAGGCAAGTGTGGACCTTTGCAGATGCAAATTAAACATTTGCCAAACCAGCCTCCTGGCCTGCTTCTAGACAGGCTCTGTCAGGGACAACCCCAGGGACCTGCAGCCTATGGTCCCTGAGACCAAGTCCTTTCCTGCCATGAACCACGTGACGACCTTGTCTGGGACCTTATTGTCGCCTCCTCCTCCTCCTTCACTTCTTTTTCTGTGTGGTGTATGTATTTCATGGTCACTGTGACGTGGGGGACCCTGCTTTCCTACACAGTATATTTCATGGTCGCTGTGAGGCAGGCGGGTTCTTCAGGTCCAAGTAGAGCTAAGGACGCTCACTCAGCTGACTTTTCATTTGCAAAAAACTCCAGTTTCTGGTTTTCTTGCACAAAATGAGGGAGCTGGTGCTCCCCCACCCCCATCCCCAGTGGGGAAATAGCCCGTGAAGCTGGTATGGTAATACCAGAAGTTGGGACTTTGAGTTTGAGGTCAGCCTGAGACCTTATCAAAAAAAAAAAAAAAAAAAAAAAAAAAAAGTCATGTGGCTCCTAGTTCTGACACCTGCCCGCCCTCCACTCCCCCTCCAGTGAGGCTGGGAACGGTGAAGAGCCTCTTCACAAGAGTGGAGCCGGGAGTTCCAACTGCTGGTCCTGAGAGCCCACCACAGTCGCCTCTCCAGGTGACATCCTCACGGCACAGCCGAGGAGTTACGGCCTCAGTTCTGTCTTCTGTAAAACATGTAAATGATTGTGGCAGGGCAGTGTGTTTGTTTGCTTGTTTGTTTGTTTAGACAGAGTCTCTCTGTGTAGCCCTGGCTGGCCTGAAACTTAGTAGCTCAGATTGGCTTCCAGGGGTGCTGGATTAAAGATGTGTGCCATCCCACACCTGACCTGAGACAGTGCGTGTACAACGCTGGAGAGAGCAGCGGCGAGGGCTGGGCTCTAGCTCAGCTGGTGGAGGGCTTGCCTGGCAATGCACGAAGTTCCCGGTTTGAGCCTGAGCCCCACACAAACCGAGCACGCTACTGCATGCTTATAACCTGGCACTTGGAAGGTGGCCAAAGTTCAAGGTTATCCTCACCTTATCTGGAGGCTAGCCTGGGCTACTCCAGGATGTGTTTGAAACAAAAGGAAATATCACTGACTAATTAGTAGTAGGATATGGTGTGGCTTTTCCAGAGCTGCTTTCGAGTTGCCATGGTGTCCTAAACTTTTAAAATGTGATTTCCTGAGAACATTTTCATGTCCAGTAAACAGAGGTCAGCAAAGCAGAAACCCTGGCTGTTCCTACCAGCCTCCTGCCCCACTGCTTCCATGCCTGGGCACAGCAGACATGGCCCCCGTGTATCCTACGCAAGGCTTGTTCAGCCAGGGAGTGAACTTCCCACCATTTCAAAATGAAGGTATTCCCCCCCTCCCCATCACTAACTGAGAAGGGCACTGCATTTAGGGTTGTCTCTAACTCCCTTTGTATTCTGGGGTCCACAGAGTCCTTGAAGTCCTGATGGTCCTGGTTCAGCTGGACACTCACAGCACAGAGCTGTTAGGTCCCTGACCCCCACTTAGAGCCCCCCAGCTTGTTGCCATGGGGGAAGAAGATGGAGGTGTGAGCCAGGGCCCACTGAGGCAGGAAGGTCTGATAAGGAGGCCTTAGAGGACAGAGAGTTAGAAACCGGGAAACAAACCCATTCGCTGACCTCCGGTTACTCTGGGTAGCTGCTGAAGTCTGTCACCCCCTTCAGACAGCCTAGCTCTTCCAACTCTCCATATTCCCTAGCGAAAGATATGGCCGCTTGACGCCTAGATTGTGCAAGAGATTTTGCAACCTCACGATGACTTTTGTCACCTATAGAGAACCGCAGGCCAGCTCACAGGCCAACTTGCTTATCAGGTTATTGGAGTCAGGAGGGTTATGGGCCTTGGGATGGGGAAACCCTATCTTGCACAGCTTCCTTCCCGCCCCCTCGATTGGCCCCGCGGAGCTAGGAAGGCTTCCTGGACCTGGTATCCGGCTGCTGGGCTCCCAGCCAAGTATCCCGGGGACACTCCTCCTGACACCTGGATTCTTCCTCTCTTCCTGGGGAAGGGCACGGGGACCAGGGAGCTCCTTCTCTGCGTAGAAATCACCCGAATGTGTCAGGGCTCTGAGGCGGCAACTCCAGCGGCCTGTCCAGTTTGTCCTGTATGACACGGAGGAAGCCGGTGAGGACCCTTTCTCTCACAGAGATCATGCCCTCCTTCTTGCAAGGCCCTTATCTGCCAAGGACCGAGTTATAAACCTGGGGTTAACCTGCCCAGCCCACAGCAGGGGCCCCGTGACTGTTCTGTCTCATGGCTTGGCCAACACAGTGCTGTTAGTCAGCCCCGAATGCACAGACACGTGCACATGCCTTGTAACAGTTGCTACGTCTAAAATCTTAATATACCACCAGAGTGCTGTTCGGTCTATTTAAGATTTATTTCTTTGTTTGTATGTCACATGTGTATAATTGACATGCAGGAAGAGGCCAGAAGAGGGTGTCAGACCCCCTGGGGCTAGGATTTTTGGTGGTTGTGAGAGGCCTCGGGTGGTGCTGGGGTCAGAACCTCTGTCCTCTGGAAGAGTTGTTTGTGCCCTTTAGGATCTTTTGTTTTAGTTTTTGAGACAGGGTCACTTTCTATGTAGGCCTGGCTGCCCTGGAACTCTGTATAGACCAGGCTGGCCTCTGCCTCCCTTACTGGGATTAAAGGCGTGTGCCACCATGCCTTTAGGATCCTTTTTTTTTTTTTTTCTTAAAAAAAAAAAAAAGGAATGCTTTGATATCTAAACAGTTTACCACAAAGAGCAGAAGACAAAAATCTTTGGAGTGGCATGTCACAGTGTGCGGGACAGAACCGGGTGTCACTAGTGGGACTCCTGAGAATCAGTACATGTGACAAGAAGAGATCCCATGCTGTACTCGGGAGAGACCTGAGCTTCAGAGCTTCGGCCCGTGTCCCACGGACTTCATACGCAGAAAGGAAGTCTGTCTCCCCTCATTTCCAGATTCCTTTCTGGCCCCTCCACCTCCCCACAGTCAGGATAGAGAAACTAGAACAAACCAGAACGGAGTCTGGGCCTCCGGTGCTTCCTTACGCATCGGTTTCTCTGCGGTGTCACCCACTGACCTCCGATCCTCGGGCGGGGCTAGAAAGGAGCAAAGTGCTGGCCCCCACCGCAGAGCAGACGCAGGAGTGTGGTGGGGAGTTTGCATCCTACTCCGCAGCCTGGCTGGCAGCTGACCCGAGGGGAGGGGGTGGGGGAGCGGTGGAGGGGGTGGGGTGGGGGAATGGGGCTTGCGTCGGTCAGCTCTCCCGCAGGCCAGAGAGGAAGTGCTGTGGTCAGCTCAGGACCCGGGCTTCCCGTGCCACAACCTGGAAGGGTGGAGGAGGGGGTTCAAGTCCTCGGGTGCCCCTCAGCGTTGCTTTAGACCCCCACAGTCTTCTCACCCCTGCCCAGGCCTGTTTCCCCCCTGGGCTCCTCCCCTGGGCTGTTTCCTTGACTTTTTCCCTAGGCTGTTCTCTGCTCTTTCGAAAATCCCCTGCAGGAAGTTTGTTGCCACAAAATAATGCAAATCTGCTGTGGGGTTCCCAGGCAACGCGTCTCTGTCCGCGAGGAGACAGAGGGGGGAGAACTGAGGAGGGAGGGTGGGCGGGTCCTGAGTGCACCCCGGCAGCATCCTGATGGGACAAGGAAAGGGGACTCTGTATCTAAGTGTGCCATGCCAAACCCCAGGAAAGACCATGGAACACCTCCAATACTCAATGGTCTGTATATATAAAAGGGTTATATGCATTAAAATTTTGTTTGTATTAAAGCCAATGTCAATTTTTAAAAAATATTTTAATAATTTATTTCTTCCGTTTTTTATGTGCTTTGGTGTTTTGCCTGTATGTATGTCTTCTGACATACAGGGTGTTGGATCCCCTGGAATTGGAGTTAGAGACAGCTGTCATCAGCCTTGTGGGTGCTGGGAATTGAAACCAGATCCTCTGAAACCAGTTCCAAGTTAATGTTGTGTTAAAGTTTATGTGGAGCTGGAGAGGTGGAGCAGTGGTTAGAGCCCTTGATGCTCCTCTGGCTTGGGTTCCCAGCACACACCCATACACAGAAAATAAAAATAAGCAAATAGGTTTTGTTTGGTTTAGCTTTCTTAAAAGTCTGTTTAAGTTAAACTCCTTGTCCAGTGTAGAGCACGTGTGGCTATCAGAACTGGACCCGCACGTGGGTCTCATGGTCACCCTTGCAGCCTGCGTTTGCAGCCTTGTGTACTGATACATGCTGTAATCCCAGCACCTGGGGAGTGAGGGCAGGAAGATCAAGGTGGCCTCAGCTAGCTAGTAAATTAAAGGCTAACCTGGGCTACATGAGACCCTGGCCAGAAAGAGAGCTACAGGAAGGAAGGAAGGAGGAAATAAAGGAAGAAAGGGGGGAGGGGAGGAGCGCCTGACCAGGTCAAGCACACCACGATGAGCCTAGACGGCCTATGACAGGGCTGTAAGTGTCCTCAGGTGGGCTCCTGAGAGACGCCATTTCAGAGCGGGGTGTGTGTGTGTGTGTGTGTGTGTGTGTGTGTAAACAGCGGCTGATATCAGTCTCCTCACAGCAGTGTGTTGGGGTGACTGCTGTTTGGAGTAGGATCTCACTCTGTCCCCAGCTGGCCCTGAACTCCTGACATCAGGCTCCCGAGGGCTGGGACTGCAGGAGGACCGTCGCCTTAGGTCTCATTGCAGTCTATACTTCCCAGCCTTCCCCAGGCGCTCCACAGCCTGGGTGAAGGTCTGAGGAGAACACTGGCTGCTCTCCTGGCGGCTTCCCGCTTCTGCTGTCGGTGCCTCCCTTAATTAGGCCATGACCACTCTGAGAGGAGTGGGACCGGCTGGGCCCCTCCTAATGGAGGCCAGGCGGGAGTAACTGAGCATCTACACGACAGACGGGCAAACAGCGGCAACGACGAACCTGGCCCTTGGGTTAGTGAGGAGCGTAACCACTCCCTACTTCTTAGTGGCAATCCTGTGAGATAGATGTTTTCTTGCCTTATAGAGATGGGATTTGGGGCCTCAGGGAAATTAATGAGTGGCCCAAGGTCACATAGATGATGTATCTATTCCAAACCAGGCCTATTTGAAATTCATGAGTGACCTCGGGTCCTGTGTTGTCTGGCAGGGTGTGTTACATAATGCCCAGCTCTTGGTTGCAAAATCCAACAGTTGATCCGTCTTATCCAGCTCCTAACACAAACGTTCCTAGCCTCACTGTACCCAAAAGAGGGGGTCAGAGGCTCCTCGGAGGCCCACAAAGATGTGGGCGTTTCACCTTTGGCACTCTGAGACAGCCTAGGACTGCTTATCAGGAGACCACAAGTATAGGTAGGGACACCTCACGTGCTCTCGAAGCTATAGACCTCACAAGGGAGGTCACCTCACTCCTTAAAAGTAGAATTTGCCTCCTGCTGGGAGGCATTCTGTAGCTAAATTTTTTCAGCTAAGTGTGCTGGATCTGGGCCAGGGCCCTACCTAATTCACAAGGCCACTGTTAAAGGGTGGGAGGCCGCGGGAAGGAGGTAGGCTAGAGTGGGGAAGCTGTCAAATTTCACTTCCTACAAAGACACTTACAAACGTCTGGACAGGTTGGTAACTCCTGGGACAAGTCTCCTGTCCAGCCCCGTGAAGGACATTGAGGTTGCTGGGCTTCGGGGAGCTTAGCTCAACGCCCCCAGCTGAGCTGTTTGCACAGGGAACATCCTGCAGAACACCCTGCGGCTCAGCTTGATTCCTGTTTTCCCGCCCAGTGTGGTAGGGACCTCCCTGGTGCCTGACCTATGGCTATAATTGTTTTTTCCTGTTGTTTCACCTGGCCTCTAGTATATATTGCTGGTCCCTCAGTAAAGCTTTGGCATTCTCTTTACTGAATGACCCATGTCTGTGTTTTCTGTTAATCCCCCAAGCCTATGCCCGATACTTGGTACCGGGGCAGTGCAGGCGCTGTCAGAGGTGGCCACACAGGCTGCCCTCACCCCGTCCCCACCTTGAGTCTAAGATCTAGGTCACAGCAGGCTGCAGAAGCCTAAGGACTTCTGCTGGATTGTACGTCTATAAATGTGTGTGTGCTGCTCAGGGTTAAACCAAGGCCTTTGTGAATTCGAAAAGCAACTCCGACACTGTGCGGTATTTCCCAGCCTCAAAACTAAGAAACTTCCTTTTGTTTATCCTGTAGTGCACAAGTGGTGTGTGTGTGTGTGTGTGTGTGCGCGCGCGCGCGCGTTTTGAGACGGGTCTTGCTATGCAGCCCTGGCTGGCCTCAAACTCTCCGACACTTCCCACCTTAGCCTTCTGAGTGCTGGGATTAGAGGGCACACACCCACCACTGCTAGCAGGCCTTGTACTCCTGATCATTCTGTTTCACTCTAGAGGTGGGATTTTGGGGTCTTCCCTCCTTCTTTCCTTCCTTCCTTCCTTTCTCTTATCCTCTGTCTTCTGTTGTTGCTGTTGTTTGTTTCCTTGCTGTTTTGTTATGTTATGTTATGTTATGTTATGTTATGTTATGTTATGTTTGTGTCTCACACAGCCCAGGCTGGCCTTAAATTCACTATGTTGCCGAGGATGACCTTGAATCCCTGACCGTCCAAGCACAGTGCTGGGTTACAGGCACACAGCACCACAACTATCTATAGCTAGGAATCTTTTCTTTGTTTTGAGATGGGACTGACTGCAACCCAGGCTGGCTGGTACGCGACCTTGAACTCCTGCCTCTACCTCCCAAGTGCTAGAATTACAGCACTGTGCCACCTCACTAGCTAGAACGAAGAGTCTTAAGCCTTCTGGAGTGTTCTTCATTGCCCACCTACGACACCACCATAACCCGAGTACTAAGAAGCTTTAACTTTGCGTAGGCAAATACATGTCAGCTTTGGATTATCAGACCAGCGGCTACTGCACATCTTTATTCTCTTATTGTTTCTTTTGTGTTTGCAGGAGAAGGCTCTGGGGCCTGTAGGGTAGCGTCAGGCTGTTGGAGCCATGACGAAGTAGTCTGAGATTGTGTGTGTGGGAGACCCGAGTCCTTCACAGACTTTGCAGCAGGTAGGCTGGGGAACTGCTATGACAACAGGGAAAGTCCTGGGGCTTCTTGATCCGCTTCGCCAACGTAGGCTGCTCCCCGTTTCCCTCATGGCTTTGGGCCATATGGCCCAGCACCCAACACGCCGGGCTCACCAGCTACTGCATCAGAAGAATTACTTGCTGCTTCTTTGAGCGTCTGTCTGTCTGCTCTTGAGGTATGGTCTCACTCTCATCTACACTTACACTGAGCTCGATCCTCCTGCCTCAGTTGCTCAGGTGCTGGGATTCCTGGTGTTTACCACCAATGCCCTTGCCTTGCCCAAGAGCCTGCCTGAATTATACATTCTTGGGTTCCACACTAGACATTCTGATCTCAGTGGAGGAGAGCAGGCCCCTCAGTCCCTGGGAATGCTTACAGTGGGCATTTGAGAACTTTTGTTCTGGCCAAGTAAAGGCTGTCCTACCCCAGACAGCTTTCCTCTCAACCAGGGCCAAAATGCTGACGGCTAGCATGCTGCTGCTGCTGCTGCTGCTGCTGCTGCTGCTGAGACACTTTTCTTAGTGTCTTGCTGTTTTCTGCATCAGGAACTAGCCAATTGGGTGTGAGAGTAGCAACCTTGTTCCCAAGGCAACCTCTGTTGCCCTGTCTGGGCCTTGCCCTTCAGGACTCTGGCCAGTTGACAGTTTGGGAAACCCCCAGGGAGTGAGGGAGCGGCAGAAGCTGCTGCAGAGGTGGGGGGGGAGGGGAGGGTCACCAGGGCTGGCTCCCTCCTTCCCTTGAGTGCTCCCTGGCTTCCTGCCCAGGCTGTGGCCAAGCTTCCGTCCACTGCCTGCCTTAGACTTCTTCCCTTTGAGTGCCTGCTTCACCCGATACAAGTGCACCTACTTCCTCTAGATCCCCACGGCCACCTCTGTCCCCTCCACTGTGGCCTGTGCTGAGTGGTCCTTCCCCCTATAACTCTGCAAATTCGAATTCATCATCTCCTCCATTGCTTTCATAGAACCACCAGGACCCGGAGCCAATTCCTCCCTCCCTCTCGTGGTGCCTGGAAGCTGGCACGTCCTTCACGTCTGTCTCGGGAGGTCACACCCATCTCTGATGTTTGTGGGTGGTCTCTCACACACACACACACACACACACACACACACCTCAAAGAAAATATTTTAGTTGCAAAGCCCTTTAGACACCTCCCACTCAACACTGTCTCTGAAGTTCAAGAAAAGAAGCAAACACAACCGGTTGCCACTCTAATGGCCCAAGGGACGAGAAAACAAACAAGACAACAGTACATTGCTGAATCCCAGGGAGGGATGCTCTCCGAAGTATGGAGTGATGGCTCTGCCGTAAGTCCTGAGGGTGTGGCTGAACTTCACCGCACTCACGTCCGAAGTACAGCAGAACACCCACGCCAGTCCGTGTCCAGGAGAAAAAAAGCCTTGGACTGCAGACTGCAAAGCTGAAACAGAACCAGCCTCCTCTCCACCTGCTCCTGTCTGCAGCTGCCTGCGGTGGAGAGCCAGCAGGTGTTTTGAGCACTGGCAGGAAGCAGGCAGTGCCCGTCGACATCCGGGAGGGATGGACGTGACCTGAGACAGACACGAGGGATGCATCTGCCCCCAGGCACCATGACAGGGAGGGGTGAATCAATTCTATGTCCTGGTAGCTTCATGGAAAAAAAAAAAAAAAAAAAAAAAAGGAGGAGCTGATGAATTTAAATTTGCAGACTGGCGTGGGGGAGACCCACCTGGGAGACGGGCAGACATGGGGGTCAAAAGGAAGTGCATGCAGCCAGTAGTGTGTAAGTGTGTGTGTGTGTGTGTGTGTGTGTGTGTGACAGAGACAGAGAGACAAAGAGAGACAGAGAGAGAGAGGCATAGAAAGGGAGAGTGACAGAGAGACGGAGAGCATTGTCTAGGGTCAAAAACAACTTGTAGGAATTGGCTCTCTTTATATCATGTAGGTCTTGGGCTGAACTCAGACCCTCACGCTAGATCTAAGCCATCTCCTTGGTCCTGTGTCTGACTTTGTGTATTAACGTTGTGTGTGAATGTACGCTTGCCCATGTTGTGGTGCGTGTGGGGAGGCCGGAGGATAGCTGTGTAGAGTAGGCTCTCTTCCCCCACGTGGCTGCCCGGGATAGTGCTCGAACCTTCAGCTTTGGAGACAAACACGTGCTGAGCCAGTTTGCTGACCTGAGCTTGGCTTTTGTAAATCTAATATCCTTATGAGTTATGTAAGAAACACCATTAACTCAGGAGCCCACACCATGCTGGAGAGGCAACTGAGTACCCTGACTGAGAGACAATTAAGAAAATATCCCCATGCTGGGGCTCACAGACATCTAGCAGATGACTACCGAGTGTCAGTTAGCCGGAGTTCTAGATCCAGAGAGTGCCCCGCGGAAGAGTGACCCCCCCCCCTCGAGTGAGGCTTCTAAGGGAACTGACATATGACCGTAGATAGGTGAGATGACATCATCAAATTGGGGCTTACAAAGACCCAGCAGAAGTCAGCTGTGCACCATGAGGCAGTCAGCTAGAGCGTCCATTCAAGCTTTTGCTTCCCAGATAAATTCCCTGTGCTGAACCTGGGCTCCTCGTTCCCACTGCAGACATTTTTAATTTATTTATTTTTATTTCATGTACATTGGTGCTTTGCCTGCATGTATGTCTGTGTTGAGGGTGTTGGGTCACCTGGAACAGACAGTTGTGAGCTGCCATGTGGGTGCTGGGGATTGAACCTGGTTCCTCTGGAAGAGCGTCTACTGCTCTTAACTGCTGAGCCATCTCTCCAGCCACACCACTTCAGGCATTTTTACAACACAAGATAAACACAGTAACCCCTTCTGGAAATGGTTTACCTTGTAACTGTTCTCAAGGACACAGTGTTTTCATTTGGGCTATCTTGTGTTCTCTCCCTTCCTGTCACAGATATCTGAACAGCGAGTCCCAGAACAAAGGGTTTTGGAGGACACTTTAAAACAAATATGTTTGGGTCTGAAATGGGGGTCAGGCGAGGCAACCCCATTTGCAGAGTTGGCCTCTCAGAGGGTGAAATCACACATGCCAGCTTACTAAAACAGCGTCCACCACACCCTTAAATACACACTCCAGAGCCAGTGCAGATACCACACCAACTCGCGGTCTCAGTTTGCACAGGCTCACACTTCATTCCAATCCAGTGTGATTCAACCAATTCAAGACGACAACCAGGAGCCATCGGCCTGAGGCGAGGGGATGCTGGCTTTCTCTCAGGGCCTCCCAAGCTGGGGATTCGTCTCAGGAGCCTGACGTGATGATCCAAGCCAAATGCACAGTACTCAAGGTATCACTGGCACCCTGCTCCTTGATAACTACCCTCCGGGGACCAGAACACAGAACATCAGCACAGGTTTGTCTCTAGAGCACTGCCTTCCGGAAGCCGGCCTGACTGACGTCAGGTCTTGGCCTACACAGCTTGGCTGTGATTCTGGGAAAGCTACTGGTTATTCAGATGACAGACCTCAAGACTCTCCAAGTGCTCCCTCCCCCCCCCCCACCTCTGCCAACTCCTAGTGGCTGTATACAACAGTCGTGAGCCCAGGAAAGTCTCCAGCCGAGGAAGGAAGAGCAGACAGCTTTCTCCACCAGAGGGTTTTGTCCCTTCAGAGCTCTATGGGGTGAACCCCTGGCCACTTGTTCCTCTCGGTGGGCCATGGATCCCGGAAGGACCTGAAAATGGCCTTCCTCTTAGGACTTTAGGTCAAGTCCTTAGCTGGAGCCAGGCAAGGGCTGGGCTTGGCTCCTTTTCAAGGCTGACTGTAACTCCTCCCACCCACTCTTGGCCATTCTGTCCTCACCTCTCTCTCCACAGTGTCTATCACACAGAGAAGAGGCAAGCAGGGAGGGGGGTGAGCCTGGAAACTCCCGTCACCCAGCTGCCATCTGAGTATAATTAGCCCTGCTGCTTTCACAGGGACAACACTGCGCTTGCTAGGGCCAACGCGATCTCTGGCTCGTGGGCTGCTTTGCAGGGCGGTTGAGCCTCCCACCTCCCGTCACTAGGAAAAATATCAAAGGCTGGGACAGAAGGTTATGGCAACAGAGAGGGACCTGGAGCTCGAGGACAGGTCCTAGACCTAGTGGAAGTCTTAGGGTGGTTGTTTCTCCGGAGTCCCCCTCAGCCCTCAGCCCTGCTGCCCCTGAGCCACTCGTAGAAGTGAACAGCCAAGCAGGAAGTCGCGTGCCCGTCTACAGCCAGCAGCTGCCTTTCCTGGCTGAGGGTTTTTGTAACAGAAGCCACTTGGGCTATTGGGGGCTGGTCACTGGGCCTCAGCTGTCCCAGATGACAAGCTTCAAGTGGTTTTGCTTTTGAGGAACCTACTGCCCAAGCCCTCAAGGACCGCTGACTGACTGGTGTCCCAAGCCTCTGTTGGCCATGTCTCTGTCCCGTTCACACACTCTGGCTACCACCCACGTAATTTCCATCCTGGGCTTTGTGTCCAAGGAGATGTGGGTTAGAGTGTCTTCTTTGCTCCTTGAATGACACTATGCTGAAACTTTGAAGGGAATGGGGACAGCCTGAAAACAGGAATGCTGGCTTGATAATGACTATATGGACTCTGCCCTCCCCCGAGACCCTGGGCGTCAGGTAGCACATCTGCATTGCAAGATTTATTTATTAATTATATATAAGTACACTGTAGCTGTCTTCAGACAGCCTAGAAGAGGGCATCAAATCTCATTACGGATGGTTGTGAGCCACCATGTGGTTGCTGGGATTTGAACTCAGGACCTCCGGAAGAGCAGTCAGTGCTCTTAGCCACTGAGCCATCTCTCCAGCCCGACAGTTTTCTTTCTTAAAGATTTTGTTTGTTTCCTTTTATGGGCACATGTGTGTGACTGAATGTGTTCACACACACCACATGCCTTCTGTAGCCTGTGAAGGCCGGAGGGCAGTGGATCCCTCGGCGTTTTGGAATTACAAGTGATTGCGGGCGGTGTGGTGTGGGTGCTGGGAACCGAACCAAGGTCCTCCGAGAGAGCACTAAGTGCTCTTAACCCCTGAGCCGCCTCTCTAGCTCGGGACAAAGCTTGTCGAAGGGGTTCGTTAGCCACACCTGCTGCAGGCGTCGGGTCCTCCAGATTTCTTGGCCACTTCTCACACTCCCATCTGTTCTCACCTCTCTCAGAGGCTCTGCCCCCTTGAGTCCCTGAGTGGTGTGACTCTGAGACCAGTTCCTTCTCCTTTAGCCTCTTCAAGCTCCTTGGTGAGATAAACATTCCTTAAAGCTCATCTTATGTGCCACACCCAGTGGGACACTGCAGTCCCGATGCTCCAGTCTCGTGTCAAAGCTTTTCCCCCGTAGCCCAAGTTTTCTTTCTGAGCTTGTCCCCAGCTCCTCTCCACACTGGCCAGTGTATCTTTCAGACTGACTATCTGTCTCAAAGCTGATAGAGATGGGACAAGGACAGAGAACAAGGAAGCAATTCATAAGTCCGTTGACAGACCTTGATATATAGGGTGGCTTTGGACTTCAAAAAGATTCTGAGGGATTAGGGAGCTGGCTCCGTGGGTAAACATGCTTGCTTGTGCAAGCCTGACGAATCGAATTCAATTCCTGGTACGGACGAGACGGCATAAAACAACTATCTCGGTCCAGAGAGAGCATTTCACAACACTGCTCCACCCACCCACCCCACTCCCCACCCCCACCCCTGCCTCTGGCTCTTACATTCTTTCTGCCCTTCTGACGCATTCTTGGGTCTTGGTGCAAGGGAGTGATGCAGGTGTCCCCTCTATGACTGAGCACACGTGATCATTTACTCTGAGCACTTTGATTGGTTACCGCTCCTGACGTTAACTGCGGCCCAGATTTGAAGAATATTCTATGGCCAAAGCTGAGAGCAGTGCGGAACTATGGGGTTTTCTTTGCTTTCTCTTGCTGTGATAAAACATCATGATCAAAAGCAACTTGGGGAGGAAAGGGTTTCTTTTCCCCCAGCTTTCCCTCATTTCAGGGAGAGACTTCTGAGGTCTTATCCCTAGCTGAGGAGCCATTGGCAGTTGAAGGCTGCTCGGGAGGGTGTGGTCTCTGGTAGCTTGCCTGTACTCCAATGGATTGCCTCATTCCCATCTGCATATGGTCAGCACTAACTGGATTCAATGAATTGTAAAAGAAAAAAAAATGAAGACAGGAGGGAGACACATTTGGGGAGATGTAAAGGGAGCTGGAGTTCAGGGAGTGGTGCATGAATGTACTCAGAATATATTCTACACACTTATGAAAATTTCAAATAATAAATGAAAGATTATATACATACATACATACATGTGTATTATATGTGTGTGTGCTCTGTGTGCCGTGCGTGTGTGTGTGTGTGTGTGTGTGTGTGTGTGTGTGTGTATTTTTTTTCTTCTGCCTCTGTCTCCCAAGTCCAAGTGTTAGGATTAAAGGCGTGTGCCCCCATGCCTGGCTACCATCCATTCTTCAGTGGGAATCTACCCATTTTGTGAGTACTTAGGTATCCAGTGCACTAAGGAAAATTCTGCTAAGCGGAAGACAATCTTAATTCGATTTTTCATATTACAAATTGTAAATGTTCCTAAGTGCCACTGTCTAAAGAGAGTGTGCAGATGGAAAGACTGTAGCAGTGCCACTCCAGGGCTGAGGGGCAGGCTCTCATTAGCTGTGTCGCCTTAGGCAGGCGGTGCCAGGTCATCCTTCTTGTGTGTGGTGCTGCCATGTGGGAGTATGGGCGGCTGAGTTTAACCCTCGGGGCACCCTGGGAGGGCGAGTGCAGTTGAGAGTCCATCTCCAGTCCGTGCAGCGTGGAGGAGTGCTCCTGACCTCTGACTGACTTTTGCTCAGTGGGCATCTCAGATCATCAAAGATCAGAGGAAGGGAGGAAAGGGAAGCCTATTCATTTCCTCCTCCCCGCCCCGCCCCCACCCCCCACAACGCCGCCCAGACTAGGCTCTGACCCCAGACAGGAGGTCACTGCTTCCCTCTTCTCTGGATTCCATTTAGTAATGTCAGTGTTGCTACGATCAAGCCCATGCTGTTGTGCACGAGTGCACACACACACACACACACACACACACACACACGCTGCTTCCACATGCTCTTCCAACTTTGTAAACACCCCCTTTGTAAGACAGGCTAGCCTATCCTGCCCTGCTTCTCAGCTTCAAGCAGAAGAAAGCTTAGATTGTCCTGGGCTTATAGGCTTACTGCTTCTCATATTTTTGATTTTATGCTTTGTTTTTGTTTTTGTTTGTTTTTAAGATTTTAGGGACCGGAAGATGGCTCAGTAGGTATAGGGCTCGCTGCACACGCCTGAGGACCAGGCACTGTGGCTGCCCACAGCTGTAACCCCAACACTGGGCGTGCAACAGCTGGATCCTGGGGGCTCTCTCGCCTGCCAATCTAACTGAACTCAACCTTCCAGTTCAGTGTGGGACTCTGCGTCAAGGAATAATGTAGAAGATGACCCAACATCGGCCTCTGGCGTCCTCAAGCACTCCATAGGCCAGGATGCCCCACACACATATGAACGCACTTGCATGTACCAAATACATAAGCCAAAAGATAAAACAATAAAGATGGGTCAGTAAGATGGCTCAGTGGTAAAGACTCTTGCTGGCAAGCCTTAACAGACAGACAGACGGACAGATAGACACCAAACAAAAACAGAATAGAAAAATCCAGGCTTAACAAGGAGTCCATTGTCTCTGAGCGCAGAACTAGGCCGGTGGAGATGGGTGACCCCACGGCGCTCCCCACCCAGCCAGTCTGGCTAAATCTGTGAGCCTCAGGTTCAGGAAGTAAGAAGGAACCAGTGTGCGGCATGTAACTTTAATCCGCACACTCAGAAGGCCAAAGCAGACAGATTTCCAAGAGTTCGAGGCCAGCCCCATCCACAGAGTGAGTCCCAGGCTGGCCACCCGAGGGCTGCACGCTGAGATAGTGACCGTGTCTCAAAACAAAAGGAAGAAAGTGATCAATGAAGGGCCACCTGGCACCTGCTCTAGTCACTGCATGCATGTTCACACATGTGCTAAAGATCTGAATGAACACACACCGTCATGAACATAGTCCACAAGCTATGTTAGTGTTGTTTACTACAATTTGTTAAGTTATCCAAGTTTCACTTGATAGTTGGCCATTTGGCAATCACAGATTCTTTTAATCCAATCTTGGTGTGTGTGTGTGTGTGTGTGTGTGTGTGTGTGTGTGTGTAGGGGGTCATGGAGGACAGAGGATGTCAGCAAGTATAACCATTTGGTTTCTTCTATATCCGCCCCAGTTCCTGAATAACAACATGGAGGCTTATTTATTTATGAATGGATGCCCAGGCCTTAAGCTGGACTTGTTCACCAGCTTATAACGCAGCTAATCTGTTTATGCTAGTCTATGTCTGCCACATGACTGGCTACCTGGCCTCAGTTTTATATGTCTGACCTCCTCTGAGTCTCCATCAATCTCCTGAACCTCTCCTTCCCAGAGTGCCTTCTCAGCCGAGTGTCCCGCCTTACCATCCTGCCTTTTGCTATAGACCATAGGCTTTTTATCTTAACCAGTTAGAAGGTGCCTTAGGCAGGCAAGAACGGACAGAGACACCTCTTCATTCAGCGTACAAAACCATCTCTCCAGCAAGCAAATAGCTTATTCTATCACTCTCCGACTTTGGGAGTATTATAAAGATTATAGCACCATTAGAAACCTCGTGGGGCTGGAGAGATGTTCAGTGGTTAAGAGAGTACTTCCTGCTCTTCCAGAGACCCAGGTTTAGGTCCCACTCTTCCTCTTTCTCAAGCCACCTGGATCTAGGCTGGTGGCTAGATCAACAAACTCCAGCGACGGTCCTGTCTCCAGCTCCCACGGCATTGGGGTTAGCGATGCCCACGCTAGGCTTTTCGCCTGGGTGCTAGGGGGGACCAGCAGGTTTGCACACCTGCCTCCGTTCCTTTCCTGCTCTGACGGGCTGTAGCTATGAGTGAAAATAAACCCTTCCTTTCTTAAGCTGTGCTTGCCAGATGTGTTACTACAGCAATGAGAAAAGCGACTGCTTACCCACAACTAATATGGAGAGGTAGCGCCATTGCTACAGCAGGACTGACCAGGTGGTTAGATTTCTAAATCTTAAGAACTGGCTTACAGCTGGGCAGTGGTGGCGCACGTCTTTAATCCCAGCACTTGGGAGGCAGAGGCAGGTGGATTTCTGAATTCGAGGCCAGCCTGGTCTACGGAGTGAGTTCCAGGACAGTCAGGACTATACAGAGAAACCTGTCTCAGAAAACCAAAAAAAAAAAAAAAAAAAAAAAAAAAAGAACTGGCTTACAAGCAGACTATGGAAGAGTTTGGAATTTTGAGCTAGAAAAGCCCTGTGCTATTATAATCAGAGCTTGATAATCAGCCATTCTGATAACATTTTGAAGAAATGTTGAGAGAAATGCAGATAACGGAAGCCTTGTTCATGAAATTTAAACAGGAAACATGAACTCTCTTGGGAACTGACCTAGAGGCTACTCATATTTTATTTTGGTGAAGCATCAGGCTGTATTCAACTCTTGTCCTGAAACTTTGATAAAACTGAACTCAGAAGTTGTGACTCCTCTATGTGACAGAGAAGCTTTATCTTGTTAAAAAAAAAATACGGGCAATCTTATTTTAAAAATGTATCTTAGATATTGTATTATTAGTTACTTTTATTATTGCTATAGCAAAAGCAACTTCTGGGGAAAAAGGTTATTTGCTTACAGTTTGAAAGGAACCGTTCATCAGGGAAGCTTGGAGAATGAGGCAGCTGGTAAGATTGTGTCCACAGTCCTTGTGCCTGGCAGAGAGATGAAAGCAGCTGCCCAGCTCTCTTTCTCATTATTCAATCCAGGGCCCTCATCCACAGGATAGTATTCCCGCATTCAGGGTAGCTATTCCTTCTTCAGCTAAACCTTTCTGGAAACGCACTCAAGGATATGTTTCCATAGTGGTTCAATGTCTTAGTCAGTGTTCTATTGCTGTGAAGAGACACCTTGACCATGTTAACTCTTATAAAGGAAAACATTCCATCATGCCTGGCATAGAGTTTCAGAGGTTTAGTTCATTATCATCATGGTAGGGAGCACGGTGACGTGCAGGCAGACATGGTGCTGGAGATGTAGCCAAGATAGGTACATCTAGATCTGCAGGCAGCAGGAAGGGAGAGCCACTGGGCCCCCGCATGGGATTTTGATACCCTGTGGTATCGAGTACCGCCTCTCTTCGCTAGCAGTGGCTGGGCTCCCCCAATTCACCAGCTCGGGGAGGAGGCAGAGTCCGCATCCCAATGGTCCCCAGGGCCATCAGCATGCCATTGCTTGCCAGAAGGAGAAAGTGGGGTCTGAGATGAATACTGTAGTTCCTGGTCTCCTCTCTAGGTACCCAGGCACCTCCGGTGTATTGCCTGGAGAGGAAGTCCGGACTGTAGAGGTGTGGTCGAGGTTCCCCCCCTCCCCTTCCCCTGGGATGTCAGCCTGCCAGACAAGGAAGCAAAAGCAGAGCCCAAGACAGGATGTGCAGGACACAGGACACCAGCATGTGCCAAGTACTAGAGGGTGGGAGAAGAGAAAGGCTTCTTCAGGAGTCTTAATGTCTCAGCTCTTTTAGGTAAAGGCCTTCCCCGGGGCGATCTTTAGTGAAGCAACTCTCTGAGACTATCTTAGCTTGTTCATAATTCTTTATACGGGGTGGATGTGGACAAATACTTTTTATTCAGGGTGAGCCAGGGATTATATACTTTTGGGGGTTCGGGCGTGAGAATATCCAGGACTGAGGGTTAAGACTATCTAGAAACCTCATCAGCATGGAGAGCGCCAGGTTCGTTGCTGCAGGATAGAGTACCAGTGGTCCTCTCAGCTGGTGGTCATGGTTACACGGTCCAAAGCCAGCGTAGAGGCTGGGAGGGACAGCTCCACTCCATCTCGGATCTCTGAGATTCCTTGGATTTGAGCAAGTGCTGCCTCGCCAGGGCTTCCGTCTGTCTGGTAGTCTGTCCGGCAGTCTGTCTGGTAGTCAGGTCCCACGTGCCCTACAAACCTCCCGTGACAAGCATTCCTTCAACAAGGTCACACCTCCCAGTCCTTTCAAACACAAATCTTGGCCACTCCCTGGTGACCCACATTCAAATCACTGAGCCGGTTGAGGCCCATCTCATTCAAACTACCATAACCAAGCAAATTGACCATGAAGATTAAGTTTCACGGACATTATTTTGCATTGATACATAATGTAATTTCTCATTCTCTATTCAGCACCCCTTCTTGGACCCTACGGATAGATACTTCCTGTGTATTCGTATTGTTCCTTACCGCCCCACCCCCCTAGCCCCCCCACCCCCGCCCCAGGACATTTGCAATCCTCTGTCGTAGAGATGGCTTTGCAATACTTTGGTTTGCCCTAATCTCGTTTCCTTTCCCAGTCGGTCTCCGGTTCCTCCCTGCACGCCACACCCACCTCCCTCCCAACTTCAGGGCCTCTGTGTCCTCAGACGCAATAGATTGCAAACTTAACTGTCCCTTCACCTCTGACACCATAGAGGCCCAAAGTGTATCTCCTTGGGGTCGTGTCTCCTGGCCTATCACTGGAGGCTTATGTTCTAGACATGGTAAAGTGTAGTAACAAGCAGAGGGCCCTTGCGTCCATGGCCCTGATTCATATGGATCACGGGGAGAGACCAGGCACCATCTCTTGTCCACAGACGTGAGGAGGCTGGGCCCAAGTTTCCAAGCTTGATTCATTGGCAGCTGAGTGTGCTGGCAGCTGCCCCGCAGGGCAGGGCTGCCCAGAGCTTACTTATCTTTCCATTCACACCCTGGGCTGTTTTCCATTCCGAGGCTGCCCCACTTTCTGATTTAAAAAAAAAAAAAAAGTGCAAAAAAGGGGAGGAAATGGCCTCCCACTTCAAACAAACATGGCAAGATTTGTGATTGCCGGGCATGGAGGTGCATGCCAGTAAACTCATCAAGGCGTGTGGGCAAGAAGATAGAGAGTCTCAGGGCAGCCTGGGCTACACTGCAAGTCCTTGTCGCGTGTACAAGCAAAAAGGAGCTTAGAGGTCAACGGATCCCTTTATAGGGTCACATATCAGATATCTCGCATAGCTAGTATTTAATTTATGATTCATAACAGTAGCAAAATTACAGTTATGAAGTTACAACAAAAACAATCATATAGTTGGGGCCACAGTATGAGGAATGGTATTAAAGTGTCTCAGTATTAGGAAGGTTGAGAACCACTGTGCTAGATGGAGTAAGATAATATAATAATATCATAGAAATGTAATATTAACAATAATTGCTATAGTCTCATGAGATCTATGGAATCCTTACCGGGGGTTTCCCCACCACTACCGAAAGAGCTTCAGAGAACTTAAAGTTCCAGGTCAGTCGACACAAATGGCTCTAGATAGGTCTCTAAGACTGTGTGTGACTCATGCTCTGGTTTGGTCAGAGGCCATAAGGCGAGCTTTCTGGTGAGGCTCAGCATAGACACTGCAAAGACAACATGAGTCTACATAAGAGACCTCGGAGTAACAGGACTTGGGAGGAGCTACCAGATGCTGTGAGGGAGGCTTAGGTCAGCAGACAGCCGAGGGTGGCTACGAGGCAGAGGTCCCGAGCGCTGGCTTCCTAAGAAAGGAAGAGGACAGGAGGAGGAGAGCTGACCCTTTCTGTGTCCAGGGGGGGCTGGGTCAGACTACCAGGAACTCATGGGGCCTCGCGGAAAAGATCCTCTCCTGTCAGAGGCTGGGAGGGAGGGCTTGGCATCCTCAGCAGGCAGCTGTAGGCTGGACGCAGGGCATGTGGTCTTGATAGGATATCCACATAGGGAAGAATCAGGTTGTGTACGCATGAAGAGCAGCGTGTAGCCACGTCTCCTGTCTGCCCCTTTGCACTGCCTCGCCTTCTAGTCTGAAGAAATTTCAGCAAGGCAGAGGTGGAGGGAGGATCCCTAAACCCTTGGACTGTGGGAGTCTCAGCCACAGAATGACTTTTCAGAGTTCCTTGAGAGTCAGCAGGAGGAAGTAGAAGAGAGCAAATGCCTAAGAGACCACCTAGGGGATTACAGGATGTTTCCCTCCCTCACTCCGGCTCTTCTGGGCTTCTTGGGGACCACTAAGGACGAGAACAGCTTGACTACTAAAATTGACAGGCACTGGCCGGGCGGTGGTGGCGCACGCCTTTAATCCTAGCACTTGGGAGGCAGAGGCAGGAGGATTTCTGAGTTTGAGTTAGAGGCTAACCTGGTCTACAAAGTGAGATCCAGGAGAGCCAGGGCTATACAGAGAAACTCTGTCTTGAAAAACAAAAACAAATTTAAAAAATTGACAGGCACTTTAGAGCCACCCAGCCTCACTGAGTGTCCAGGACTTTGGGTAAGTGAAGCCAGTGACCAAAAAGGACAGCAAAATGGGCCAGCCCTTGCCCACCAAGGACCTCCCACGATGAGGGCAATCCACAAGTACAGAAACCACAGCAGAAGCCCAGGTGGTGTGGGAGGGCTGGAGAAGCTGAGCCTCGGGCAGGCCGCAGACGGGAGGAGAGCAGGGAGCCATTGGAGGTGCTCTGAGGGATGGTTGAGCCCAGCCTCGCCCCACCCAGCTAAACTTGTCTCCTGAGAGGCCCAGGGAACCAGGGAAGAGATTTGAGAGGAAACAGTGAAGGATACACAGGGAAATATTCTCAATGTCTGAACTTTAACTCCCTAAAGTCTTATAAAGACACAGGATTCTATGGGAAGCTGTCTGAAGAGTTTCAGTAAGACTGAAGTCTCTGGTAGAGGTTGGAGCTAGCCTGATACACACACACACACACACACACACACACACATCCTAGTAAATTCCTGAAAAGGGGCACCCCAGCCCAGATTTTACCCCAGGTCTAGGAGAAGTGGAGCAGTTCTGTTTAAAAAACAGCATGTCCAAGCATATGAACACCTGTATTGTCATGGGCTACAGAAAGTCATCTTCTTGAGACCACAGGCAAGGAAGAGAGCAGCTGCCTGGGAGGCCTAAAGAGCAAGAAGTGCCAGCCCAGAGGTGATCAGACGGGGAACATCAGTGGATGCCTGGTGGACAGCTGACCTAGGACCACATGAGCCCTAGCCCTCTCCCAGCTGCTGTGTCAGTGTGCACAGGCTCAGGAAAGCCCCAGGAGCTGGCTTGGGGTAGAACAGCCACTCTGTCCTGAGGTGAAGAAGCTGCCCACTCAAGAAACAGGAGCTAAAAGAAAGAGGGTTGAGGTGCAAAAAAGCAATGTGCTTAAATTTCATATTGTGAAATCTATTATAAGACGCAAAAAGAGTTGGCTTGTAGTGGCACGTGCCTTTAATCTCAGCACTAGGAGGCAGAGGCAGGAGGGTCTCTGTGAGTTCAAGGTCAGCCTAGTCTACATAGGAAGGCCCAAGACAGCAAGAGCTATATAAAGAAACCCTGTATCAAAAAGACACAAAATCCACACTCCATAAGTATAAAATTTGACCACATGAAGCTCAAGAAGAAGGAAGACCAAAGTGTGGGTGCTTCGGTTTTTCTGAGAAAGGGAACAAAAATAGTCACAGGAGCAATTATGGAGACAAAGTGCGGAGCAGAGACTGAAGGAAGACTGTCCTACCTGTGGACTCATCCTATAAACAGCCACCAAACCCCAACACTATTGTGGATGCTAAAAAGTGCTTGCCAAAAGAAGCCTGTTATGGCTGTCTCCTGAGGGGCCCTGCCAGAGCCTTACAGATACAGAGGCAGATGCTAGCAGCCAACCATTGGACTGAGTGTGGGGTCCCCAATGGAGGAGTTGGAGGGAGGACTGGAGGAGCTGAAGGGGTTTGCAGCCTCATGGGGCGATTTTGGTCAACCAGACCCTCCCAGGACTCCCAGGGACTAGCCATCAACCCAGGGCTACACATGGTTCCAGACACATTTGTGGCAGAGGAATGCCTTGTTGGGAGGGCATTGGTGGGAGAAGAGGTCCTTGGTCCTATGAAGGCTGGATAGATGTCCCAGCATGGGGAAATCGAGGGGTGGTAGGTGGGAGTGGGTTGGGTGGAGGGGCATCCTCATGGAGGCAGGGGGAAGGAGGATGGGTTGGGGGATTTCTGGGAGTGGGGAACTGGGAAAGGGAATAACCTCTGAAATGTAAATGAAGAATATATTCATAAAAATATTCCAAAAAATAAGTATAAAATTTATACAGTAAAAGACTACAAAGAAAAGACAGATAAAAGGCCAAGGGAATTGATTATATTATATATGACAAGAACAATCTATTACAAGGCTGTCAATCAATGAACAAGACAATTCATCAAAGAGCTAAGGATGGTAGTGGGCAGTCTGTGTAGGGAATTCATTTTTCCACGTGGACAACCTTAGATTCCGTGGCCTGAGTCACAGTGGTGAAAGACTACAGCAGTCCAAAGGCAGGTAGAGCTGGCATGTTCTAGAACAGCCCCAGTAGGGCCAGGAAAGGCAAATGAGGAAGTTCATTCCGAGTTGTCATCCTGCCAAGTCCCACGGAGACAGCCCGGACGACTCCAGACAGACCGACTCGGGTCTGCCTGGAAATGGAAACTTATTCCTCAACAAAACCTACACAAGCTCAAAGGTGAGCCCAACAAAGCATCAAACATCAGATTATCCCTAAGGCAAACAAACGCCCAAGTCAAGAAATGAAGGGCTCAGGGGCATGTGGGTGATATCCAAACAGCATTTCAAATTCAAAGAAGCAGGACTCATCGTACCTGGGGGAGGGGCATCATCGTTACCAGGAGCTCTAGGGATTGATGGAACTCAATATGGCTGAGGCTGAGCGCTCCCAAGGGTTCTCTCCTGCCGGAGAGCGCCAAGATGAGACATGGGTAAAGTAAGCTGTGACTGTCCACACTCCAGCATCCTCACATGAGGATTATCTAGCAAAGTGCCGGAAACAGCCTGAGGGCCATAAAATGGAAACCAGACAAGTATCCTGGAATATCCCCATGGTGGGGTATGTAAAAGGCTGAGGCAGATTTGTATATATTGATTTGGAATGAGTTCTAAGGCCATGGACAGGTAAAGTAGGAGGCCAGACGACACACGCAGAGCTGTGTGTGTTTGTTTACTTATGTAAAGTTCCTCCCATATCCTGAAATTATATCATTTATAAAAAACAAAAACCACCACCACCACAACCACAACAAACCAAACTAGTTGTAAGCTGTGGCTCGGTGGTAGAGACTAGAGAGCCTGTCGGACATAGCCAAGGCTCTAGGTTCAATCGCTAGTATATCCAAAAATACCAAAACAAAACAAATAAACAACAACAACAACAACAAAACCCCAACCAAACAAACAAAAACCCTGTAACCCCAGGGTCAGGAACATGAGGCAAAAACGATCACCATGACTGAGACCAGCCTGATCTATAATATGAAGCCTTGCCCAAAATACCAACAACCCAAACCTCATGGCACTCACTCTTTCCTATAAAAATGGGCATCATATGCACTGGGGAGGTGTCCCAGTCACTAAAGTCCTTCCCTGGCGAGTAGGAGCGCTGGAGTGCACATGTGAAAAGACATCTCTCACCAGGAAAAAAAACAAAAAAAACAAAAACAAAAAAAAACCAACCTAAATGAGGATTAAATAAGTCGATACAAGCGAAGCTCTTGGAACGGAGCCTGGCACATAGATGTTCTAGCTACTGTTCCTTGTCTAAACATAAGCTTTGCTTCACAAGTAGGTGGTGTTGGGCTTCGTGGAGATTCTCATTCCGATAAGCCCTTGTTCGCATGATCATGAATCGCATGGTGTACTCATCTACAGGGAGAAGAAAGCCCCTTCCTCCTGGGGGGTGAGAGAGGGGCAGGCTGAGAAGACACTGAAATCCACTCTCTGGGCATCAGGCTCTTCCAGTGGGCAGCAACGTGCTGGTAAGAATTCATGTCCAGGGTCAGGAATGGTGGCTCACGCCTTTAACCACAGCGCCAGGGAGCAGCAGAGAGAGGTGGATATCTCTGTATTCGAGGTCAGCCTGACTTATGGAGTTCCAGGCCAGCCAGTGAGACTCTGTTTCAAACAAACAGACAGATGGACAGACACACAGAATTCATATCCAGCCGTGCTGAGGTCATCCGAGGCAGCCAGGATCCCCGACTGAACAGGTGAAGCTCATCTGTGGAGACCCACGGTCCATGGACATACTGAGGGCCACATGACTATGGAGACATGTACTGAAGACCCCTCTGTGGGTCCCAGGCTCTGTGGAGCCTCTGTGGCTCAGCTAGACCAGCACAGTGGCCTAAGTGACCCTTCTGCTTTGAGGACCCACACCGGCGGCTGGCTGCTCCGTGCTTTCCCACCTATAGCTAAGAATAATAAAAATTCCTGGTAAAATTTAATGACTTATTCTCTCTCTCTCTCTCTCTCTCTCTCTCTCTCTCATTAGAAACAATTCTGCACAACTTATTGCCACCTCCCCAACCCATTCTTCTGGATAGAATATTCAGCAGGGGTAACCGGTTTTCCTGAATAAGGGACCTAAAAGTACTTCGAAAGCCCGGTGCGGTGGTTGACAGGAGAACCCCAGCTCTGGGAAGGTTGGAGGCAGGGGAGACAGAGAAGCTCACGGTTGTCCCTAGCCACAGAGTGCGTTCAAGGTGAGCATGGGCTTCATGAATAGCGAGGAGGGGCGAGGGAGGAGTGGGGTTAGGAGGGGTAGGTGAGGAGGGGTGAGGGAGGAGGGGGGCAAGGAGGGGCCCCTTTTTTTTTTTGCAGCACCAGCACTAAGAAAAACACAAAACAAAATGAAACAAAAGCGAGCTATTATTTCTGTGGCATTTAAAATTGATTATGTGTGAGTATGTGCTCTTGGCAGAATTGCAAGAAATGTAATTCCTGTGCGTACTGCTGGGAGCAATATGAGTCCACACACGCCTTTTTGGATAGCATCCTGGCAGTACCTCGGGAACTAGAAAAAGTTCCTACCTTTAACACAGTAGTTTATTTCCTGAGAGCTTACCTTAAGAAGAACACAATCCCTGAAGGAAAGTTATAAAAAAAAAAAATACACATTCCATTTTCACTGTCTTGTTTACATTTGAAAAACTGGAGACTAAATGTCCTATAAAGCATCATGGTGTGACGTAGTCGTTTGGTAGAATGTTATTCAAGTATTAAAAAGTGGAATGCTTGCTTAACACGCCTAAAACCTGGGTTCAATGGGAGGAGGAGGAGGAGGAAGAGAGAGAGAGAGAGAGAGAGCTGTGTGGCACCCATCACCCTGCGAACCCAGCTAGAGAGGGCACTCACTCCATGTGTGTTGTTGGAAATGCTCTGTTCATGTTGCTAGGATGTTCATGTTCAGGGGTACCGCTTAAAAACAAACAAGTCAAAAGACAGTGAACTTGGATCAGACTGGGGTCTGTGCAGGCCCCAGCCTCCTCTTAGGGCTAGCCAAGGCGCCCCCATGATCCGCACATCTTTTAAAAGGGTCCGTTGCTGTCGTGTAGCCGCCCACCAGCTAGTTCCAGTAGCACGGGGCCTCTTTATACCTTCACGTCAAGTTCAGGGGCTTATTATCACGGGTTGACCGACAAGCCCGGTGCCTCGAGCGTGCTGCAGAAGAAGGCCTCTGAGCTACAGCTCTTCCCTTGACTATGGTTATTTTGAGACAAGATCTTGCTTGTTGCTTCAGGTTGTCCTCAACATCGCTTTGCTGCTAAAAGTAGATTGTAAACTTGGGATCTTCCAGCCTCAGAAAGAACAGTGCACGCCTGTATCCCAGCAGTGAGGAGGCAGATGCAGGAGGATGCTGAGTTCCAGGCTAACCTTGAACTACATAGTGAGACCCTGCCTCACAGAAAGAGGAGGAGAGGAAGGAAGGAAAGAGAGAAGGGGGAAAAAGAAAAAGGGACGTGCTCTAGAAACCAAAGACTTTTTCAGTGAGCTGTGACGATATTGCAGAAGCCAGAGTCAAGACACTGCACTTGGGACAGTAGATTCTCGGACCCACTTAAGGGCAAGAGGTAAAGCAGAAGATGGCTGCGACTTGGTGGGGAGTAGAAACAGATGGAGCCGTGGCTGTACCCGCCACTGGGAAGCCACTGGGCGGGGAAACGCCATTTTGGAAGGACAGGGAAGGCCACAAAAGGAGTTGTAGATGCCTGAGTAGTCACATTTAAGAAACAGGTGAGTGAAAAGGTAAATGGAGTGTGGTGGCACATCCTGGTATCCCTAGCACGCAGGAAGTGGAGAGGCATGGGGATCAGTAGTTCAAGTACAACCTTGGCTATGTAGCAAGTTCAAGGACAGCCCCAGCTAAAACCCCTAAAGAATAGAATAAAATAAACAATTAAAAAACAGGTAGGAGGGTTGGCGAGAGGGCTCCGTGGGTAAGAGCATTTGCCGTACCATCATGGGGACAGGTGGCAGGTGTGTGCCTGTCACACCGCCTCCAGGGCTGGGGGCAGGAAGACCATGGGCTTGCCGGCTTCCAGCCTAACCAGGTTTGCACACCACACACACAGAGAGACACACACACCACACACACACATACACACACACACACACACACACACACAAACAATAAACCTTTACAACAAAAAAGGGAAACTACCTTTATTTAATAAAAACTTCAATATATGCTTTCCATCATATAATTGAAAAAAATTATCTTTATTTTCTCAATGTTTTTTGTTTGTTTTAGTCTTTTTGAGAAAAGGTCTCAAATAGCTATAGCCCTTTTTTGTTCTTACTAAGTCTTTGAAGTCCAGCATGTAGTGTAGCCTGCTTTATTTCAGACCGTTCACATTTCAAGCAGTGGGCTAGGGATACAGCTCCGTGGCTGAGCAGTTGCCTAGCAGCAAGGACCTAGGAAGGGAGGGAGGGAGAGGGAGGGAGAGGGAGGGAGGGGGGAAGGGAGAGGGAGGGGGGGGAGGGAGAGGGAGGGGGGGAGGGAGAGGGAGGGGGGAGGGAGAGGGAGGGAGGGAGGGGGAGGGAGAGAGAGAGAGAGAGAGATTGAGAGAGAGAGAGAGAGAGAGAGAGAGAGAGAGTGAGAGAGAGAGAGAGAGAGAGAGAGAGAGAGAGAGAGAGAGAGAGAGAGAGAGAGAGAGATATCTAAGCAGTGAGCACCAGGTTCTGGTTGTTGCTGTTTTGAATTTTGTTTTTCCGAGCTGGACTCTCTGTGTAGCTCCGACTGGACTGCCTGGGATTGGCGGTGCAGACCGGCCTGCGCGCTTGCTGCTCGGAGGGAGGGCTGGGAGGGGAGGGCTGGCCGTGCAGCGGCGGCGGCGGCTGCTACACTGCGCCCGCCGACCTGGAGCTCCGGCAATGCCCCTCCCTTCTCTGTTCGTTTCCCCTCCTCACTGAGTTTCTTCCTTCCCTCCATCCTTCCTTTCTCTTTTATTTCATTTTATTTTATTCTTTAGGAATTGAGGCAGATGCCCACCTGCCAACACCCTTTAGCTCCCCACAGATGTGTGTGAGGAAAAGCAAGGTGAGCTGGCTGTCTCCGGGAGCGCAGGGCCGGCTTAATGGGCCCTTTATCCTTTGTTGGCGGCGCTCCAGGCGGTTGCCAAGACTTGCCAGGTTTTTTTCACGACGGGAGTTTCACTTTGCCCTGGAAGTAGGCTAGCGGCCAAAAGGCCCTTCCTCCTTCAAGAGTCTCTGAGCGTGAAGTTAATTTGATACCCAAAGTAGGAGGTCTCACAGAATAATTTACGTAAGAGGCTTCGTGTCTGTGAATGTCCTGGGAAACTGCTTCACTGGAAGAAAGCCTGAGAGGAAGGCTCCGAGATGAAAGGGACGGTCAGTTTTCAGGCCCAAATTTACCAGAAGTCATTACTTCTTTATTTGCATTTCCTCTCCTTATCAAAGCAACACACCCACATATGTGCAAACACACGTGTGCGCACACACTCGCAATCGAGCGAACACACACACACACACACACACACACACACACACCTGTCACACAATGGTTTATACAGTTGCTATGAGCTCAGTTGCTATGGTCTGTGGGGCTGTACCAGGCTTCCCGGACTGACGACAGCGGGAGGCACCGGGAATTTCTCAAACGGTCCCAAGAATGCGGAGACGGAGCTCTGAGCAATCACAATTCTTTGAATTTCTTGTGGGAAAATGTCATGTCGATTTCCTTTTAGAAGCAACAGTCTTTGAAAGCAGTTTTGTCTAGAGAACTTTCATTTTATTTGTTATGGTGTACGTGATCTGCAGTGGGAGGCCCCACCAAGGAGACACCATGCAGCAGGGGCCACCTGTCCTGGAAACATCGCAGCCTTGAGCTTTGAGTGGAATCTGCTCCGTTGTGGAATCTGGCTGTTAGTGGATTAGCCTAACTAAACTGCTTGTGTCTTTATTGCCCCTGTGCCTCAGAGACCCAACCTTTGGTGTCTGCCCCCTTCTTCTGAGTATCTCGCAGGCAGAGCCTGGAGAGGTGATCTATATGTCACCGGGGTAGGCTAAGGGACCCTTCTTTACCCAATCCTAGCTGCCTCGCCACCTGCTCTCAGGTGCCACATGCTCCCTGGCTTTCAGGTTCCGTCCGCCAGGCTGACCATTTCATAATGTGGCTTACCAAAAAGGTAAAGAAAGAAAAGGGAAAATACTAAAACAACTCGCCAACCAGAGCCTGAGGGCCTTTCTCCAGCTCTCTGTGGTCCATGCTAGCTGTGACCAGCGGGCCGGTCCTCCAGCCACAGTGCCCCACCCAACGGAGCACCCAAAGCAGGAAGGGCGTGAGGTGGAGATGCTGTGGCCCTGCCTGCGATGGCCTCCACCCTCTCTCTCAGAGCAGCTTGACCACGGACAGGCTGACCGAGTACAGCGTGACCGAGCCCCACGGGTGGCTGCGCACTGTCTGACCCAGAGACCCAGCGTGCCTGGCCATGTTGGCTTCTCCCAGGTTTTTTGGCATCTCCCGTTACACCTTTTTTTTAGGGAGCACAATAATACTAAGACTATCGCAGGAAGACTCTTTTCAGGGTCTCAACCAACACCAGAAATTTATTATTCCAGAAAAGCCTTAGATTTGCAGGGGACTGTTCTTTTCTCTTGGAAGGAGGCAGAGGAACCTGCATGCATGAGACACAGATCTCTTTGCCCTCTCCGGGGAGCCAGGCCCCTCCCTTCAGCCATTCCAGAGCTGTCCCCTCCTGAGGAGGGAAGAACTGCATGGGACAATGTGAGTTCTCAGGATCTAACCCAGGGCCACTTCATTTTTTTTTCTGTTGTTCATTCATTCGCCAAACCCATTCCCAAAACTCCCAGGGGCTAGGGAGAGAGAGCCGGGTGCACATGACCGCAGGGAAGGCCCATCTCCTTCAGAGGTCACTTTCTTCTCACTATGAGGGAAGCGGCGGGCCCTCCTTTCAAAAAGCGCCTACAGAGCAGTTTCACCCTTTGTGAAAGAGCATTGGCAAGCCCTGGGCTGAGTCACAGCCTTGGTGACACGCAGCACGTGACTTCAAATTGCCCAGAAGTATGACTGGCTCCTGGCCTGTGCCTCCCCACCCCGAGGGGCTCCGAGTGAGCAGTCAATTCAGAATGGATGGAACGGCAGATCCCCATTGCTTTCTGAAGGCGTCAGTCGGCCACTGAACTGCAGGTCCCTGTACTGGGTACTTTGAATGCTGTGTGCTTTCATCTAAGCAGAGTGTCTTTTTGGAAGGAGCAGCAAGCTGCTCTGTGGGTCTTTGGATGCGTGGAAAAGTGAAGAGTGGTTCCTACTTGCAGTGGCAGACATCAGCCCAGCTCCAACAGCTTGCTGGCACGCTCGAAGCTTCACCCCAGAGGAGCACAGCTATCTCATTTGGACACAGGCTGAGAGTATGCCTCAGATCAAGCTCCAGAACCCAACAAGCTTTGGGTCCAGAGTGAGCCAAAGTGCATATCTGCCCAGCCCATATCTGGAAGTAGAGCAGAAGTAGGGAGAGGCAGTGGGTAGCCACGATGGCCCAGTATCCTCTGAGCCAGCTGGTGGCTTGTCAATGTCAGACAGAGGTTTGAGTCATGGCCTCATCATAGTCCTCTGTGGAGGACTGACCCACAGAGGAAATTACACAGAGCTGTGTGGCTTAGGGCAGAGGCAGGGGCTTTTCCAGGGGTACCAACTGGGAAGGCAGAAAGCCAAGTTACCCGCTCTGGAATCCAAGGCTTGGGACCCTCCACCTACTTCACGAATGAGGATGCAGTGACTATGTCGTGACCCGTTCGTGATAGGTCTTGGCCCTGCTTATTCAGCTGGCAAACTTGACCCACACAGCTCCTTGAGCACCAGCCCCCAGGACACCAGCATTCATTCTCCCAGGACACACAAACTGCAGAAACTCACTGACCAATCCCCAGCAGAGATCTTATTCCTCTCCTCTTAGGGATCTGTGCGATTCTGGACAATTGAATCGACTCCCATAGGGCTCAAGGGTGCATGCCTATAATCAGTCCTAAGTACTTAGGGGAGTAAGGCAGGAAGCTTGCTTTGAACCTAGGGGTTTGAGACCAAGTTGGCTTCCAAAGCCATGCATTGTCCCTCAGGAACAGCAATAAAAATAAGGCAAACCCTCTGCGCCTCTGTGTCCTCAGAGGTCTTAAGCACATACTTTACAAAGTTGTATGGAAGCAGAGAGATGCCGTGGTTATGTTGATCGAGTTGGTGGTGAGATTGTGTACAAAGGTCCTGGCACAGCCCTGGTGCAGAGAACGTGCCCTGTCCCGTGTTTGATCGCAGCTTGCTTGGGAGAACTCCAGTTTGGCACCCACCCCCAGGCTCAATCTGAAGAGTTTTCCCCTGTCCTTCCCCATAGCCATCTTGCAGTCGTTCATGCAAATGTGTGGCTGAAGGGGAAGGCGGAGCTTCATATCACTATCTCCACCTGGTTAGTTTGTCTTCTAGCTCCGACCAGGCCGTGGTGGCGCACGCCTTTAATCCCAGCACTTAGGAGGCAGAGGCAGGTGGATTTCTTAGTTCGAGGCCAGCCTGGTCTACAGAGTGAGTTCCAGGGCAGCCAGGGCTACACAGAAAAACCATGTGTGTGTGTATGTGTGTGTGTGGAGAGAGAGAGAGAGAGAGAGAGAGAGAGAGAGAGAGAAGGAGGAGGAGGAGAAGAAGAAGAAGAAGAGTGTCATCTGGGTGTGATGGCGCACGTCTGTAATCCCAGCACTTGGGAGGCAGAGGCAGGTGGATTTCTGAGTTCGAGGCCAGCCTGGTCTACAGAGTGAGTTCCAGGACAGCCAGGGCTACACAGAGAAACCCTGTCTCAAAAAAAAAAAAAAAAAAAAAAAAAAAGAAAGAAAAAAAGGTGTCGTGGTGGGCAGCATTTCGCATCCTTTTGGCATTTCTTGTCTACCGTGGCCCTGAACCACACCTTTGCATGGATGTGCTTCTTCCTGGCAGAGTGGTTTTTCTCCCATGCGTTCTTTAGCCGGAGTAGGGGTAGTGAGAACCCTATCTCCCCCACCCACCTTTGAGACAGAATTTCAAATGTCCTCAAACTCAGAAAATGGCTGAAGATGGCCTTGGGCTCCTGGTCCTCCTGCTCCCACCTCCCAGCTATGGACAGCTGGCTTTTACATCTACCTTTCCCTTTCCCCATCGGTGGTGCTGTGTTTCAGACCACCACACCGACTGCCTGCGACCACACAGCTTGCCTTTACAAAGGGAGCCACCTTCCCTTCCTCCCCGAGAGCCCTGTGAGGGGCCACCTCTTCCAGGAAACCATCTCCTTATCTTCGGGATGGGGGTGGGATCCAGGTGTTTTGTTTTTTTCCTAGAACCAGAAACCAACTGAGAAAGGACATCTGCCCTCGGTGATTCGAGGACTCATCAGAACCGAGAGTCGGCAGGTCTGGCACTGCGAGCCAGACAGAACAGCTCAGGATCTTCCAAGACTCCACCCCGCCCTGATTGCCGCAGAGCGTCGGAGAGAGCACAGTTTGAAGGGAGAGAGCCCCAGAGAGTCAGCGATCGATCAATCGATCGATCGATCCATCGATGCGCAGCAGCTTCCCGACTGAGCCTTCTAGACTCACTCCGGCCACTGTCCCCGCCAAGCACCCAAAGACTGTGTGTCAGGAGGAAGCAGGGCTTGGAGAGAGGGCTGGGGACATCTCTCCTCAGGGAACAAAGGAAGCCTGCCTCTGCTGGATGGATAGCTGGCTGGCCCTGTGCACCAAGGAAGTCTCCAGCAGTAGAGTCTCCTCAGCAAAACTGTCATTCCTTCTCTGGCCTATCAGGTGACAATAGCTGACACTGAAGTAGCACTTGAATGCGATTTTTTTTTTTTTTGGAGGGGTGAGGGGAGTGTTACACATGGCATAAATGCTTTCTAGTGATGGGCTTGCTAAATCGTCACAAAACTCTAAAAACAAACAAAAAAAGAAAGCATGGGTACCCCTATTTTATACATGCAGGGGCATGGGGAGATGAAGCAATCTTAGAAGATCATGAAGCTAGGAAGTTAGTCCAACAGTCAGGGCTGTTTGGTTTTGGACCCCGGGACCAGGGACTGAGGTGCATATGTTACATATCAAAGCAGGATCTGGCCTCCGGGTTCTCCCAGCATGCCTCAGTTCCTCCCTGGCATACCTTGTCTCAACCCCAACTTTCCAGCTCACAGGCTGGACAGCTCTTCCCCCAGAGACTCCGCCCTGTGCCCTATATAATCCAGACATCTCCCCCTTTCTTTCTCTCCTCCTTTTCTCTCTGGCTGTATCCCCTTTCTTTCTCTTCCCCCTCCCCCTACCTTTCTTTCTCTTCTCCCTCTGCCCACCTCTCTCCAAGGCAACTCCCCTAGCCTCAATCCTTGGGGCCAGTGAACTCGCAGAGAGCAGCTTCCCAATAATCCTGCCTTTAATATAACCTAATCTGGCTTGAGTTCATTTCACTGGCAGAGAAATAACCTATCAAAGATCTTTTGTTCTGTTGTTGCTGTTTGTCTTTGAGACAAGGTCTCCCGCTGTAGCCCAGGCTGGCTCGCACTCTCTATGTAACCCAAGCTGGCCTTGAACTTGTAGCAATCCTCTTGGCTCAGCCTCACACTGCTGGGATTCCAGGTGTGAGCCTCCACATGTAACAAAATGTAACTTTTTAACTCTTCGTGAACAGGAAGAGAGGCTGGGCCCTAAAGCTGTTCTGTTCTGAACCTGGGCTAGCCTCTGCCTCCCCGTCACCCCTCCCCTGCCCCCGGACTTTTTTTTTTTTTTTAAGATTTTTATTTATGTGAGTATCCTGTAGCTGTCTTCAGACACACCAGAAGGCATCAGATTCCATTACAGATGATTGTGAGCCACAATATGGTTGCTGGGATTTGAACTCAGGACCTCTGGAAAGAGCATTCAATGTTCTTAACCACTGAGCCATCTCTCCAGCCCGCCCCTGGACTTTTTTGGTGGGTTCAGTTGGGAGTGGCAGGTCTGATTGTGTAAAAGCAAAACTCCTTTCCCCCACTTTGTTTGGAATGAGAAGTATGTGTGTTCTCATCTTTAAGCAGTTTGCAAGTGCTGATGCGGTCCCTCAGCGGATGAGGGACAGTGAGGAGCTGCAGAAGGTGGAATGTGTGATTCAGAGCCCGCCCGCCGAGCCCACTCCAGGGGGTTTCCTGCACAGAGGGCTTGGCTGTGTACAGGCTTTTGGGTTAACACCAGGGTAGGAGAGCATGTGTCTGGGGACAGCCACCCAGACCTCAAATTATAGGGGGTGGGCAGAGTCAGCAAGAAGTGGAGTGTTGGAGAATGGCGATGTCTGCTCTCGGGGCACCCAGATGCAGTCATTTTTGTAGTTGTCTTTAAGCTGCAGAGACAAACCCCACTTCAACACAAGCCAGCTGTGACATACTTTGTACCTCCAGCTGCCCCGTGAGGAGAGCCAATGGGGTGGCATTGGGCCCCCTTCTGTGGGGGAGGGGAGGAACAGAGGCGAAGGGAGGGTGAAGCCAGCCTTAATTTCCTCAACACAAGAAGAGTTTTCAGCGTAGGCCACTAAGGCAGCACACAGTTCTCTGTGACCTTTTATTGTCGCTGGCTTCGAGATCCTAAAGCCACCGCGAAGAGCCAGGTGTTGGGAGTTCCAGTGATCTGCCTTGAGTCTGGGGTGCTGTATGAACCTCCCTGACTTTGCGACACCCTGGCTGCACATTTTAACAGTTCCTTTATCAACCCCTCTCTGCTCACCCACTTGTGGTCCCGGAGTCCCAAGGCCCCGATGATGCCAGCTGATTTAAGAGAGCCTATGCGCCCGGGATCTGGTTCTGTGGACACAAAGCATGCTCGAGGCAGACCTGTATCAAACGCCTGGTTCCTGTGTGTCAGTGTGCCAAATATAGTCCTGTTGAGGCACAGCCTCCACAGCGAGCCGGCTGTGGGCATCAGGACCCTGTGGGCCCTTCCTGAGCATTCAGGCTCCTAGGCTGCCCCCTTATCTTCCTCTTCACCAGCTCCTCCAGTGATTCAGGGATACGGCCCAGCGGGAAATGTCTTCCTTAGGCCTGTGACACGCACACATGGATGCTGACAGCAGTCATGAGACAGGAAACATTCAGGGGCTGGTCCGCACCTGCTCTTTCCTAGTCCAGAGTCCCACAAAATGCATCCTGTTACCGTAATGTGAGTCAGACAAATCCTGATGTGGCCTCTTCCCCAGGTGCATAAATGTACAGCCCTGGGGTCAGGGTGGGGACTGGAACTCAAAGGAACCTGGACTTTGCCTTTTAGAGCAGAAGTTGGGGAGCCTCTGACTAACTCCTGGCATGTCCTTGATTCACGGGGGGGGGGGGGGGAGTGCAGGGAACTGGGGCTGCCCAGGAGCTGCAAGGTGACCAGTCTCCACCCAGCCAGGAGCAGCCCTTCTCCACCTCGCCCTCCTGAGCTTCCTTGTGCTCTCCTCTCTCTGTCTCTGTCTCTGTCTCTGTCTCTGTCTCTGTCTCTGTCTCTGTCTCTGTCTCTCCCTCTCCCTCTCCCTCTCCCTCTCCCTCTCCCTCTCCCTCTCCCTCTCTCTCTCTCTCCCTCTCTCTTGGTTTTTCAAGACAGGGTTTCTCTGTATAGCCCTGGCCATCCTGGAACTCACTCTGTAGATCAGGCTGGCCTCGAACTCAGAAATCCGCCTACCTCTGCCTCCCAAGTGCTGCCTCCTTGTGCTCTCTCCTAGCATTGTCCTTTTTTGGTGTTCCTCTGAGGTCTTGAACTGATCCTCCTCCTCCCACCTATGGGCTGTGTGTGCATCTCGTGGTGCGGGGCCGGGAATCGAACCCAGGGCTTCGTGCATACCGGGCAAGTACTCTGCCGACTGAGCCGCTTCCCCAGCCCTAACGTTTGCCTTCTAGGTAGTTTTTCTGAACCTCTGGCCAAAGGCTGAAGGGGAGCGGGGTGGGGGGGAAATCCCAGGAAACAGTTCCTCCTGCAGCCTAGGTGAGCCCCCTGCAATGCCTGCCCCCACACTGAAGGCCCCCCTCAGAAGTTTTCTAAGTAGTTCTGAATGATAACCCTAACTTTCATGGGTGCTGCCAGTATCCTGCCTGTCTCTATGGTACCTTTCTCCCCCATTCCTGCCCAACCGAGGCAAACTTGGCCGAATTTGGATGGACAGACATTCTAGGGCAGAGGCCACACACATCTAAAGTCTGTGTCCTTGGGCCATGCAGCTGCACTAAGGCCTCGGTCCAGGTAGAGATGAGGCAGGACCAGCTGCTGCTGTCCTTTGAAGCAGAACTGTCAGAGAAGAGTCCGCAGGCTTCCCCGTGCCCTACTAGGAGTGTTAATAGCTGTTGGCAGTGCTGAGGATCAAACCAAGGGTCTCACACACGTTGGACACTCTGCCTCCAAGCCCTAGCCCAAGCCTAGGGACCGCACAGAGAACTCACCATGGGTAGCCGTGTGGACTGTTCCTCTTACCACTATAGATAGTACCTGAAGGGACTCTAGTCGCCCTGAGCGTGTCACACATGGCTCGGGCAGGCCTTGCCCTTTCCCTCATTCCCTCTGCCTTGCTAAAAATTAATTAATTAATTAACTAACTAACTAATTAATTAATTAATTAAAAACGGTTGGATTTCTCAAACTAGTCCCCAGGTCCAGTCCGTTCCTTATTTAGTCACTTCCTTCTCCTGAGACGATTAAGGCCCAGCTATCAAAGTATTGAGGTTTAGCAAATCAAAAGCCCCCTTTGGTTTATCTAATTAACATGCCCAATTAAAACTAAACAGCTCAACCTAACATGGATTTCCCCTTGTACCTTTATAAACCGCCATTTGCCTATGGGTCACATCTGTCTCCTCTATCCAGAGGCAGACCTTTGTCCCCCAGAACAAACACCCCTGGCCCTCTTCCCTGCCCCCTCCCCTTTATCTCCGGTCCTCCATCTCCTGTCTTTGTTTCTTACTGCCTGCCCTCTCTGTCCCTCTGGGGCAAATAAATCTCCTTTGTGCTGAGAGCTTGGTTTTGGGGGTTCCTGAGCCCATACTTTTCTCTTCTAGGACCTTCTCTCACCCAATCTAAAAACAACAGAAAGGAAACTCAGAAAAGCCACAGTGTCCACAGGGCCTCCCCAGCAGCAGCGAGTGAGGTCAGGAGCCCGCCAGTAAGCAATCTGTTCTACTGTCCTTCCCCAGAAGTGACTCCACCCTGGTCCCTCTACCTGTAGGGCCCTCGGAATAAGGTCTCACAAAAGCCATCCAGGCAAGCTGCGCTCGGAGAGCAAAGGTTCTTTGTTGTTGATGAGTTTTGTTTTTGGTCACTCACAATGAGGACTCCAACAGTTCCTTGACCCCCGAACTGTGAGCTCTCCTCCAGACCACACCCTCTGATATCCAGTAGCATGGAAGACCTTTGTGAGTAGCCAGAGTCTGATCCCATCTCTGACTCTTTCCTGCAAAGGGAGATGGCCCTGTTCTGACAGCGCCGCCAGAACAGTGCGGCCAGCGGGCCGGTCCCGGTCAGAGAACAGAAGAGCACCTTTCCTAAATGAGGTCATGGGGGCCCGGACACGGGTTCCAATTAGTACACAGAGGGCTGCTGACGGGGCCAGCTTGGAAGGCAAGCGACCCTGTGCAGCCAGTCACTCCTTTCCCAGGGGAGGAGCTGGGCCATCTTCCCACTGTGTGAGCAGAGCTGGGCAGAGGAAGGGCAGGTCCATTTTAGGGTTCCTGGACTCGCTGCAGCCCCACAAGCCCCTGCTGAGGTCTCCCCACCCCTTGTAATAGCCACTGGGTTCCTCACTGTGCTGATGTCTTAGTCAAGGAAAACTGAGATATAAAAGGAGTCCTGGGAAATCTAGAAAGCTCATTACAGGAAAATCTCACACCCATGACTCAGCACCTCATCTGTAAAGGAAGCCAGAAGTGTCGCAAACACAATGCTCTTTGCCCTGAATAAGTATTAAACAAGATCCTGGTTCCTGAACTCTCTGCAGAAGCCCCAGGCTCAGTTCTCAGAGTCCAGGGGATCTGCAGGCCCCCTTCTCACACAGCTAGGTCTGGGACTAAATGGCCTGAAGTGCATCCGTCTGTCCGTCCGTCCGTCCGTCCGTCCGTGTGAGGAGCAGTGAATGACGAGGGGCACGTCCCGGGGGTCAGCGTGTTCTGGAACAGTGGCGAGCGGTGCGTAGAGTCCTTCGCTTCTCGGACCAGAAGGAACATTGCTAACCGAATGTGCCTTGCCTACTGCACGGGACATGAAATCACAACCAAGGACGATCACCAAGGCCTGAGTTGTCCCCCCACTTCCCTACAGGTCCATGGTGCTTTTCCACAAGCTTTAAAGAATATGAGGAGGGGGTGGAAGCAGCAGAAGGCGGAAGAATGGAAACAAAGGTTTTGTCCTTTCTGGTTTTGTTGTTTCAGTTTTATTCTTGAGGTTGATTTTGAGACATAGTCTTGCTGTGGAGGCCAGGTTGGCCTCAAGCAAGAGATCCTCCTGCCTCAGCAGGAGTGTGGAGCTTGCTTGCCGCTCTGCTGGGTTAGGGTTTGTTCTTAGGATAGCTTGTTTTGTCAAGGTGGTTTATTTTTTTCTGTCATGTCTTTTCTAAGATGTCACACCTTCCCTACCCACACTGTAATTTCCTTAATTTCTCCCAGGCTTTACGTAGTGTGTATTTCAACCCACAAAGCTCTGTCAACCTTAGAACGTACAACCTTAGCTTTGTACGTCTCGTTGTCCCTGACTTACTGAAGACAACCACAGTGTGGTTCGGTCTGAAGCTGATTTGAAAAGCAGAGAGTCCGACACTCAGCCAGAAGTCCCAGAAAGGCTCCAGAGCTGGAACGGAACCCAGCCATGGGGGCTCGGGACATTATTTTTCTTTTAAAATTGTATATACAATTTTTTTCCCGTGTGGCCACACACACACACACACACACACACACACACACACGATCAAAATCCCTTTGTTTGGTGATATCGTTTCTTCCTCACCTACAAACATCATTTTAGAAAAAGATGATGTCACAGTCTGCTTTGTGCCAGCTCCAGAATAATAGACATTGAAACCTCTCTATTCTGGGAATTAGGAACGCTCCCCTGAGCTGCCTGGTGCTGCTTTCCCAAGGACTGACAGTTCTGAGTTCTTTCTGGGTTTTGTCCCACGCAGCTGACACTGGCCTCCAACTCCCCATCCTCCTGCCTCTGTTTCCCGAGTGCTGGCATTAACGGCAAGCACCCCCACCCCCGCTCATACCCAGCTTTTATGGAAGGACACCCCAGCGCCTGCTTTGACTAGTTCCAGAGGCTCTTGGGGCCCAGGCTGAGCTGAGCTCTCGGTAGCTGATCCTGAGATCGAGATCTTCCCACCTTGGATGCCCAGTGAGTGACAGCAGTTGGCTTACTCACAACGCTTCCAAAATCTGTGCTAAAAAGGAGCCCGGTGGAGCCGGCGTGGCTGTGTAAACCCGAAACCTGAGCACCTGGGGCTGGACACAGCAGAAAGAGTAAGAACTCACGGTCACCCTGAGCTGAGGCCAGCTGAGCCGGGAGAGCCAGCCGCAAAACCAAAGCCAAATGTAACCTGTGGTGTTGGGGAGGGTGCCCAGCTACAGCACACATGTGGAGGTCAGAGGTCAACTTTATTTCTCTTCCCCTACCTTCCAGAGACTGAGCTCAGGTGGACAGGCTCTCATGGCAAACAGCCTCCCCAGGGAGCCATCGAGTGTGCCTCAGAAAACACCTTTCATGATTTTGTTTTTGTGTGCTTACTGCCCACCCCCCATTATGTGGTCTGTGCATCCTTGAACTCACTATAATCCTCCTGCCTCAGCATGCCAACTGCTGCAATTACAGACATGACCCGCCATGCCCAGTACATACATCATTTCCATTTTAGTTGCTCTATAGACACACATATATGTTTCTTTGTATTTCCCTCTCTTATCACACTCTGGTATGTATTGTGTGGAAACAACATGTGTTTCCATTGTCCATGGCAACGTAACAGGCTACCTCGTGCGACTTCATTATTTCAGGAGACCACTAGTAATTTGATTTTTTTTCCAGCCCAGATATTTGAGGGCAAACCTGGTGTCACAATTTTGCCTTTGTGAGAGGACAAGGTTTGTTCTGTGCACCTCCGGCCAATGAGGAAAAGAGCCCTTGAAGGTGAACGAACCTGGCCACCCACCCAACACCTGTTCCTTAGCAAGGATCGGCTGGCCTCGACCTGACTGAGGATGGGGGGGCATGGCCAACACTTTTCCTCTTTGTCAAAAATTATAAAACAACAACAACAACAACAACAACCACAACAAGAAGACATCATGTAAGAGAAGGTTGAGAGCCGTTAGGAATGGACTCAAGACACACAGGAACCTTCTGAAGACATGGCTCAGTCTAAGAGCTGTACACACAGTCCCACTCCAGCAAGGCCCAACATAGCTGTTGCAAACACCATCATGTCACCTAATGAAACGTTTACTGATATTAACAGAATTTAAATATTCAGGGCAAACAATTCATCCAGGGGCATGCTCTGATGCTCCACTGATACTGCTTTCTTTACGTTGCTTGTTGGCTTCATTTTATATATATATATATATATATATATATATATATATATATATATATATGATCAACACTGTTTGTTTGATCTGGAACATTCTATGTAGCCCAGCTTGGCCTTGACTTTGCAGCAATTTCCCCATCTTTGCCTGCTGGGTGCTAAGATTAAAAGCATGTGCCACCAAGCCTGTTTGTTTTGTTGTTGTTTAGAGAGAATTGTGCTATATAGCTCAGGCTGGCCTCAGACTCTGCATCTTTCTGTTTCTGACTCCCGGGTGCTAGGAAGATAGGCATGGGTCTCCACACCTGGCTTGAATACCTCTCAGAAAAGAGACACGCTCTGGTTTCTGAGCGCCAACACTGTGGTTACAGGCCTGTGTGGCCTTTCCCAGATCTTTATGTGGTGCTGGGAGTCTGAGCTCGCGTTTTCTTGCTTTCTGTCTCACTAGGGTTTCATTGCCATGAAGTGACACCATGACCAAGGCAACTCTTACAAAGGACAACAGACAATTGGGGCAGGCTTACCGGTTCAGAGGTTTAGTTCATTATCATCATGGCAGCATGTGGATGCCGCCAGGCAGACATGGTGCTAGAGCAGGAGCTGAGAGTTCTGTGTCTTGATATGCAGGTAGCAGAAGTGAGGCCACACTAGGTGAAGCTTGAACATGAGGCCTCAAAGTCTGTCCCCAAAGTGACACGCCTCCTCCAACAAGGCCACATCTCCTAATAGTGCCACTCCTCATGGGCCAAGCATTCAAGCACACGAGTCCATGGGGGCCATTCCTACTGAAACCACCACACCAGCATAGCAGGCATTTGCACACTGAGCTGTGCCTTTTATTCAGGCTTCCTTCCTTCTTTCCTTCCTTCCTTCCTTCCTTTCTTCTCTTCCTCCTCCTCTTCCTCCTCCTCCTCTTAAGGCTTCTGGTTGTCCTGGAACTCATTCTGTAGACCAGGCTGGCCTTGAACTCAAGGATCCAGCTGCCTCTGCCTCCCAGGTGAGGGCACTAAAGACAAGAATCATCATTGCTTCCTTTCTTGAACATTAAGCCACTGAAGAGGGCCCAAGAACCATACAGCCCTCCTAGTAAACTTCAAATTCTAGACCTATTTCTAGGAGAACAAATTCCAAACAACTGAAGTTTTCTTTTTTCTTTTCCTTCCTTCTTTCCTTCCTTCCTTCCTTCCTTCCTTCCTTCCTTCCTTCCTTCCTTTCTTTCTTTCTTTCTTTCTTTCTTTCTTTCTTTCTTTCTTTCTTTCTTTCTTTCTGTTTTTCCGAGACAGGGTTTCTCTGTAGCCCTGGCTGTCCTGGAACTCACTCTGTAGACCAGGCTGGTCTCCAACCCAGAAATCCACCTGCCTCTGCCTCCCAGAGTGCTGGGATTAAAGGTGTGCGCCACCACCGCCCGGCACAATTGAAGTTTTCAAAACCCTAGCAGCTGCTGCTGCTTCTTCTTCTTCTTCTTCTTCTTCTTCTTCTTCTTCTTCTTCTTCTTCTTCTTCTTTAAATTACTGTTTTATGAGCAAAAATAAGTAATATGATCGTTGGAGGTGAAAGAACTTCCTAAGTCTCAAAGACATAATCATATAAGAAATGATTGATAGGTTTGGTTCACATCTTGTTAGATGTGATCTGAATGAATACATTGCTCTTTGGCAGCGAGAGGAAGGCCCAGTCACAGAGGCTGTTGGCGCCTGTGCTGAATGCAGGTAATGACAAGCCCATTGGGGATGGCTCAGAAGTTGTCCATGAGGGCAGAACATACTCTGCTTAGAAAACAGCAAGCCGCGCTTAAGGCATAGAATCGGGATTGAACATCTTTCTTCCGTTTTTGTTTTGTTTTGTTTTGAGACAGGGTTTCTCTGTGTAGCCCTGACTCTCCTGGAACTCACTCTGTAGACCAGGCTGGCCTCGAACTCACAGAGATCTGCCTACCTCTGCCTCCAATCAATCAAGTCCACTGGGGTTACAGATGGTTGTGAGCTACCATGTGGGGGTTGGGAATAGAACCTCTGCCCTGTGGACATCCTGGCCACAGTCACCTTTGGCCCCAGAGCCTCATTCCCAGTCTTCCAAGCTTTCCTTCTCTTGTCCATCCTGTGAGGTTTCCACTTCCGTGGACTTCCGGTAAACTCCTTGCTGCTTAAATGAACCGGCTCCGGTTACCGTTCATGAGGGGGGCGTCAGGCTGGTGCCTCCCACTTAGCTGACAAATACTCACTGCTCACTGAGTGCTGGACCTATTTTACCCCTTTCTTTGTTCTTTCTCTTGTAGATAACTGCAACAGTTTCCAATGTGGGTATCCTCCTGGCTTTCTCTGCATCCTTAACTCCTTTGGGTATGACTGATGAACACGTTTTCTTTTAAGATTTATTTTATTTTGTGCCGGGTGGTGGTGGTACACGCCTGTAATTCCAGCACAGGGAGGCAGAGGCAGGCGGATTTCTGAGTTTAAGGCCAGCCTGGTCTACAGAGTGAGTTCCAGGACAGCCAGGACTACACAGAGAAACCCTGTCTCGAAAAACCAAAATAAAATAAAATAAAATAAAATAAAATAAAATAAAATAAAATAAAATAAAATAAAATAAAATAAAATAAAATAAAATAAAAAAATAAATTTATTTTATTTTTAATTATGTGTCTGTGGGGGGTGGGAATATGTGAACGGGAGTGCTAGCCTGCCCAGGACAGATGCACAGACAGAACTGTAGGTTGTTGTGAGCTGCCCAACCTGAGTGGCGATGGGAACTGAACATGCCTTCAGCAAGAGCAGTATGTACTCTCAACCCCTGAGCCACCCCTGCAGCCCTGACAACAGCCTTTTTTTTTTTTTTAATCCAGTGACTTTATTATTCAAGAACCTAGTGTAGCTTGGCTTTTTCATAAATGTCCATAAATGTCTGAGCAGTGATGGCTCGGAGACAAAGAGCACCGGCAGCTCTCCCAGAGGACCTGAGTTCAATTCCCAGCACCCTCGAGGTGCCTCACAATGCCAGTGTACGTAAGGCCAGGGCAGGAAGGTCTTGATTTCAAGGCCAGACAGGCTACTTAGTGACACTCTAAAAAACCAAACCAAACAAGGGCTCAGTATGGGATCCGGAGAGGCGCTCAGCTCAGTGCCTAACCTAAGCGCTTCCGCCCCCCCTGCAGAGGAGTCATTTGCTTCCCAGGCCCCCCCCCCCCCCCGCCCTCCCCGCATTGGTTGGTTCACAGCTGCCTGTAATTCTGGCTCCAGGGATCTGGCCTGCACTCATGTGTGCATTCTTGACAATACGGGATACATGTAATAAACACATACATGTAATTTAAAATAATAAAAATACATCTTCTTTTAAAAAGCCAATGAGGCTCTTGTATACACAGGCCGAATCGAGATATCCACTGCCTCCGGTCACAGGCCATTCCTGTTATCTGCCCTGAGAAGACCGTGGCCTCCTGGGATCACTTAGCTGTTTTCCCCTAATAGGAGGTCTTGTCCCTTTCTTTTTGTCTACAGCCTGATAAGAACTTCAGGTCCAGTTTGGTTCTCTGGGTCTGAATCTCTGTGCAGGAGCGTGGTTTGGGCATCACTGCTGTCCTCTATAGACGATCTCCTTGGTCGGGTCCCATGGCGTGGTCCGCGGAGGAGTCCTTCCCTTTCTTCACCTCCTTCCCACCTTGTGACAGTTGTGACAGTTCCTTGAGTTAGGTAGGGCTGGTGGGCTTGCACCATCGAACCACGGAAACTGGAGACCCACATTGCTGCTGGGCTGGAAGGCACAGATACGGGCTTCAGCATGGCTGCGGCTCTGCTAACAGGCCTGGCCAGGTGTAGAGTGAGGACAGTGCGCTCCCCAAGCCTCGCCTCGTGCATTGTTGCACAGGCCACCTGTCCTCTACTGTTCAGCCCCAACTCATGTTCTGACAGTCCTGGTGTTGAATTTTCTTCTTCAAGGACACACATGTGAGTCCAGGCCTGTTTGAGACAGTCACCCACATGTCCAGCTTAAATGATGACCTTCCTTCTGGTCACTGGCCTTGGTCTGTCTAGATCCAGGCAGGGTTTAGCACAGAGCTCTCCGGGAGTTAAGCGTGCCCTAGTTCTTGGGATATAATTAGATCTGTTTGAATCCTCTCCCTGAGAGGGAACGTGTGCAAATATGTGGGGCTGGAAGTATCGGGGGATTGTGGGTGCTGGACCGGAGCGTTGGCTCATCTCTGTTTCCCTCCTGTCATTGGGAGTGTTTGGTCACTCTGTTCCAGTCTCCTGCTGAGTGTAGGGCACAGAGGAAGTCTCCTGCAGGGACAGCACTAGCATGGGTCCCTGTGGGTCAGAGCTGGGGGGGGGGGTTGGGTGACTCTTGGACCTTCTAATTCACTTATTGTCATCTCTAACGTTCCTCCTGAAGTCATTGCTCAAGGTCTAGGCTAAGATTTAGAATTTGTTCTGTATCCCTTCGACCCTCCTTTTTCTCAGGACTGGGTCTCAGAAACAACTTTGCATTGTTGTTTCTGAGAATAAATTGAAATTGAATCTTGTCAACATGTAGCTGAGGCAGGGGGGTTCTTGGATTGAGGACCACCCTGGACCACATAGAAAGACCCATCCTAATAAAATGAGGATATCGTCTGGAAAGACGGCTCAGTGGTTAAGAGCACTGGCTGTTCTTGCAGTGGACACAGGTTCCGTTCCCAGGACCCACACGGTGGCTTACACCGTTGGTAGCTCCAGTTCCAGTGTATCCAATGCCCCCTCTGGGTTCCTTCATTATGGGACATGCATGTGGTACATAGATATACATGCAGGCAAAATACCTACCCACCTAAAATAAAAATAAATCTAAAAACTAAAAGGAGAAGGAAAGCTTTATTATTTTTATAGACAGAGGGAAAAAAATATCAGAAGAGTTTAATCTTCCTGAATTGTTTTTTTTTTTTTTTTTTGGTTTTTCGAGACAGGGTTTCTCTGTGTAGTCCTGGCTGTCCTGGAACTCACTCTGTAGACCAGGCTGGCCTCGAACTCAGAAATCCGCCTGCCTCTGCCTCCCAAGTGCTGGGATTACAGGCATGCGCCACCACGCCCGGCTTCTGAATTGTTTTTATTAGTGTAACAATGGTACTAAAATTACACTGTTATGTGTGGGAATGTAGCTAAGTAGCAGTGTATGTGCTTAGTATGTTGGTATGTGACCCCTTACCAAGCAAATGCAATGGCTTATTCTCACAACCCCAGCACCGGAGAGGTAGAGGCAGGAAAGCGGGAGCCCAAGGTCTTCTGAGTTGTATAAAGAGGCCAAGGCTCATCTAGGCTGCCTGGGGCACTGTCTCAGACACAGGAGCAGACAAAGACCGGCCTGCTATCTCATCTCTCTAACCCCAGCCCTCGGGATTTGGAGTCAGGACGATCAGGTGTTCAAGGCCGACCCCAGCTGCAGCTCTAGTTTGAGGCCTGATCTCCATGAGACTATGTTTCAAAGAAAAGTAATTTAAAAACATTTGGGGTAAGCGGTAAAATGTTTCGGGGTGGCTTTGCAGGATCTTCCCAGGGCTGTCTGAAGTTGGGGAAGGAGACAGACACAAGTAGAAATAAAGCAATTGCTCCTGAGCTCAGAACGAGCTGGAAAGGGGGTTGTTATAGTTCTGTCACTGCTGCTGTGTCTGTGAACCTTTTTATAATGAAAATGAGATCAACGAGAAACTAGAATATAACCACTCAGACAACTATTCGTGAAATCGTAAGACATCCGTGTCACCTCCCATCTTCAGTGTTTGAAGAAATGCCAGCCTCTCGTTGTTCCAGCCCCAGCCTCTTTACGTGGCCCTGCTGGAGCCCCAGTCATCACAGACTTGTCTGCAACCTGGATCAGCTGCCAATAATGGTAATTGTATGGTTGTATGGAATCCACGGAGACAGAGTGGTAGGCAAGGCCAGGGTTCTCTTCCTCTCCAGTGGGGCTCCCCGGGATTCTCTCTTCAATTCTCCTGGATGCCCAAATCACTCATAATTATTTTCTTTTGTTATGACCACGAGTTTGGTAGGTAGAACATCTTGTGTCGCTTGCTTGTTGATAGGGTTAGAGGGTCAGACTGTGCAAAGGACCAGGCAACCTGCGTGTCCCCTTCATTTTGCTCACGGAGGATGTTTATAGCAGACCCGGGTCCTCACGCTCTCAGTCCTCGAACACCTTCGGCGCTGCAGCAGGGATGAACTCTCCTCTCTTTCTCTGCCTCGCCCACAAGCAGGCTGGGACTGCCTCAGTAGGGATTTCCTGAAGCTCTGAGGACCTGGCTTTCCTCTCTGCTGCTCAGTTTCTGTTCTCAAAAGTCCCAGCAAAGGCAGAGGTGGGGCAGAGGTATGGCACAAACATATGGGGCCCTGGGTTCATTCACAGTGCGCTCTTGTGAGCACGCGTGTGTGCGCGCGCGCGCACATACACACACACACACACACACACACACACACACACACGCTACTCTTGAGGCAGCTCTTGAGCAGGGTGCAGAGCTAGACCTGGAGTCCCTTTAGCTGTGGCCAGCAGGCTTCCCTCGCACTAAAGCTCGGTGTGTCAGCACTGCACCCACAGCGGCTTCAGTGGACTAGATGCTGATGTTCCCCCAAATTCATATGGAATCCTAAACCCCAAGATGATGGTATCAGGAAGTGGACTTTGGGATGGAGCTCAGGCCACGGGATTAATGCTTTGTCAGGAAGGACCCAGTGAGTAGGCCTTCCCTTCCACCATGCCACCAACCCAGAGGGAAATGTCACATATGAGCAGAGAGCAGGTCCCTACTGTGCGCCCGACCTGTCGGCTCCTTGATCAGCAATTTCAGCCTTCACAGCCACACGAAATAGATCTTGGTTGTGTTTCTCTCTGTGGTATTTGGATGTACGCAGCCTGAAGAGTCTTTGCCAGCTAAATGGCGTGGTTTCCTACGCACTGTCACCGGGGCTAAGGACATACATAGCTCCACGGGCAGAGCCTTTGCCCAGTGCGTGTGAAGCTCTGACTTACATCCCCAGTCTCTCGTACCAAGGGCGCAGACAGTCACACCGTCGTCCTAGAATTAAAGACGTGGAGGCAGGAGAGCCAGACGTTTAAGGTCATCCTTCGGTACACGGTGAGTTCAGGACAGACCTGGACACAAGACAACCAAACACTAACGCTTCCTCTTCGGACACTCCTACGAGGCAGCATTCCAGCTTCTTCGATAAGGGGTTTTTTACAATGGACGTGCAGCTAAAACCTGCTGGAGCGAGACAGGTTTACACGGCAGCCAGCCGCAGCTACTTAGGTGAGCGGCCGCAGTACAAGGTGGCAGCCGCTCAGCGGTGCCTGTTTTCAGCAGGATGAGGAGGGGCAGGATGAGGAGGCTCATCTTGGCCTGTAAGGCAGGGGACAGAGCTGGAAGGGGCGAGGCTAGGAGCCCAGCACTGCCAGCTGCTTACCCTTAGACAAGACTCTAAACCTCTCTCTGAACGCAGAGTTCTCACCAACGCTCTCCTGATTTCATAGACATGGAATAGTTACTGTTACACCTACAGCTCCTCTTCCTCTCCCGTGGCTGATTCCCTGGGTACTCTGCCGTGTGCGTTGTGGTGTGAGTTAACACAAAGGGTAAGTTAGAGCTGAGACTTGTCAGTGCAGGTGAAATTGTAGAAGAAGTGAACCACACTTTCTGACCCCCCCCTACTTAACCCCCACCCCCCACCCCCACCCCCCTCCTGGGGACCCTGGCACCCGGTCTTCTCACACCGTTTTCCATGTCCTGAATGTTTTTCCTTTTATACGTGTCACGTGTCCTATTGCTCAGGTCTTTAGGCTTAATGACTGGTTAGACGGAGGCCACCTTCTTCTGCGCGAACATGACCCTATTTTTCCATTATCTGTATAACAATAACTTTACTATTCCAGGAGACTCTTGCCCAGGCAAAGAGCAGATTATTCATTACAGGAATTTCCCCAAAGACCCATCGACTCCTTAGTGGGAAGCATCAGTGAACATTCCACACCTGGGACCTTGAAATCCTTGGCCTGGCTTCTTCCTTCAACATGAAACTGTTATATCTTGCCCCAAACCTAACAACGCCTCTGCCTTTGAGAGTTCCTCTCCTCTGAGATCAGGCAATAGTGCTCAGGGAGACCTGCCCTCTATTCCCCCTCACACCGTCTTGCAACCCTGCTAAGCCCTCAGCTCTGTCTCTGCCAGCTGGAAATGCTAGACCAATGGCCACAAGCCTGCCAACACCTCTTTTCTCCAGAGCAGAAGTTCTGGAGCATTCCTTCCAGAGCCAGAGAGCTCTTAAGATCACAGTGGCCTACCTGAGCCCTGACAAAAGCCAGTCATGAGACTTCTGGGCAAGAATGACCAGGGTCCTCCAGGCGCTCCGAGCACGCGGGGCTGCCTTGGGTGTTATGAAGACCGCCATGTACACAGAGCCCCTCACGACACGCGGCTGAGAATGAATACCACTCCTCTCACCCCTCAGACTTCCATAGTTAGTCGTGATGGGCAGTTTTCCCCCATTTTAGGCCTGAAGAAGAGCTGAGGAGAGATGGCTCCGGACTTCCATCTTACGGGCACACCGTAGACTCACAGCTTAGAACTCTCCTTAGATCAGGGATTACTCCGTTTTGAAGAAGAGAGCAATTGAATTTATGTGGACAGAAAGGTCTTTAAGGTCTGGAGAGATGGCTCAGTGGTTAGGAGCACCAACTGCTCTTGCAGAGGTTCTGAGTTCAATTCCCAGCACCCATGTCAGGCAGGTCACAGCTGCCTATAACTCCAGCTCCACAGGGATCCTACACCTCTGACCACCACAGGCACCGGGCTCACACATACATACACATGCCTCAACACATACATACTCTCCCTCCCCCTCTCCCACACGTACACACTCTAAAATTTGTTTGTTTGTTTGTTTGTTTGTTTTAAAGGTCTTCTGGAGGGCTGTTTCTAGCATGACCAGACACAGGGTTTGCCGTTCAGGAGGGACCCACTGTAGGAAGAGGTCCCCAGTGACAGAGCTAAAAGGGCATTTAAAGGAAAACATTACTAACAACTTAAAAGAGCCCGGTGGAACCTGCTCACAGTCCCATAACTCAGAAAGCAGAGGCAGGTGAATCTCTGTGAGTTTGAGACCAGTCTGGTCTACTAATGAGTTCCAGGCCAGCCAGGCCACACAGTGAGACCTTGTCCACCCAGTGAGACCTTTATAAAGAAATAAAAAGGAAGGCAGCTTAACCCTGAATCAGCACTGGACCAGTCTACAGGAAGGAGCCACACTCTCTGGTCCTCACAAAGTCACACTTGTCTCTTGTCTGGGCATGTCTGGAGACGAACTGTACAGTGCTGTGAAGGTTTTAAAATCTGGCCGGGTTTTTTTAATGTGGCGGCTCGGGGTGAGCCTGAGCCGCAGTCAGACCACAGGACTGGAAGCTCCTGGAAGGAGGCACAAGCCTCACTTCCTTTATTTAGTGCCATTGAAACTGGAGGCTACAAATTTCAGGGGAGGTGAATACGATCTGGGTTCGTATCCGAGTTTCATGTAATTCCTCTTACTGTGGCCTCCTCAGATCTCAGTCCTTTGCAGCACGAAATAAAAATACGGTTACGTTTTTTAGCTAAATTTTATTTTATTTTATTTATTATTACGTATGATGTTGGGTTAGGGGCATGGTATGTAACCTTCAGGGGTCTAGACTGGCTATGTAGACCAGGCTGACCTTGAACTCACAGAGATCCCTCTTCCTCTGCCTCCTGAGTGCTGGGTGGGATTAAAGTAGTTAGTATGTTGTTCATTTGTTTGTTTTAACATTATTATTATTATTATTATTATTATTATTATTATTAGAGTTTGTATGTACATGATGGGGGCTCAGGGCACTTGCATGTATGGTGATTGCTTAGAGGGTGTGCGCTCAGGGGCCACTTCTGCAGCAAGTGCTCTGCCCACGAAGCCACCTCACTAATTACATGCCCTGCTTCTTTAAAAAAAAAAAAAATGAGTTCGAGGCCAGCCTGGTCTACAAAGTGAGTTCCAGGACAGCCAGAGCTACACAGAGAAACCCTGTCTCGAAAAAACCAAAAAAAAAAAAAAAAAAAAAAAAAAGAATGACCTTTAAAACTACTTTCAGAGCCGGGCGTGGTGGCGCACGCCTTTAATCCCAGCACTCGGGAGGCAGAGTCAGGAGGATTTCTGAGTTCGAGGCCAGCCTGGTCTACAAAGTGAGTTCCAGGACAGCCAGGGCTATACAGAGAAACCCTGTCTCGAAAAAACCAAAAAAAAAAAAAAAACTACTTTCAGATGTTATTGGGCATGGCAGCTCATGCTTGGAACCCTCACATTCTTGCCAGTGAAGGTGGCTCCTGCCCTTAACCCCAGAAGTCACGGTGGTCTTGTGACCACCTCCCGGTGACACTATTACAGGCCTGGGGCTTAGTTCCTGGTGCTGGCTCCAGTACAGCAGCTGCAGAAAGGCTTGCCCCGGTTTGCAGTGTTACGTGTGCTTGAGAAGCACCATGGTCTTAGTCAGGGTTGCTGTTGCTGTGATGACGCATCATGACCCAAAAGCATGCCGGGGAGAAAAGGGTTCGTTAGGTTCACACATCCACGTCAGTAGGTCCATCACCAAAGGAAGTCAGGACAGGAACTCAAACTGGACAGGAACCCGGAGGCAGGAGCGGATTCAGGAGCCAGGGAGGGCTGCTGCTTTCTGGCTTGCTCTTTGTATCTTGCTCAGTCTTCTTTCTTATAGGATAGCAATTCTCAGGTCACAATCTCTTTGGCAAACCTCTATTTCCAAAAATACTTACATTCTGATCCTTAATAGTAACAACATTACAGTTATAAAGTAGCAATGAAAATAACTTGTTGGAGCCGGGAGTGGTGGCGCACGCCTGTAATCCCAGCACTTGGGAGGCAGAGGCAGAGGCAGGCGGATTTCTGAGTTCGAGGCCAGCCTGGACTACAGAGTGAGTTCCAGGACAGCCAGGACCACACCGAGAAACCCTGTCTCGAAAAACCAACCAACCAACCAACCAACCAACCAACCAACCAAACAAACAAACAAACAAAAAATAACTTGTTGGTTGGGCGGGGGGGGGGGTGTCAGCACAACATAAAGGACTGTATTAAAGGGTTACGGAGATAGGGAGGTAGAGAAGCACTGAATAGAACCCAGGAACTTCCAGCCCAGGGATTCACTACCCACAGCGGCCTTGGTCCTCCCCAGGGAACCACTCATTAAGAAAATGCCCCACATGCTTGCCTACGGCCTGGTCTTATGGAGGCAGAGGCGTTCTCTCAGTTGAGGTCCTTTCCTCTCAGATGACTTTAGCTTGGGCCAAGTTGAATAAAAGTAGCCAGCACAGCTGCTAAGGCCTAGTCCTTTAAGATACAATCCATTACACTGTCTGGAAATGCAGAACCTCACCCCAGCCTCAAAGCAGATGACCGAGAAGCTGAATTTCCACAGTCTGCCCTGGCGATTCTCACGCACTGTCTGGGAAGCCCAGGGACTAACAGCAGGCATGTCCTTGCATTGAGACGGGCTGCAAACTTCCTTCAGGCTCACCTCAGGAACCTGCTGTCACCCACAGATGTGAAAATGAAGGGTGAAACCTGCTGTGGAGGGTTGACTTAATCCCAGACTGCGAGTGGCCTTTTCTCTGAGGCCAGCCTCTCTGAGGCCAGCTCGCCAGTGTCAGATAGCAAAAGCTCCTGATCCCCTTCCCACCCACTCCGCCCTGGGTGGCTCTGCCCTCTGCTCTGGGCTTCACCGCGGGACCATTCTCGGTGGGCTATCTATTCCTAAGCAAGGGGCTCTGAGACAGGCCCTGACTGGCTCATCTCTATGCCTCTAGGCATCCTGAAGAATAATTCTTCATAATGCAAATGAATGAATGAGACCGAGAGCCCCACTTCTCAGGAGGGAAACACACGTAGAATGGCAAGTTTCAGTTTCTGTAATGTTCCCTTACGTAAAAGGTGGAAACAACCTGGATGTTTTTGTCCAGGGATGAGAGGTCGGGGAATGCATTTTGGGTGGGTCTGGACAAAGTTGGAGAAATCTGACCTTTCTTGTCTAACAAAACTCAGAGCCGGGTGGTGGTGGCGCATGCCTGTAATCCCAGCACTCTGGGAGGCAGAGGCAGGCGGATTTCTGAGTTCAAGGCCAGCCTGGTCTACAGAGTGAGTTCCGGGACAGCCAGCGCTATTACAGAGAAACCCTGTCTCAAAAAAACCAAATCCAAAAAATCAAAAACAAACAAACAAACAAACAAAAACCTCAGATACTAGGAAGGCTAGTGAAGATGTGGGGCTTGGGACGGGGTACCCGGCCTTCCTGCTCAGTTCTGGTTCTCATCACGTAATCCCTTCCAGGAGAGGAGGAGAAGCTTCAGTGCAAGCCTCCCCTCCCGCTCTCCAGCACGCAGCAATGCCAGGGCTTCCTTAGATTGCTAACACTGGAGTTTGTTTCCTCCTTTACAGGAAAAACTCTTCCTGATGGAAAAAAACCAGTCCACCTGCCTGTCAAGGCAACATGTCCTGCAGCAGCATGAGGACGGGGAAGAAGGAACGAACCAAGGAAGTTGCTCACATGACTAGTTCCCTCACGCTCTCCCCCTCTTCCCACAGGCTCCTGGATTTCTCTCTCCCAGTCCTGACAGACCTTCGACTTCCAGGAGAAAAATCAGGCATGTGAAGGACGGCTTTGTCTTGTCTGAAACTGTCTTGTTCTTTACTTAGAAAATTGAAGACGATTTCTAATTCTAGAAATTATTTCTGTTCTAAAATTTTCTCCAGCCTCAACCAACCAGTATGAGGGAGGCAGCAAATGAGGAACCAGGGTGAACTTTTAGTCTTCGCTGGACCCAGCTACCTCACGGTTTGTGCAGGTCATGAAACCCAGGCTAGTGCATGATGTCTTGAAGGCCACCAAGATGGGCTCCTGTGACCCAGAAGAGGACCCTCCTTCTGCAACCATGGAGGGTGACACCCCTAGTCAAGAGCCACTCTCTGAGGTCATATCCTTTTGTTCTGTTTCTCCAACCTTCCACAAGAACCAAAGTGTGCCTGTATAGGTACATCTTGGTTTTATGTGACATGCTCTTGCTCAAGTAGTCCTAGCTGGCCTCAGACTCATGGCAACCCTCCTGCCTCAGCCTCTCAAATGCCAGGATTATAGGTATGTGTTAGCAAACCTGGCTTTGAAAGCTATGTAGGAAGCATTAAGACCATCTTTCTAAAATCAAAGCCAAATTTCTATCCTTTGCTCTTCAGGGTCTGAGGGTTCTCTCTCTGATCCTCACAGTTTCCACGCAGTAGAATGAGCCTAAATCAGCATTGATGCAAGCGGCACCAAACACCCATGCTCAGATGCTCTGGGGCATAGAGCCTGGGTACCTGCTAGAGAACACAGAGGGACAACCACAGCACTTGCATCCAGATGAACTGGGGTTGCAGGAATGGGACATGGCTGGCTTTACCCAGTCTGCAGTGGCACTTTTTATATAGGAAAGACACACTGGGTGTAGGCCCCCTTTTGGTATAAGATGATGATGAACATCATATTTAGTTGACATCCAATGTGGATCTAGACCAGAATAATGAAGCATAGTAGACGCTTTCTTAACTGTCAGCTGAAGCACATCAAATGTATTGCTGTACATTCACTGGATGTCATCTCAGTCCTTTCTACCAAAGCCAGAGAGCTGTCTCAGGGACAAAAACATTAATGACCAAGCATCTAAATGCAATCTTCACAAGTTTCTGACTTATTGTGAAATCTGCTTTGGCAGTAGAACGAGAACCTTGCGCTGATAAAGATTCTTCAAGCTTACTCTCCCCGAGACCACAGTGACGAGATACATGGCCTTATGGTTAACAGCCTGACAAAGAAGGGGCCCGATGAGTGAACCCGCTTCCTCTTGGGGTGTCCCTGCACAAGCTGTCCTCTGGATTTCTTGCTTCCCCTGTGAAACACAGGATGTTGTACAAGAGCTGTGTTTCTTCAGCACTAGATGCCTGGCACTGTCATGTGTCACTGCCTTACGCAATGTCTACAACAGCCCAGTCGTCTCTGAGGTGACTATCTCCTAGGAGATGTTAGGGCAGTACCAGTTCCAAGCCCGTGTCTTTTCTTGAGGATTTTCCCAGCTAAGTCAGCAAATTCCTCTTGTCCAAACTAAGTTCTATCAAGAAGGGGTTCTGGGAGAGATTACATCAAGGAGAAAATGGAGCCTTCAGTGACAGGCCAGGTGGCTTGCTGGTACCCCCAGCCCCAGGCTGGCATTTCCTGTCACCTGCAGCAGGCTCCCTCCCACACAGGGGCTGGAGGTGGCTGTAAAGCTTTGCTGGGAGGCTGGGCTTACATGTGAGAAGCTGCCCTCTGAACTTCCTTGGCTGGCTGAAAACGCTCACGCCACCCCCTCTAGCCTCCAATCCTCAGGGACAAGCCATCAGAATAGCAAAAGAGCAGGACAAAGCTGTCTGTAAAAATCTGTTTAATAAATATACATCTTAGAGGTACCAAAATAATTACCAACAAAATACACCATATACAACATTTACAAGAAGGCGACACAAACCTTAGTGGGGGTAACTTTTAAGCACTACCACTGAACACCTGGCTCTTACATGTGACGACACACTGGGATCAGCTACTAGGTCTAGGGTGGATCAATCAAAAGCACAATAAATAAAATGTGGTCCTTTCATTAGATTCTGGAAAATCACCTCCAAAAAAGAAATCCCACAAACATGAGCCTTAAGAGACATTTTCTTTGAATTTCAACGATCTGTTTCCCCAAATTTCACAAAAATAACAGCTGAATCACCACAGTAAAATGCTGGGCACTAGGCGCTGTGTGGTGCGGTGCTAAGTAGACCCTTTTTTTTCTTTCTTTCTTTTTTTTTTTTTTTTTTTAGAAAAATAAAACTCTGTTTGTACAAATATACAAGTCCACGTTCTTTTCTTGCCTCTTTCCACTTATAATGCCAGACGTTGGCCTCCAAACACACAGTCATCATAGGGCAGCTGAAACAAGAGAGGGGAAAGGCATATTAAATTCCTAGAACTTCACCAAGACACTGGGATAACGGGAGAGCGTTTCTGCAAATAACTCCTATTCTTGGGCTCTTTCCCCCTCAACCTAAATAGAACGAGCGCCCCAGGCTGTAGGAGTTTCCTTTACTGATTCTCTCCTTTGAAAAGAGGGTAAGCTACTGAGGGGGTGTAGCTCAATGGGAGACCACGTGCCTATTACCACGTGTTAAGGCCTGGGCTCAACTTCCAGAATTTCCTCTTACCGCCCTCCCCATCCCTACAAGGGTAAGCTATTAAAGCAAATCAGAGACAAATTCTTGGGATCCTGGCTTTGTAAGCCAAGTCTGAGAAGTAAAATAACTGAGGTCCCCATGATACCGAACAGCTCTGGAATAGACCTGGGTGTGGGTGGAGAGGGAGAACGGGCCACCCTGGCAGTAATGACACGCACCTCATCCTCCGTGAATTCTGACTCCGTGTCATAGCTCTCCTCATCCTCACTCTCGGGCAGCATCTGAAGATTCTCCAGGGTCAGCTGGCCCAGCTGCTGCTGTATCCGGGTACTTGGGCGACCCCATGTAAGCTGGTAAGGAGAGTAGCCTTGGTAGGTTACTCTGTTGACATCGGCCCCACACTTCAACAAGAGCGAAACCAGGTCAGGATTCTGCAGGTCCACTGCAAGGTGGAGGGCTGTCCGGCCATTGCAGGGCTCCTGAAACCAAAAGCAATCAGACATGTTTACGGCTGCATCTGGAAATCTGCTCACCAATAGGAGGCAGCCCAGCAGAGTTTGGGCGGAAGGGAGAAGTACTCACCTGAGCGTTGACATCAGCTCCCAAAGTCACCAAGTGCTCCACGATGCCCAGGTAGCCATGGATAGAGGCTAGGTGCAGACACGTGTGGCCTGGGGAATAAGACAAAACCTGTAACTACTTGTTTCCATCCTCACACGACTCATGTCTATGTCTATTTTCTTGTGGACAATCACAAACATCCTCACTTTTGAAGAACTCAGAATCTGGGTTTTGAGTGAACATCATAGAGGCATCACGGAGAAGACTTTTTAAAAGTCCACATTGTCTGAACTTTTTATATGTTGAGGAGTTTAAGCTCCAGACTTAACTCAAGTGGCCCCATCTCTCCCTCCTCGGCATCCATGGATGGACTGGCCGACCTACCATTGTAGTTGGTGGCCTGCAGGATGGAGTGGAGATGCTGGGGCGTGCAGGTCTGCGTCAAGACTGCGACACTGGCCAGGCAGCCCTGCTCACAGGCAAGATGTAGAGGGGTATTTCCTCGAAAGTCTCGGAGCTCAGGATCACAGCCAGCTTTCAGAAGTGCCTCAGCGATTCCTGGCTGGTTGGTGATCACAGCCAAGTGGAGTGGAGTCTACAAATGGAAGAGGAAACAGAAAGAGGATAAGCCATGGAGCAAACGCACAGTCTTGAGTTTCCTGAACCCCAGACACCTCCTACTACGGAATCTGATACTCCCATTTGTCTCCAGGAGACCCTGGAGGCCCTAGGTGGGTCATAAAGACCTCACCAAACACAAGGGATTTTTCTTCTAGCTCTAAGACGTTGGCTAATTTGAATGTAAAAGGCCAGGCCAGATAAGACCTCAGTGACTATTAATTTAGAAACGCTTTGGGGGTGACTGAGCTTCAGCTCCCTCCACCACGGGGCGGGGGGGGGGGTCAGAGAGGGCATGGCTGGGCGGGCGAGCGCACACCTGCTGCAGGTTGTTCTGGAAGTTGAGGAAGGCCAGGTCTCCCTTCACCTGCCCAATCACTTCCATGGTCAGAGTCTTCTCTTCATGGATGATTGCCAAGTGCAGGAACCTGAGGGATGACAGGGAAACCCCCCAGGGGTGGTGAGCGCACTGCGTGGGACCCCCCCTCCCCGAGAGGCGCGGGCTGCGGGGGATTGCGCAAGGCCGGGGTTTCTGGAGGCCGCGGCCGCGGTGTTTTCCGCGAGGTTATTATGAGCTGAGTGTTCCTGGCAGGCGCCCAGGGACTTTCCGTGCCCCACCCCCTCCGGGCGGGCGCCGGCCAGACCGGCCCGCCCTCCGCCGCCCGGAACGCCCTGTACTTCCCCTCGCGGCCGCGCGGCGCCCGGCGGCTGCGCGGAAACTCTGCCAGGCCGGGACTTTGCGTCCTCGCGGCCGCCCCGCCCCTCCGGCCTGCGCTCGGCTACTCCGGGTCCCGGGAAGGGGAGGAGGGGGATGGGGAGGCAGGCGGCCCGGCGCCCGCAGCCCCGCCGTTGCAGAGCCCCGAGCACGCTGCAGGCCCCGCGCGATCCCACCCGTGCCCGTGCCCGTGCCCGCCGCCACTTACGAGTCTCCGTCCTCCGTGAGCTGCTGCTTCCAGGGCTCGGCGGCCAGCGGCGCCTCCTGTGGCTGCAGGCGGATCTCCCGCAGCTCCTTCACCATCTGCTCGTACTCCTCGTCCTTCATGGAGTCCAGGCCGCTGTCGTGGCGATCGTCCACCAACCGCTCCTTCTTGAGGCCGTCCCGCGGGCCCTCCATGGCCCAGTCCTGGCCGTGCCCAGCTGGCTGAAACATGGCTGTGCGGGGCTGAGCGGGTGCAGGGTGCAGGCTGCTGGCGGCTGGGTGGCGAGTTCCGACTGTTGTGGGCTCGGCAGCGCCGCCGCGGCGCCCTATAAACGCTGGCAGGGGATTTCTCAGGGGCGGGGTCAGGCGCGGGGAATTTCCAAGCCAGTCAGACTAGAAAAAGAACTGGCTCGTCCTCGACTGAGAAGCCTAAACCCAAGGCCGGGGTTCATCGGAGAAACTCCCTGCGATGAGCCACTGGGGTCATGTACAGGGAACTTTTTGATGAGCCCTGAGTGGCTGGAAAGTCCTCCCGACCAGGCCCCCTCCCTCTAGGTACTTCCCTGCAGCCTGCACTCAGTAACCCCAGACCTCTGCAAGAGCCCTTCTTTCCCTGGGGTTTCCCACAGTCGATTTTGGTTTGGGGTCCCAAGCTGCTGAGATCCCAAGGACGCAGACCTGCTAGGCTGTTCCTCTTAGCGATTTGTCAGTTTGCAGGTCTTTTCCGGTTTTTGATCTTTTTGAAAACCCAAGAGTGGAAATGCTGGCTGGGTGCAGGGATTCGCTTCTCCTAAATTTCTGCGAGGGACGGACGTATGAGTGGTTCCAGGCTGTCGGTGTTTTGTCTGTTCCAGGCTCTTTGCAATGCAGGGACATTTGTCCTTCACCCCCACCCCAAGGGAGCTGTAGAAGCTTTGGCATCAAAACAAAAACAAACAAACAAAAAACCAAGCGCTTGGAGAACTCCTAGATTATTTCCTGGGGGGGTCAATAATATTGGCGCCCGGGGGAGGGGCAAACCCCTCTGTATGGGAACCACATTTTTTTCCCCAAGTAATGCAAGGTGTTAATCTTAGTAGAAGTTGTAGCTTCCTTGCAACTGTTGAGTTCTTGCTGTTGGAGTAAACTTGTTGCAGAGAATGAAGCCTGAGCTTATTGTGAATGCCTAGCAGAGCAACTGATTGAGTATCCAAGCCAATGCTGGCCTCTTAAACGTAGCCAAGAAAGTAATCTTGAGGCATCCTGCAGGAGGCTCAATGAAGTCCTAACCCAGCGCCCATCTGAAACCTGCTGGCTCTACCAGCTCCCCTGCACCCTAGGGACCACAGCGTTGTGGGCAGCTACTCCCCCAAGAAAGGGCCTGTGATCTTCTAGTTTGACCTGCAAAAGGACAAGTGTTGCTTCCACTCCATCCCTACTTAGGAGCCTGAGTAGACTCAGGAAAATTAAAGCAACGTGGATCAGAGTTTGTCAGAATAGACCCAGGAGGCCTCTATAGTTCTGCATAGATTTCTGGTGCGTTTTGAATGATCTTCTTCTTGATGAAGCTCTCTTCGGAATTCCAATGCCTCCCCCCAGAATAGGAATGTGAGGACACTGGGGGAAAAGACTCAAAATCCAGGAAAAAACCAAAAACCTCCAGACAGTAAGGATCAAGCTTGCAGATCTGCAAGTGTGATGAGTGAGACGCCCTGAGACGGATCATAAGCAGGAGATCTCGATTCCACCATCTGTCTTTCACTAAATGCATTAGTTGGAGGAGTCACTTTACGGTATACTTGCTTTTATAATAATAATACCAGATCTGTGCTGGTGAGGTGGTTTGAGACAGGGTTTATGTTGTAGTCCCAGGTTGGTCTGAATTTCACTGTGTTGTTCAGGTTAACCTTGAACTGTTAGTAAGCCTTCTGCCTCAGCCTCCGCCGAGTGCTGGAATTGCACGTCAGTGCTGGAATATTTAAGGTACTTTATGGTATCAGATGGGTATCATTTGTCTAGAAACACACGTCTCTGCTTTGGGAGTGTGAGCGTGGACTTTTAGAAATATCACAGTATAAATTTTCGGAGGAACCCAGCTCCGTGTGCATCATCGCTGTCAGTTCTCAGAAGTAATATTGCAAGCTAGGTGTCCTTCCCATTTTCCTAAAAAAGAAAACAAAGTACCCAGAAATTTACCCAGGCACCCAATGTCCGTTTGTCTAATTTCTACTACAGTATATCAGTCATTTTGATGAAGTAGATGTTAACACTTTTAACATTGATAAGTTCTTGTTAACACTTGGAAACACTTTGCAAAAATGAGACCAAAATGTAGTAGGATTTGGAACACACTAAAAGTATTTAACCTGGTTCGAGGTCAGTGTGGGCAACATAAGACCCTGTCTTGGACAGCTACCTAGTCCCCCCCCAAAATCTCTCTTCCACTTGGGAGATAAAGTAGAGGATAGGTAGTTTTCCACCTGGAGATAGTTCTTTAAAAATGCATAGCAGGGCTAGAGGAGTGGCTCAGCAGTTAATAGCATTAGCTGCTCTTCCAGAAAACTTGAATTCGATTACCAGCACCCACATGGTGGCCTGCAACTCCAGTCCCAGGGGATTCAACACTCCACATGGTGGCCTGCAACTCCAGTCCCAGGGGATTCAACACTGTCCAGCACCAAGCATGAAAGCAGTGCACGTACATACATGCAGGCAAACAGTCATAGACATAAAAAATTAATTAATAAAAAATTAAGCAATATATCATATATATTGCTTAATTTATATATGAAGCTAAAGTTTGTAAAAAAAAAAAAAAAGTGCCACAGTATGAACTCAAAGCCCCACCTGTGAAAGGTACATCAGAAGGTGACTTGGGGTGACAGGTATAAAAATGAAGGAGTATGTGTATATTTATGCCTCCTTTGAGATGTTCTGTGGACCTCAGGCCTTGGCATCTACCCCGGTATTGTTTAGTGTGACACCTAGTGGTAGGAGTCAGGCCCAGGCATTTCTGGGTTGTCACAAAACCCTTTGAAAAATCTGGGCGGTGCTGAGCCTGAGTGACTTGTCCCTCCCCGGGAATTCCCAAGGAGTTACCTTCTGTTTACCTGCTGCTCAGGAACACTGTTGACTTAGCAAAGTGAGCCGACAGGCTTTCCTTCCATCATGCACTGCTTGGTGTAGCTCAAGTCAACAACCTTACAACTGGCGGGGAAACGATATCAGACACACAAGAAGGGGGCCGACGGACCGTGAGAGGGTCTGGCTTCTCGGCAGTGAGCGAGCTTGCGGGTCCCCCCATGCTTCAGTCCCCCCCTCACTGTCAAACATTTATCTGATGTAACATTTTTAAAATGTTAATGCTTTACCTAACTTCTTTCGGAGATCATCAAGGCAGATGAGACTGTAGATATGTCACCAGTCCTCCCAGTGAAACTAAACCTACCTCCACCGAGCTTTGGTGAACGGTCAACCAGGTGGTCCACCCTGCCCCACCCCGCCCCCCAGGGGCAGACCGCTTGGGTCATTTGTCTTGGGCAGTTATTCCTCACTTGCTTTAGCCTCGGACAGTGGAGCTCCTGAGTGAGACTACCCATGCTGCTGCCGCTGGGCTGGAGAGCAGAGGAGCAGGGGACCTGGAGATGCGCGGCAGCCGGCCCTGCTGTGACAGCGTGAATACAGATGTGCGTTCTGTCTCTAGCTCAGGCTTTCATGGTGGCTAGCATCCGCTCTGTCAGATCCTGGAGGCCCTGCCCCCACCCACTCCACCCCAGCCCGGGATCTTTTCCCACAGAAAGGCAGCTGTCGGGACTTCCATTTGCACCGAGATAAAAATAAACAGTCAAAGCCTTAGTGTGCTTCCTTTACATCAAGTCCCACATTGTAATGGACATCAAAGCCTCAGGGGACGTCAGCCTGAAGTTCCTACCTACGGAGGCCAGGCCGGACTCCAGGTGAGGGTCTGCAGGAAGTGGAGGGATCTCCTCAGTCTGAACCAAGTTTGCTTTTCCTCCCTTTGAGGTCGGATGTTCTTGGTGTCCAGTTTGTCTACCATTTATTAAAGGAAGGAAAAAAAAAAAAAACAACTCTTGGTGTGGAGTTTCCCGATTGTTAAGACTTTATTCCGCCAGGCCTGGTGGTGTGCATTGGAGTCCCAGCTACTCAGGAGGTCGGATGCAAAAGGAGCAAGAACTTCACAGTCAGCCTGGCCAGGGACACCCTGTCTCAAAGTCGAGTCACGGGGGCCCGGGGACAGAACTCACAGATAAAGCACGGACCTGTCCTGTGAAATAATTCAAAAGTATGAAAACTGAAGCTGACTTAATCCCAGCACTTGGAGGCAGAGTTCGAGGCCAGCCTAGTTTACAGAGTAGGTTCCTGGATAGCCAGGGCCACACGGGGAAACACTGTCTCCAAAACCAATAAACAAACACACAAACAAACAAGACAGTCATAGCACTAAGAGCAGTGAGTGGAAACTTGGTCCTACCCCCAACCAAGAAGCCTTTGGCAATGGATAGCCGCTGGCTAAGGGAAGATCCGGTTTTCTCCAGTGGAGCACCACTGGGTATATTAACCCTCACCCTCCAGGGAAGATCTCATGGCCAGGGGTAGTTGGCCGACACAAATAAAACTCTCTGGATTTAAAACAAAATCCTTATTTTTATTATACATATATGGATGTTTTGCCAGAATGGTTGTCTGTGTACCTGGTTCATGCACTGCCCACAGAGGGGGGAAGATCCCCTCTTGGAGGGCTCAGAGCTGGCTTGTGAGTGCTGACGTGCTGACGATGGAACCCGGGTCCTTCAGCCGAGCAGCCAGGGGGCCTAACCACTGAGCAACCTCTCCAGCCCTTTATGTCTTTGTTTTTGTCTTGTTGCTGTTGTTTTTGGTGGTGGTAGTGGTGGTGGTGGTGGTGGTGTGTGTGTACATTTAGAATGTGTAGGGCTGCTCCTGGCAGGCAACATTAGAACTAGAGACTCTGAGCCCGGAAAAGAGTTGTTCCTTCTCCAAAGCAGGTTTTAAACCCTGCATTGTGAAATGTAACAAGTCCAACATTGTTCTGATTTCTCACGGGAGGACGGCTTGTATCCACTTTGAAGTCTCAGTATTTTCAGTAAACACCCGTGCAAGGCTTCTGCTCCCTGGGGAAGTAGCTGCAGGGGTAGGAGGAGGCCCCGTGTCAGCCCTGGCCAGAGCTGGCTCACTCCTCTCTGCTTGTTGACAGTAACCAGGCGACAGGTTCAGGTGCGTAGGTTTGTTCATCTCTGTGGGGTTCTGGGAGGAGAACTTGGTCAGGAATGCGGTGGAGGTTTGACAGCACATGGCTTCAGCACGTGCAGGCGCCTAGGCTGCTCTCAGGTGTAAATTCATCCAGAGTTTAGTCAGGAGGAGGAGGGAGAAGAGGAGGGGGAGGAGAAGGAAGGGGGGGTGTAAAGGAGGAGGGGGAGGGGAGGAGGGGGAAGAGGCATCGGTTTAGAAGTAAGGCAGACTGTACATAAAATCTGGGTTCTAGACCAAGGTCCCTCTGTCTATGGGCAGCATACTTAGGAAAGGGGCCATTGATCCTTCTCAGCCCCAGGAGCAGAATAAACCCAGCCTACTTCCAGAGACTACCTGGAGGGTGTAAGCCCCTCCCCCTCTCCCTGGTGGTTTGTTTGAGAAATGGTTTGGATAGAGAGACGCAGAATGGAGGTCACTGAAAGATTGCTTTAGGTTACAGAGGACAGAAAGCTTGACCTCAGCGTTTGTTTTGTTTTGTTTTAAGGAACGCTTCACGACTTCACCTGTCATCCTTGCGCAGGGGCCATGCCAATCTTCTCCGTAGCTTTCCGGATTTTAGTCTATGTGCTGCCGGAGCGAGCACTCCCGGCCCCTCTTACAGACCTTGTCTGAGTTCCCATCACTTGGGTGAGGAGTAGAGTCAGTGACTCTGGGGCGACTGTGGGTCGGGGGCGACCCGTGAAGTTAGAGAGTCTGGAGGCAATGCTTAGCTAGTTTTCACACATGGAGCGCAAGTTGGGAACAGACTAGGAAGGGTCACGGCTGGGAGACACGGGCAAGGAAGGCATACGTTGGCCTGGAATGTTTTTCTCTTTGTTGCTAGGCCTCAGCTGTTGGAGTCCAGTCCCATGACTGTCGTATTCCCTCGGGATAAGTCACTCATCTTGGCTCAGGGATGTTCATTATTTCCTACAGACAGCGCTGTTCCCAGGCTAAAGCTCGGGGAATGCTTTTTTTGTTCAGAACACTGATATTTTTAGAGAGTGAGTTGAATTGAGGTGTCACTAAGTCATTTGAAGATAATTTTTGAAAACCGGAGCCAAATTTGCCAGACTGGGAGAAACAGGATACAATGACTGAAGAAACTGCAAAGGGTCATGAGGAAGCTGGGTGGGGGTGGCAATGAGGACGTGAATCTTGACGAAAAATCTTCATGAATTTGATGGTGGAGAGATTGCAAGGAAGACCCGAAGACTCCGATCTCCATGTTCTTGAAGGACTCGGGTCCACTCAGCCCCGGGTTTCCGGGACCTCGCGAGAGCATCAAGCTGGACTTGAAGAACAGAAACGTGGGGCACGGCAGGGGCGTGCATACGAAGCAGGGTCCCGGCTTACCAGAGAAGCAGAGAGACAGGTTGGAACTTCTCCTTGGACAGCGAGATGAAATTCAGCCGCCAAGAGGCGCACAGTACACAGCGTGCTGTCTGCAGCGACATCTTCTGGCCACTTTGAATAACTTTTCTTCCAGGAGCCGCATTAATCCCATAAGGAAGGGATTAGGCCAAAACTGGGTGGAGGGTGTGTCCCGAGGTTGTATCTAGGTGAGAGGAGAGTTCAGCATTTATCACAAGCCCAAGAAAGCCCTCGTCCTGCCTGGCGCAACACCCCCTGAAGCCCGTAGCCGGGCAGCTCAGCCCACTGACTACCCAAACACCATGGGTATCTATGTCCACTAATCTGCATGACAGGGTTGTAGCCTAGGCTGCCCTCAAATTTAGGTTCCTCTTGCCACAGCCTCCTGAGTGCCGGCATTACATCACCGGTCAGCATCAGCATCTGGGTGACAGGAAGAGGCCACTGTGCCTATCTGTGCGTGTGTGTTTTGAAATTTGTTGTTGGTTGTTTTCAGTTTTGTTGAGTCAGGGTCTATTTCTGTAGACCAGGTTGGTCTGGAACCTACTACTACGTCCCCTAGGCTGGCCCCAGACTCACAACAATCCTCCTGCCTCAGTTTTGTAAGTGTTTGGATTAAAGTGTGAATCACATGACCAGCTCATTCTCTCTGTTTTAAAGGAAATTGAAGCTCAGAAGGTTGAGAACTCACTCACTCACAGACATAGCTAAGAGATCTCAGGTCCAGTGTTCAAGTCCAGCCTGATTTTACCCTTCCTGTGGTTTCCCTCCAGAACCTACAGTAGTTGGTTTTGTTGTTGTTTGTTGCTATTTTATTTATTTTGTGAGTCTCGATGTCTAACTCTGGCTGGGTGGAACTCACGACGCAGATCAGGCTGGCCTCACACTCACAGAGATCGTCTGCCATTATTTCCTGTACCCTGAGTGCTGAGATGAAAGAGGCAGCCCCTGGGCTCCAGGTACAATGTCCTTTAACTATTCTTTTAAAAAAAAAATAGTAAAGGTATTTGCATACATTGTATTTTGGGGGCTGGAGAGATGGCTCAGTGGTTAAGAGCATTGACTACTCTTCCGAAGGTCCTGAGTTCAAATTCCAGCAACCACATGGTGGCTCACAACCATTTGTAATGAGATATGACGCCCTCTTCTGGTGTGTCTGAAGATAGCTACAGTGTACTTACATATACTAAATAAATCTTTAAAGAAATAAAAAATAAGTTGTATTTTAGACAGATTCTCGTTAGCCCAGGCTGGTCCCAAACTCAAGATTCTTTTCTTTCAGTGTTCCTCGTGCTGGAGTTACAGGTGTGCACCACCAACTCCTTCTGGCAGCTGTTCTACCTCAGCAGGTCGTCTGTGGTAGAAATGTTTTGAGGACGGCACACTGGGAAGGAGGGGGCGGGACTCGGATTAGGTTGGTTGGCGAGAGGCCACCAGGCCGGTCTTGGAACAGGCCATATATATCCAGCTAGTGAGGTCGACCAGCTAGCCTTCCAGGTGCTTATCGATGCGTTTAGAGGCAGGGGCACGTCAAACAAACGACCAGGCCTCAACATTTGACCTAGTTTAAAAGTACACACAGATAAATGAAATTAGATTCCAAGTAAGAAGCCCATTGCTATATGAAGAATGGTTTTTGCTTTCTGATTAGATAACATCTTCAGCAATTTGTTTCCTAGATAGCTTTCCTGAGGAAATCCTAGAGAAAAGCGGAGGCGGTGCAGGCTCCATTCGCTGACAACCGTTCCAATAGGATTTAACTCCCGGAAAGGCGTTATAAAGTGCCTAGCGTGGCATTGTCCCACTGTCTCGGCCAGGTCTTCTTCTCCCTTTCTTTTACCTTCTCAGCTTCAGGTCCAGCAGACTGAGGGGGCTTCCCTGGGTGACACGTTTCAGCAAAAGTGTCAATTAGCACAGAGATAGACGTCCCAGGGCTGCCGTCTCGAGGGTGCGGAATTGGTGCTAAAAATATGCATCGAGATTCCTGGTGCAGCTCCTGCCCACGGGCACCACGGAAGCAGCTCTTAGTAGGGAGCTCTGCCTTCCAGCCCTCCCCAGAAGAGCACACACGGCTCCAACTTTATCACTTCTGCTTTTTGGTTTAAGCACAAGTCTGCCCCTAACTGCCCTGGGGCTGAAAGGACTGATGAGAAGAAAGAGGGATGAGCGTGGGAAGTCTTGGGTTGCTCAGTCAGCAGTCAGGAGAAAGCCAGCGCGTGAGGGCAGCGGGCGAGGACTGGACCTCCTGTGGGGTGCATGGGTGTGCACAAGTGCGTCTCCGGGGCTTGGTAGAAGGCGTGTGTGACAGCATTAGGCAGGAAAGACATGGTGAGCACTCCTGGGACCAAATGGAAGTACTAAGACTGCACCCTGGAGGGGTTGCAGAAGCCCACTGAGATAGTTCTAATCGTAGCTGTGGTTAGGCAAAATATTAAATTGTGGATTTTAAAACCCTTGGGCTTTCTGTTTTGTTTTTTTTTTTTCTCTCTCCACCCTTTACTTTCTTTTCCCTTAGAGAGACAGGGTTTCTCTGTGTAGCCCAGGTTACTGTAGACCAGGCTGGCCTCGAACTCACAGAAAGCCACCTGCCTCTGCCTCCCGAATGCTTGGATTAAAGACATGTGTCACTACTCGATGACTTTTTTTTTCTCTCTAGATTTGAATTGGCTCCTGGTGGACCAACTCAGAGGGTGTTAAGATGATGTCACCTGCCGGTTACTTCCTCGGTCTGAAACTCTTTAGGGGCGGGGATAGTTTTCTGTTGTTGTTGCCTGGTACCTTCGACTAGGAGCCTGATTGGCAAGGTGATTTCCCCCTGGTGTCCCTTTTATATTGAAGCCACCTGCCACGAGCACTCCGGCAGGTGTGCAGCTGTGCCTAACAACACTCCTAAGGATTGAAATTAGCATCTAGTGAGCCACAAGACCCTAATTCCATCCCAGAATGAGGCCTTTGTAGACCGTGAGTTTGGGTGTGGTTGTATTCAATCTAAATTAACTGAGAAGAAATGGCGTCTTGGCTGATGTCTCCTGTCTTTTGCCAAGTGGAATAATACTGAGGGTGGAGACTCCGGAGTATCTGGAGCAGGGCTAAATGGGTCAACACCCTACACTCCTATCTTCCCCCCCTAATGAAAAACACCCCTAAATGTCAGACCAGCCAGCCCTCACCCCTTGTCTCTACCAGCACAATGAATTTTATGGCCCAGTCTTTACACAGATCGCTCTGTGAAAATGATAGCACGCATAATAACTGCAGACAGCTGCAATTATCTAAATGTCTCCCTATTAGCCATGGATTGGCTAAGGCCTTGTAATCAGATCAGAGTGAATGCTAATTGAAATCTAATAGGGCTTACATCCGTGTGAGTAGGTATCAGAATCTGATTTCAATATTGTTAAATTACATACATGTGGAGCCCATCAAGCCACACTAAAAATAAACACTGTAACTTCAATAGCAAAAAAAAAAAAAAAAAAAAAAAAAAAAAAAAAAAAAAGATGGATGCTTTCAATAAAGAGATCAATCCAGGACCCTGCCGGTATCGTGCTACTGCCACCTACTGGCCCTTCTTGGGACTGCTGAGACAACCTTTCTTGCATGCTAATTTACTTTTCTAACAGAGATGGGAGTTTCTTGGGGCCTTCCTTCCTTCCTATGTTTTGCTTTTGAGACAAGCAGGGTTTCTTTTTGTAGCTCTGGCTGTCTTGGAACTCAGAGATCCACCTGCCTTTGCCTGTCCAGTGCTGGGATTATGTCACCATGGTCAGCTTTAACCTTTTATTTTTAAGTGTATATGTGTATGCACATGTGTACGTGTGTCTGTGTGTGTGTGTGTGTGTGTGTGTTACATCTCTTCAGAGGTTTATTGTCAGTTGCATGCTGAGATTAGAGAAAAATGCAAGAAGCTCCTGCTAGCCAGGAAGGTCTGCCTTCGCTACACAGGCTCTCGGGCAGAGCACCCGGAGTGTAACTTTTCTCAGATTCTGCCTTTAGTCTCTCCTCATGCTTAGGAGAGTTTGGCTAAATAGAATGTAACCTTCTCTGTCTTGTTGAATGTGTGAAATCTATGGTCCTGGAATGTGGAAGGAGCCTGGGTGTGGTGAGTTAAATAAAATACCTAATTTTACCAACTACATAGACATAGAGTTAATATGTCTGCACACTGAATATGTCTCAAATTAACCCTGTAGGTTTTTTCGTTATTGCAATTTTCTTATTTTACTTTTAAAAAACATTTATTTCACATGTGTGGAATTGCCCACATTTATTTCATATGTGTGGGAATGTGTGAATGTGTGTGTGCCTGAGCTTATGTCTGTGCACTGCGTCTGGTGCCCATGGTGGTCAGAAGAGGGTGTGAGCTATGGTGTGGGTTCTGGGAATCCTCTGCAGGAGCAACCAGTGAGCCTCTTAACCACTGAGCTGTCTCTCCAGACCAAAACAACAAAACCCCAAACCACCACCAACAAAGTCAGGATCTTCCTCTGCGGTCTGGAACTCGCTATGGTGCTCTACAATGTTCCAGCTCCCCAAGCTTCCTAGAAGGATTGTGGTTACAGGTGCATACCACTGTGTTCGGCTTGTATGGCGCGTTCTTAAGCTACACTGAACAATAATGAACCTGGTGAGAATAAAATAAAACCCTTTCAATGGGGCTAATAAGGAAAGTAAAGACCATGAGGAATGTTGACAAGGTCTATAACACCTGAAGTGATCATTTCAATGCAAGGGTTCTGGCATGTGCTAGGCAGACCACCACCCAACCCTACCTCTATCCCACCCTACCCCCACTCCTACACTCAGCTCCACCCTCCCCTCTTCCTTCACCCCTACTCTCACCCTTCCCCCCACTCCTATGTCACCCCTACCCTTGCCCCTACCCCAGCTCTACCCTACCCCCACCCTCCATCCCCATGCCAGTGTCTGAGTTCTAATACAAAGAAATCCTATGTGTGTTAGGTCACATGGGCTGAAGGTGGAATTCAAGCTTCTGACCTAGTGACTTTGATTTGGATCAATTATCCTGAATGATCCAGATGGGCCAGATATAATCAGTGGCATCCTTATAGAAGAAAGAGGGAGCAGGAGAGAGACGGCAAGTGTGCGCTGCGTGTGGCCTTGCTGTTTGAAGATGAAGGGAGAAAGTTAGGGTCACCTGGGTGAGGTGCCCATAACACACATGCACACACGCACGCACACACCCACACACACATGTACGCACGCATGCACGCATACAGGCACGTGCACATGCACACAGCTTTGCCACGGTAGCTGTTGGGAAGTGACGGGAGGGGAAGAAAGATGAGAAGGCGTGGGACTGCATACTGGAGGAAAGCCGTACACATAGAAGACGGGAGGAAAATCCATATCAACCCTTTGCCCAATCAGTGCCTTTGCTGAGCCCCAGCTGTGTTCTTGGTTATTGGTACTGACTAGGTGTTTGTTTACAGCACGTACACAGGCAACTAAAATCTATACGTGACGCTGTATGGATGAAAATTACATTAGAATTATGCATACAATGTACCAGGGCCCCAGACCTTGGTAGGTCCCTGGGCCTAGGCACACCGACTCCATGATGGAAGAACCATCCGGGCTGTGAAACTCAGCACGTGGAAAGTGCCACCTGCCAAAACCAACGCAAAGGCCTGATCCATCAAAGCCCATAGTTCTGGGAAAGTCTCTAACTGTGCCAACCCTTTTTGCTTTTTGGCTTTCTGCTCTGGCTAACCGTTCTTGTTAACTGAAGTATGTGAACCTAGAACATGGTTTTTGTACTTAAAAGCTAACCCTGAGATGGGCTCGCTGCTACAGAACCGTAACCGGCTGGCTAGTAAAGACTTTCTATTGGGTTAAACCCATGTCTTCTCTGGTGGGCACCCCACAACAGCAGTGCTTCGGGGGCTCTGCAGCAAAGCCCACCACTCTACTCAAATCAGGGGAAGGGGTCCTGCCTCACAGGTGACAGCCAACCCCCTACCCAGAGAAAGAAAACAGACCAGGTTATTGGGATTATTCTTCAAGTACTGGTCAGCAGCTGTAGCTATAGGTTAGTGATGTTAAATCTGCGTATTAATCATGATTGTCAGTTGCCAGTTATTGGTTCATTAAGTTTCAGGGATTATTTGTATCTAGAACCCCCAGAGAATAAGCTGCGACTCACATGTCTGCAGTTGGGATTTTCTCCGTGGGAATCCTCGGTACGCTCTTTTCCAATTGAATGTCAGTGGTTTTAGAGCCTGAAGCCGTGGTGCAAACCTGTGGTCCCACCCAGCACTCGAGAGGTGGAGGCGGCGTGATCAGTAGGGCCGACCTTACACATCACTTGAACCTCAATTTTAAAATAGTGTTATGCGCACCAGAATGTTTTTTTTTTTGCAGTCTGGTGAGCTCCCCCGCTCCTTCACACGGCTTCTTTCAATGGCAGCCACCAAAGCGGCAGTGTGGGTCGGCAGGGCTGGTGGCTTGCCTTGGGTGTGTGAGGGTCTGGGTTTGATCTCAGTAATGAAATAATGAACGAGATAATAACACACACCATTTCAGTCTCCAGATCCTCGGAGGGTTAAATAAAAGCTGACAGTGGTGTTCAAGACCCACAGCCTTCTCTGGTTCAAGGTTAGCTATAGCCACAGAGCTGGTCAGAATTTACAGCTCTTACATGTCCTAGGTTTTGGTAACACAGTCCTATGACATCTTCCAAGCATACCGTGATCAGGTACAGAATTGTGCCCTCACGCTTGACCTGTCTCTTGAATTGGTACCTCCCGGTCCCTAACTCCTGGCCTGTCTTCTGTCACTATCATTTTGCCCTTTTGAGACTGTTCTGTGAATGGATTTAAATGGTATATAAACTTTCAAGATCAGCTTTCTTCCTGCAGAGTGTAATGTGCTTGAAATTCACTTAAGGTCTTGTGACTGCTTTCTTCTTCTTCTTCTTCTTCTTCTTCTTCTTCTTCTTCTTCTTCTTCTTCTTCTTCTTCAGACCCTTTTTTCTTTCTATTTTTTTAAAAATTATTTATTTATTTTATACATAAGAGTACACCGCCATTGCTCTCTTCAGACACACCAGAAGAGGGCATCAGATCCCATTACAGATGGTTCTTAGCCACCATGTCTTTGCTGGGAATTGAACTCAGGACCTCTGGAAGAGCAGTCAGTGCTCTTAACTGCTGAGCCATCTCTCCAGTCCCCAGGTAACTCTTCTAAAGAAAAATAATTAACTGGGAGCTGGCTTACAGTTACAGAGGTTTAGACCATTATCGTGGCAGGGAATATGGCGGCACACAGCAGACACATTGCTGGAGAGGGGGCTGAGAGCTTGACCTCATTATCCTCAGGCCTTGAGAGGCCTGGCACGGGCTTCTGAAACCTAAAAGCCCACCCTTGGTGGCATGCCTACTCAGACAAGACCACATCTTCTAACTAATACTTGTCAAACCAACCCAGGACAAGCATGCAAATATATGAGTCTATGGGGGGGCATTCTCATTCAAACCCCTAGGCTGTTCATCACTGAAGGAAGGCAAGACAGGAACTCAGACAGGCCAGGGACGTGAGGCAGGAGCGGATTCAGAGGCCACAGAGGGGTGCTATTGACTAGTTTGCTTTTCCTGGCTTGTTCAGCCTGCCTTTTTATAGATCCCAGGACCACCAGCCCAGGATGGTCCCACCCACAATGGAGTGGGCCCTCCCACACCAATCGCTAATTAAGAAAATGCTCTACAGGCAATGGCGGTTTTCTCAACAGAGGGCTCCTCCCCTCAGTTAACTCTGGCTTAGCTTGTGCCAAGTTGACCTAAAACTGGACAGCACAGGCGGCGTCCCATTGTACGGACATTCCGAAGTCTGTCCATTCAACCTGTTGGGAGAAGTTTGAAATATTTCTTTTCTTTTTTTTTCTTTTTATATATATTTTACAAGAAAACTGTTACTAACATTCTAGTACATGTTTTTATGCAAACATAATGCTTCATTTCTCTTAGAAAAATATCTGGTTGTACAATTTTCAAAGGGTTAAAGATGATGTAAGGGGCAATGCTCAGGTCAAATTTAAGATGGATTACTCTGTGTTATAACAAATGGGAAAGTGACAAATTCCTAATAAGATCAGGGGAGGAAAACGATTGACAGGACTTGGTGGCAGAGCAGCTCCAATTGTGAGTGTTTTCTCTGGGGGAAAATATCATGGAGTTTGCTAGGCCGCAGGGCGCGTGAGGCTGAGCTTCAGGAAATCCCTACTGAGGCAGTCCCAGCCTGCTTGTGGGCGAGGCAGAGAAAGAGAGAGTTCATCCCTGCTGCAGCGCTGAAGGTGTTCGAGGACTGAGAGCGTGAGGACCCAGGTCTGCTATAAATATCCTCCGTGAGCAAAATGAAGGGGACACGCAGGTTGCCTGGTACTTTGCACAGTCTGACCCTCTAACCCTATCAACAAGCAAGCAACACAAGATGTTCTACCTACCAAACTCGTGGTCATAACAAAAGAGAATAATTGTGAGTGATTTGGGCATCCAGGAGAATTGAAGAGAGAATCCCAGGGAACCCCGAGACTCTCCAGACGGTCAGGAGTGCTGGAGAGGAAGAGAGTCCTGGCCTCGCCTACTGCTCTGTCTTTGTGGATTTCATACAACCTGTCCCACTACTGGCGGCTGATCCAGGTTGCAGACAAGCCTGTGATGACTGGGGCTCCAGCAGGGCCACGTAAAGAGGCTGGGGCTGGGACAACAAGAGGCTGGGGTTGAATTAAGACAACAAATGGAAATGTCAGACATTGGCAGTGCACCCCAGCTTCTGGAGGAGAGAAATGTTAGAAGCCATGTGGACAGGGCTGGAGTCAGGGCTAAGAGCACTGACTGCTCTTCCGGAGGTCCTGAGTTCAAATCCCAGCAAACACATGGAGGCTCACAACCATCTGTAATGAGATCTTCTGGTGTGTCTGATGTCAGCTACAGTGTACTTACATATAACAATAAATACATCTTTGGCTGGAGCAAGAAGAAAAAAAAACCACACCAGAAAGAAAGGCAGATTCATTTAGCCAACAAATACTTACTGGGGCCCTTTCCTTTCCTTTCCTTTCCTTTCCTTTCCTTTCCTTTCCTTTCCTTTCCTTTCCTTTCCTTTCCTTTCCTTTTGTTTGTTTTTGTTGTTTTTATTCGGTTTGTTTTATTTGGTTCTCTGTATAGCTCAGGCTGTCCTGGAACTCACTCTGTAGACCAGGCTAGCCTTGAACTCACAGAGATCTGCCTGTCCTTGCCTCCCGAGTGCCGAGGTTAAAGGTGTGTGGTGCCTCCTCCTGGCTTATTCCAGCTTATTGGGCCTTGTTCTGTGTTCTGTGTCATAGAGCTTGGCCACAAAGTCGCTGCATCCAGAAGCTTCTAATCTAGAGAGAGTGAGAGATAATAAACAAGTCAATAAACAAACTACTGCCAGGTAGTGGTTCGTACCAAGAACCAACAGAAAGCAGGGAAAGAACTTAGAGTTTCGAGCAGTTGTTTTCGAATGAAGGGTCAGGAAGGCCTGTCTAGGAGGGGAGGACTTAGGAGTTTGTAGGGTACTGAGATCTAAGGACGTGAGAGCTGGTTCAGAGGAAGTTGTTGGAGACACTCTGTACATCCCTAAGTAGGGAGCCTTTTTAAAACCAATGGACACACGGTAGTTTGTGTGTGTGATGGTGTCCTTCTGTGGCCTCCCAGAGAAGCAGCTTGCAAACGGAAAGGTGCTGTGTGAGGTGAGTTGGTAGAACTGATTGGTGGGTCTGTGGCTCCCACTGGCCACTCAGACACCAGGCGGGTGAAATGCATTTCATCAGTGCTGTCATTGTCATCGTCATTGCTGTCACGGTCATCACCACCATCACCACCATCACCATCATCACCAGCAGCAGCAGCAGCAGCAGCAGCAGCGATGTCGTCATCACCGCCACTACTGCACTGTGATGGCTAATCTTTGCTGTCAATGTGACAGGATTTCGAATCACTGAGAAAAGAAACCCCAATATGTCTGTTAGGGGTTTTCTGGATTAAGTTCATGGACGTTACAGTCCCAGATTGCATAGGAAGGTGGGAAGGAGGTTAAGAATTGACATCCATTCTCTCTGCTTCTTGCCAGAGCTAGCGGTGGGCTTTTTCTTTTAAAAATTTTGTTTCATGCCGGGCATTGGTGGTGCACACCTTTAATCCCAGCACTTGGGAGGCAGAGGCAGGTGGATTTCTGAGTTTGAGGCCAGCCTGGTCTACAGAGTGAGTTCCAGGACAGCCGGAACTACACAGAGGAACCCTGTCTCGAAAAACCAAAAAAAAAAAAAAAAAAAAAAAAAAACAAAAACAAAAAAACAAAAACAAAAAAACAAAAAAAAAATTTGTTTCATTATATCTTATGTGTATGTGTGTGCACCAAATAAGTGCCTGCGGAAGCCAGAAGAGGGCATCAGATACCCTGGACCAGGAGTCGCTGGCAATTGCAAACTGTGTTCTGTATGGGTGCTGGCAATTGATCCTGCATCTTATGTAAAAACAGCAAATGTCCCTAATGGCCAAGCCATCTGTCCAGCCCCTAGAGAGGTTTTTTGTTTTGTTTTTTGTTTTTGTTTTTTGTTTTTTTTGTTGTTGTTTGTCTTAGTTAGGGTTTTACTGCTGTGAACAGACACCATGACCAATGCAAGTTTTATAAGAGACAACATTTAATTGGGATTGACTTACAGGCTCAGAGGTTCAGTCCATTGTCATCAAGGCAGAAACATGGCAGCATCCAGGTAGGCATGGTACAGGAGGAGCTGAGAGTTCTACATCTTCATCTGAAGGCCGCTAGTAGAAGACTGACTTCCAGGCAGCCAGGGTGAGGGTTTTAAGCCCACACCCACATTGACACACCTACTCAAACAAGGCCACACCTCCTAATAGGGTCACTTCCTGGGCCAATCATATACAAACCATCACATTGTTGTTGTTTTTTGTTTTTCGGATTTGTTTTTTTTTTGAGACAGGATTTCTCTGTATACCCCTGGCTGTCCTGGAACTCACTCTGTAGACCAGGCTGGCCTCGAGCTCAGAAATCTGTCTGCCTCTGCCTCCCAGAGTGTGCCACCATGGCCCGGCTCCTAGAGAGTTTTAATTTTAGGTATAGGCTGGGGAGATGGCTCCGATAGTGTTTAGTTAGTCTCAGAACCCATTTTTTAAAAAAATACCCAGATGCAGTGATAGAATCTTATAATCCCAGTGACAGAGCATGCCGGGCTCACTGGTTGACCAGCCTACTTCCTGGGTCCCAGGCTCTTGAATGGAACCTAGAGAATGACACCCAAAGTTGTTCCTTGGTCTCCATGCACATATACACATGACCACACATGTATGAGCATGTACACACACAGGAACCTTGAACACATAGATGTGGCATGTACATACACAGACACACACACACAGACACGGACACACACACACACACACACACACACACACACACGATTTGTTTCAGTTTAAGATTAGCAAGGACACATGTATTGTTTCCTATGGTTCTTTGTAGTACTGTGGATTTTACAAAGCTATTATTTTGGTGTGTGACAGAGTTGTTGTACATGAGTCATTTTTAATAAGTGGCCTTGTAACTGTATTATTTTTAAATGTACTACTTGGAGATATGGGAATTTTAGCAGAGATTACAAGAAGCAGGTTTGGGGTGGAATCTGTATTTCTCCAGGATGGAATCTCGGAGTTCTGCCTGGTTGCTTCTGGGCACCACTGTGGTTCTGGGCGGTGCCCGCCCTGGCACAGGCTCAGTTGAGGAAGGTACATCCCACACAGGAAAAGCTGAGACTCCCCGGGATCCACCCAGGGCAGAAGGAACAGTGTGTTAAATCCGCTCTCCTGCTGTTTTAAATACCAAAACTTTGGGGACAGGCAGAATGGTTCAGTGGGCAAAGGCACTCTCTGCTGAGCCTGACACCGGAGTTCACTGCCCGGATCTATGGGGTGCAGGGAGAGAGCCGACTCCTGCAGGCTCTGTTCTGACTGCACATCCACACTCCCACCAAAGGCAGCAGTTAGTAGGCTGAGATGGGATGGTCGTGTACTCATGGCCAGCCTGGGCTACATACCAAATTTATTCCAGTCTAGTCTATATACTTTTTTTTCATAACACATTTTTTTCTTCTTCGAGACAGGGTTTCTCTGTGTAGCCCTGGCTGTCCTGGAACTCACTCTGTAGACCAGGCTGGCCTCGAACTCAGAAATCTGCCTGCCTCTGCCTCCCAAGTGCTGGGATTAAAGACGTGCGCCACCGCTGCCCGGCTTCATAACACAACTCTACAATGTGGTGTTTCTAAATTTTCATTACCATACAGTTTGTACATTAATGTTAATCACAGCTCTCTCCCCTCCCTTTCTTCACCCTCCTCAATCCCCGCCCTGTCTTCCTCCGTCCCTCCCTCCCTCCCTGAGACAGGTCTTGCTCTGTAACTTGTAGCCCAAGCTGGCCTTGAATGAGCGATCCTCCTGCCTCTACCCTTTAAATGCCACAATGTCTTAGGCTTAGGTTTTTATTTAATTTACTTCGGGTTAAATTAACTTAAAACAAAACAAAACAAAACACCGTGGGAGCTGGGCGTGGTGGTGCGTGGCTTCACCCCAGCCGAGGCAGGGACATCTCCGAGACAGAGAACTATGCAGTGAGTCTCAGGCCAGGCAGGACTACAGAGCTGGATCCTGTCTCAAAAAACAAACAAAAACCCACCACCAACAGCACAACATGTGCAGACGTGGCAAGGGTCGGCAGGCAAAGGGCTTTCTGTGCCACATGAAGATCTGAGTCCTGTCCCCAGCACCCGTGTCAAACGCCCGCGGCAGCACTATCGCCCAGCTGCAAAATCCTTTTTTTTTTTAAAGATATATTTATTATATGTAAGTACACTGTAGCTGTGTTCAGACACTCCAAAAGAGGGAGTCAGATCTCATTATGGATGGTTGTGAGCCACCATATGGTTGCTGGGATTTGAACTCAGGACCTTCTGAAGAGCAGTCTTAACCACTGAGCCATCTCTCCGGCCCCAAAATTCTTACCTTAGATAAAATGAACACGATGTCCCCAGTCATGTCTAAGCTGTAAGCACTTGGTATTCCTAGGCCATATATATATATATATATATATATATATATATGTGTGTGTGTGTGTGTGTGTGTGTGTGTGTGTGTGTGCGCGCGCACGCATGCCACCAGGAGAGGTCACATGGGAGTGGGAGGTGCATGCTGGTGTATGGGACCTGCAGGAGACAGCAGACGCCATTACTCTAGCTATGCCAGACTCATAAAAGGCCCAGCCCAGAAAACCAAATAACCCTATCCAAAAATGGGTACAGAGCTAAACAAAGACTTTTCACCTGAAGAAATTCGGATGGCTGAGAAACACCTTAAAAAATGTTCAACATCATTAGTCATTAGAGAAATGCAAATCAAAACAACCCTGAGATTTCACCTCACACCAGTCAGAATGGCTAAGATTAAAAACTCAGGAGACAGCAGGTGTTGCCGAGGATGTGGAGAAAGAGGAACATTCCTCCACTGCTGGTGGGAATGCAAGCTGGTACAATCACTCTGGAAATCAGTCTGGCGGTTCCTCAGAAAACTGGACATGATACTTCCGGAGGACCCAGCCATACCACTCCTGGGCATATACCCAGAAGATTCCCCAGCATGCAATAAGGATACATGCTCCACTATGTTCATAGCAGCCTTATTTATAATAGCCAGAAGCTGGAAAGAACCCAGATGTCCCTCAACGGAGGAATGGATAAAAAAAAAAGTGGTATATATACACAATGGAGTACTATTCAGCCATAGAAACAATGAATTCATGAAATTCTTAGAGAAATGGATGGAGCTGGAGAACGTCATACTAAGTGAGGTAACCCAGTCTCAAAAGAATACCCATGGTATGCAGTCACTGATAAGTGGATATTAGCCTAGAATCTTGGAACACCAAAGACACAATTCACATACCAAATGATGTCTGACAAGAAGAAAGGAGTGGACACTGGTGCTGGAAAGGATCAAAGCATCAGTGTAGGGGAATACCAGAACAGGGAAGAGGGAAGGGGTGGAAGAGGGAGCAGGGGGAGGGAAAAGGGTGTGTGGGACCTTTGGGTGGTGGGGAACCAGAAAAAGGGAAATGAATTGTAAATATAGAATATATCCAATAAAAAAAAAAAAAAACAAAACCAAAAAAGGCCCAGCCAAGAGTTTCCCTGTCTTCAGAGCAGTGCTGCTCAGCTCCCCACCGCCTGGTAACTGCGGCTCACACCACCGCCTCTGCTCCCTCCCCGGCATAGCCGCCCTGTCTCTTGGAGCTGTTGCTTTGCTTTGCCTGGCTTGATCAGAGCCTCGTGATAAAATGCCTGCAGGTTTAGTTTTGTCACTGCAGAGATCAAGCGAGTCTACAGGTTATTTGGTTTTAATGATCATTCACCGAAACAATCAATGCACAGGATTGAGTCGTTCAAATGGTTAATGGCAAGACATTTAGGTAATTACAAGCGCTGAATGTTCTCTCTTCTGCTAATTGTTTTTATTGAACAAGATTTATGTGTAAGTCTCGAAGAGAAGAGGTTGAGGCTGTGAGTACCACAGATCAGCCTTTCGTGAGGTGAGGAAGTGGTGGGGGGAGATCTGAGTCTCAGGATGGCCTCATCGTCTTCATAGTTACTTCCTGTTCTGGGTTTCAAAGTGCGATATAAGTGGACGGCCCGGGCCATTCTCACAATACGTATTATTTTTCTTTCTTATTTTAAATCATAGATCTGTGATTCCTTACCATAGAGCTCCCTCCCTCTCCCCTCCCTCCCTCCCTCCCTCCCTCCCTCCCTCCCTCCCTCCCTCCCTCCCTCTCTGTTTCTGTCTCCCTCCCTCCCTCCCTGTCTGTCCCTGTCTCCCTCCTGCCTGCCCTCCATGGGGGTGCATGCATATAGAGAGAGACCAGATAGTTTATTCTTCGATCACTCTCCACCTTATATTTTAAGGCAGTCTCTCCCACTGAACCATCTCTCCAGCCCCCTGGCTGAACTTTTAATTGAGGCAAAATTCACATCATATAAAATGTATAAACTTCATATTGTATAAAAATCATTTTTAGGGGCTGAAGAGATGGCTTAGCGGTTAAGAGCACCGACTGCTCTTCCAGAGGTCCTAAGTTCAATTCCCAGCAACCACATTGTGGGATCATCTGTAATGGGATCTGATGTCCTCTTCTGGTGTGTCTAAAGATAGTCACAGTGTACTCACTTAAAATAAGTCTTTTTTTGGGGGGGGCGGTTTCAAGACAGGGTTTCTCTGTGTAGCCCTGGCTGTCCTGGAACTCAATCTGTAGACCAGGCTGGCCTCGAACTCAGAAATCCACCTGCCTCTTCCTCCCAAGTGGTGGGATTACAGGCATGCGCTACTGCAGCCTAGCTAAAATAAGTCTTAAAAAATAATTTTAAATATTTTAAAGTGAGATGCCAGATCTTTTACATTCAGACTCCATTTTAGAGAACCTGACCTAAGTTTGAATTTAGGTAAACTAATGGGCTGGTACCTAGCATTAGTTTCCAAGTTGCCCCCAACAAAACCTGAGCCTAGCTCCAGTCTCTAGGCGAATCCCCAACAAGACCAGCATCTCCAAGTTATTTCCCCAACAAACCTGCGCCCTAGGTTACAAGCCTAACAACCACCAATGCAGAGGGGAGCAGAAACTAAGTTTATGCTATGACTCCCAGCACCAGACACAGTAGCTCTCCAATGAGATGCTTGCACACTTACCCCCTGCTTGCTGTTTACTATAAAGCCTTGCCCAGGTAGATATTCGGGGCTCCCCCACCACATAAAAAACCATCCTGTGTGATGGCGGTGTACTTGGGGTGGGGGCGGCAAGCTAGATCGAATAGAATATAAAAACTCTGCTACGAGTTGTATCAGATTGGCTTCTGACTGTTTTTTGGGGATCACTAGCATTTTCCTGGCACTACAAGAGTTCTGGGAATGAAATACCAGGGTCTTCTGTATGAGCAGCGGGTGTTTTTAACCATCGAACAACCTCTCATCTACTTATCCCCCACCCCGGGTCACGGTTCCGTTTCTTCTGCGTGGTGTGTGTGTGTGTGTGTGTGTGTGTGTGTGGTGTGCTTGCCGTAGTGTGGGTGGAAAGGGTAGCGCAGGGGAGTCTGTCTTGCCTTCCACCATGTGGAACTGAACTTGCGTCACCAGGCTTGCCGGCAGGTGACTTTACCTACCGAGCCATTTTTTTTCAGTATCATAGATAATGTTATATTGAACACTCATATACTTTTATGAGATAAAGTTATTAGAAGTAGGGCTGGGTGGATGATTTATTGATAAGAGCATTTTCCACGTGTGGTGTTTGAGTGAGAATGACTCCGACAGGCCCATGTATTTGAGTGTTTGGTTCCCGGTTGGCGGGCTGTTAAGGAGGGATTAGGAGGTGCTGGAGGACGTGCGTCACTTGGTGTGGTCTCTGAGGTTTCAAACGCCCAAGCCTGCCCAGCCTCTCTCTTTGTCTGCTGTGCGTCTATGGATAAACCTTAAGCTCTCGCAGCTGCTCCAGCACTGTGCCCGCCTGCTTTCTTCCTTCTGCTCCCGCCATGATGGTCCTAGACTAACTCTCTGAAACTAAGCAAGCCCCGAGTAAGCGCTCTCTCTTATAAGTTGCCTTGGTCATGGTGTCTCTTTGCAGAAGTAGAGAAGTAACCAAGACTTTGCAATTATGAGGACCCGAAACGATGTCCCCAGAATCGGTGTAAAATGGGGATTAATGAGCCTCTCTAACCCTACCGTTCTGTGGGAAGATAGGAAGTGGAGACGTGAAAGGTCCTGGGAACTCACTGGCCAGGGAGCCAGGCCGCTCTGAGCTCCACAGTGCACCGTGGCAGGCATGTACCTGAAATTAGGCACACAAGTACATGTTTACACACACACACACACACACACACACACACACTTATTAAACATGTTAGAAACAGGAATGTTGAACTAAAGGAGAGGAACGAAAAGTGCAATGTAAATTGTTACATTTCCTTAAAACCAAAGTTGTGCTAATTAGCAATCTAAACAAAAGGTCTTATTATTCATCCATTTATTTATTTCAAGAAAGGGTTTCCTCTGTGTAGCCCTGGCTGTCCTGGAACTCACTCTGTAGACCAGGCTGGCCTTGAACTCAGAGACCTGCCTGCCTCTGCTTCCCCAGTACAGGGACTAAAGGCATGCACCACCGCCACTTGGCCTACAGTTTTGTTTTGTTTTTAGTTTGTGTTCTCTTATCCTCTTATCCAGCCTGTCCCCCTTCCCCCCATTCAGTCAGAGGCTGGGATTGAACTCTGGTCATTGCTGAAATTGAACATGGTTTGTAAGTCTTCACCAATCTGATAAGATCCTACTATTGTCTTAATTTGTATTTGCTTAATTATAAGGGAAGTTGAGTATCTCTTGGTAATTTGGTGTGTGTGAGTGTGTGCGTGACTGTGTGTGTGAGTGAGTGTGCATGAGTGTGTGTGAGTGTGTGAGTGTGCATGAGTGTGTGTGTGTTCATACTCTTTGCCCATGAGTCTGTTTATTGAGTGACTTTAATTTTTTCCCACTGGTTTTTAGATAAGAAAATTCTGTCTTGGAAGAATTATTTTTGGTTCCCATTTTTAAAAATCAGCCTCTTTCCTTCTCTGTCCCAGAAACACGTTCTGCCCGATTCTTCCGTGTTAAGAGCTTCCAAGCCATTTAGTTAATGAAACCGTTTCCTCTGAAGAGGGCCTGGCCCGCGATCACCCAGAGCGGCAGAGCGCCCTGCTTCCATTTCCTCTGGAGCCGCCATCCACTTTTTCTCTAGCCTTAATTGCTTTGTGTTCTCCCGAGCGATGCATTTGATCTTAGGTTTTTCCTGTAGCTCTTTCCTACTAAAATCCAGTGGCGTTCTCTCAGAAAATTAATTCCTTTGGTTTTTGGAGTAGTCACTGTATAAGGTAACTCCGTTGCATCTGACCTCAAGATTTGTCTGATTTTTTTTTTTTTTAAGGATTTCCTTTGGATTAGCCTTCATGTTCTGGAGTCTACCGGTGCTAAGTGTTTCTGACACTCGAGATAAGGACCTTGTGTAAAAGCCAACGACAGTCATGGGTTCTTTACTGGGCTCAGGAGACCTGCCCGAACGGCCGCTTAGCAGGTCCTGTGCAGTTTGCCCGAGCTGCCGGTAGTGGGCGCCCTCCTCCGCGCCACATTCCAATGGCCTCCCTCTGTCTCTGCTGTAGGATCGCGCTCTGCCCCTGAAGCAGCCGCGGTGACCCGTGGGCTGGATTGAGTAATTAATGAAGCCCCGAGGGATCCCTCACAAAGAAGAATTGGCATAAACAGGAGGCTGGGGGAGGGGAAGGTAGAAAACCAACCAAGGATGAAAAAATGCTGCCCCAGCTGCTGCAGCCTGTGTGTAATGTGAGGTGGAGTGTTGACAACACAGATGCCCCAAAGGGAGATTGTGGTGAGATTGTCACAGGACTGCAGGCGTCCGCCCCACCCCCGCCCCCGCCCCAAACAAAACGAAACTGCTCTTCGCATCGATTTTTCAAACAATGCACTTACTTAGAGCCTCACCGACTGCATGGAGTTGAGGGGTTGGGGTGATGGTGTGGCCCACGGCAGCTTCATTACCAATGTGGGAACAAACCAGGCATTCTTGATCCCTCTGAGCTCCCAGATGGTCAGCAAGCTACGTTGGGCGATGAGCTGGCTTGTGCTAACTTTCCTGCGTGTCCTTAACCTAGATAGGGCACTGGTGACCAAGCAAAGCAATGATTCCACCCACGTCTAAGTTGGTGAACCAGGCAGTCTATGTGCTTATGGGTTCATGGGTGACCCCAAAAGTTACGCCACCGAAGATAGGGTGGGTGATGGGTGGTGATCTCCTCATCACTGTGTAGATGGAGTACCCCTTCTGTTAACATTGTTTCTGCATATTTTAGCACCTTCTGAGTCCACTCAGGGCAGTTGGGGCAGAATTACGTGTATCTGGAAGTGGGGATGGGCGGGCTGGGAATCTTAGATGACCGGCCCACTCCCTCCCATGAAGGAACATCAAGGGCCTGATCTTGATGGGGGTGTCCGGCGGGAAATCACAGCTCTTTGATTAAGATAATAGTGGGGGCTGGAGAGATGGCTCAGCTGTTAAGAGCACTGTCTGCTCTTTTAGAGGTCCTGAGTTCAATTCCCAGCAACCACTCGGTGGCTCACAACCATCTGTAATGGGGTCCAATGACCTTATCTGGTGTGTGTGAAGACAGCTACAGTATACTCATATACATAAATTAAATAAATAAATCTTTTTAAAAAATAGTTAAAGTAATGATTCTTTATGCCTGAAAAGGGGCCCAGCCAATGAGAATTTCCTCTTCTGTGTCTTTGATAATGAAGAAGATGAAGGGTTTTGTTGTTATTGTTTTGTTTTTAAATTATTTTCTTTTAGATCTATTGTACTTTATGTTTATGAGTGTTTTGCCTGTATGTATTTATGTCTATCATGTTCATGCCTGGTGCTTTGGAGGTTAGAAACAGGGGTCAGATTCTCTGGGTTTTCTGTAGCCCAGGGCGACCTCAAAGTCAGAGCACTCTTCCTGCCTTACCCTCCACTCCCAGTTCTGGGTCCTACAGGCGGAGCCCCCGTGCCTTGGCAACGCTTCTTTTCTAAGAGTGCGCGCAGCAGTGCTTAGCATTTTCTGCACTGGCTCCCACTCCTCCTTCCAAACTTCTGGATGCCAAGTCAATGGTGCCACTGGGCCATTAAAGACTTCAGCTCCGAATTGTTCACGGCCTTTTATGATGCTAAGGCCTTGAATTGGCGTGCCGCGTTCTCAGGGTTTTACATAAAACCATCCTATAAATTACACTTGTTGTCCTTGCTACTGAAAGTCTGAAAGAGTGTAACAGGATTAAAGCCAGCCCCATTCTTATCAAAGATGACTGCTATTAATATGATAGATATCCTTCTTGTTGTCTACACACAACATGGTATCTATAATGTAGCTGAGTCAGCACACTGGCCTGTCAGGTGTATTTATAGCTATTTACTCTCAGAGACCCTGTTGGCATTATGGAGAAAATGACCTCATGAATACAACCACTGCTCCTGGGGAAGCACTGGGGTGGGTGGGGTCCTGTCATGTTGCGGGATATTTGATCACATTGTGAACCTCAAGACTGTGAACTGGAAAAACCTGGTTATTGTTGTAGTGTGGCTTAGCCCTAGAAATACCTTTAATCCAAGGGTTTTCTGTAAACAGGATTAAATAAAGTCAACTGTTGGGCAAGAGGTGAAGCAAGCAGCCAGGTGACTGGGAGTGAAGAGAAAACCCAGGACATAGAAAGGAGGGGCATAGAGTTGAAGGGCATTTCAGAACGCACCGAGAAGGAATTCCTTCAGGGACGTCGGTGGAGTGGGAGGGCCCGCTCGGGCCTTCCTCTGCCTCTCTGGCTAGCAGGCTTCCACCACAGCGTCTGGCTCCCGAGTCCTCATTTGATAAATCAAGTGTTTGGGATGTTGTTTTAAAAAAAACAACACCGAGCTGCTGATCACAACATTTTTTTAAAATTATTTTTATTTTATGTTATGTTATGTTATGTTATGTTATGTTATGTTATGTTATGTTATTTTTTTTTTTGGTTTTCTGAGGCAGGGTTTCTCTGTATAGCCCTGGCTGTCCTGGAACTCACTCTGTAGACCAGGCTGGCCTCGAACTCAGAAATCCGCCTGCCTCTGCCTCCCAAGTGCTGGGATTAAAGGTGTGCCCCACCACCGCCCGGCCTCAAAACATTTTTATAAACGGAACAACAGATAACCTTAAGTTATGCGTATTTCTGTTGAAAGTCACCAATAAACATGGTTAATTTGTTCACTTTGGACCTGGCCAACAGCGGTATAACCGCTCATGACTGAGGGAAACCGCGCAGGTGTGTCCTCGGAAAAGCATGCCGGGCCTTTGTGGATAGGCGGGCCAGGTGACACGTCAGCATCATACGGGGGTGACATCAGTACTGACGTCCCCAAGAAAGCAGAGCAGAGTGAATCACATGACAGTAAAGGAACCACGAAAAGACACCCACTCACTGTACAAGAGCCGGAGCAAGAAGCCAAACCACGACTTTCTAACTTCAGCTGGGACTGCCCCAGAGTCAAAAGTGATGGTAAATAGTTAATTTTTTTTAGCGCCCCCCCCAAATAAGTTTTAATTAGAATTATATAATATTTGCAAATATAAATTACAAAATCTGGGAATAATGGGACTCAATTATACCTTAACTCTTTTTCTTACGACCACATGCACTTTACTATTTGTGTGTACGTGTGTGTGTGTGTGTGTGTGTTGACATGTATGTGATGGTGGGGTGTGTGTACATACATGTGGAAGCCAGAGCGTGCCCTGCTCTCTCACCCTCGGCCTGAGTCTCTCACTGAACCTGGAGCTAGTCTGCCGGCTAGCCAACCCCATCCATCCTCTGGTCCTTCCCCACTGCACCAACGGGGTTTCAGGCGCTTTAGGCAAGACCTGGTATGGCTTTTGCTTGGGTACTGAGGATTTGAACTCGTCTTCATGTTTGCACAGGAAGTTCTCTTACACAGTGAGACAGTTCCTTAGTCTCTCAACATATGCTTTTCTTTTCTTTTCTCTTTTTTCTTTTTTGGACAGGTTATTGCTGAAATTCCTTCTCAGCGGGGGATGTAAGTAATCCCTATCCCTTCTTCAAAGGTCACAACAGATAAACCGAGGCAGAGTTCTGTCCCAGTACACTCCTGAGGACCAATGAGTTTATTGGGCATCTTTATTGGGCCTGGGTGAAGGGTTACTTAAGGAGTGTGCCTGCTCCTCCCCCCAGTAAACTGCACCTAAAGGCCTTACCTGTCCAGCAGTCACATAGAAGGAGCCCTCTGCCCCAGTCTCCTCCGCAATATGCTTGAGTCCCCCCCCCCCCAGGCCATGTGCGTTTGATTAAGGTGTGTGGCGCTAGTCCAACATCTGAAGATCAGCTGGTGTAGTCAACCACACAGGAGTCTAAAGATGAAAACTCAGCGCTATCATCACGTAAGAAGGAGGTAGGGAGCAGCTGGATACTCGGGTGAGGGTCTTATAACCCCCACCCCTCCATGAGGGTGTAAACAACCAACAGGCCGCTGGGATGGCCTTCTGTAAGCAGGGGCAGGGATAAGAAGGCAGATCACTGTCTTTTCAATGTCAACCAGGAATAGCCAAGTCCCGAGAGCTGCTCAAGTGTCTCAGAGGACAGTCTCCAGGGAGTTCTGGCAGGCCTGGAACTTGCTATGAAGATCATGCCTGCCTCGGCCTCCCAAATACTGGAATTAAAGGCCTGTGCCAACCCCCACCCCTGGCCCAACGTATATGCATTTTAATAGCTATATAGTAACTCAAGATATAAATGTACTATGGCTTGTTTAAGTTTTAAAATTTGAGACAGGTTCTGACTGAGTTTCCCAGGCTGGTTTGAACTTGTGACTCTAGTCTATGTCTCTCAAGGACTATACAGGCCTGCTCCTCTGGATCTGGGACCCACAACATCTGGGTGCTTAATTATTATTTTAAATTTAATTCTTTCTTTTCCTCCTCCTTTCTCTCTGTTTTGTTTGCTTGTCTTGATTTTAAGACAGTGCCTGGCTAGGTAGCTTGGTAGATCTGGACCTCGCTACATCGACCAGCTTGGCCTCGAATGTGTGCTCCTGCTTCCTCAGCCGCTCAGAGGACGGAGCATGTTCTTGTGTACCTGGTATCCTGGCCCTCACTGCGTCAGCTACATGCATGTGGAACTGGAGATTGGCTGGACTCATAAATGATGCTCTTGCCGGGCGGTGGTGGTGCACGCCTGTAATCCCAGCACTCTGTGAGGCAGAGGCAAGTGGATTTCTGAGTTCGAGGCCAGCCTGGTCTACAGAGTGAGTTCCAGGACAGCCAGGGCTACAGAGAAACCCTGTCTTGAAAAAACCAAATCCAACCCCCCCCCCCAAAAAAATGATGCTCTCTGTGGCTCGACCTTCTCCAGGGGGGACCTAGGCCGTCCCGGCTCAGGCACCAGCCTTTGTTGATCAGTACTTTACACACAGTTAAGTTTCGTCAGTGTGGTTTATGGGTTAAAATGGGAGGGACACTTGAAACATGTGCTTGCTTCCTCTTCTGCTCTGTCCTATACAGTTCTTACCCAGTGCTTACTTGAATCTCTCTCCTTTGTGGTAGTAAAGTGTAACCTTGATTCTAACAGTTTGATCTGAGTCTGACTAGGGAATGGACATGAGAATGACATGGGACATGGGAACCCCCCAGCTTAAACACACCTGAGGGACTCTGTGTGCTCGTTCTATGCGTGATATGTATATGTATATTGTATGTATATATATATATATACATATGATATATATCACATATATATGATATTTTATCGTGGATTTAAGAGGTTCGAGAAGGCTACTGGCTATAGCACCCTTGACTTGGACCTTGCGTTCTATTTTTAGCAGTCAATCGATCCTTACCAGCTCCACGTCTACTATGAACATCTTTTTAAAGGCTTAGCGGCCATTTGGATTTCTTCCTCTGCGGTTTGTCCGTTCTGCCTCCTTTCTTCACTAAGCTGTTCTTGAATGTGGGAAACACGAAGCCCATTCACATATGCACAAAGGGAGCCAGATGTTTGTTCTCTGTTGCTCCTTGGAGCTTAGAGCTTTCTGTATGTCAGTGGTTTGCTTTGTCTGAATAATCCCTCAAATTGCTCACCCCACAGGAATACCGGCTTTCTCTAACCCGTACTTTCCCTATGCCATGCCTCTATTTTTAAGTCACGTCAGTCTCTCTCTCTCTCTCTCTCTCTCTCTCTCTCTCTCTCTCAGCTTCCCCCCACCCATAAGTAAATATTCATTGAGTTTAGTTGACTTTTCTTTCCTTAATTATATGTCCTTTCCTTGATATGACCACTTTGCAAAATTGGGTCACATTTGATTGCTGTTACTGATCCCCCAATCCAGTAACTTCTACCCATAAGTCCACTTTACAGATGCCAGATTAACCTGCAGAAAGCTCTGATTTCTGTCACATCATATTCTTGCTTAGCATCCTCCAAGGTTTTCCTTCAGGTTTATTAGACCTGAGGACCTTGTGACATGGGGCCAGGTGTGGAGCCCGATGGCTTGCTCGTGGAGTCGAAGGACGGAGACGAGGACATAGGCGCGGCTTGTGTGGTCAGCCCAGATGTGCTGAGCCAGAAGAGATAGTCATGACCTTCGAGGTTAGAGGTTAGAGGGCTGGGACGTGACAAAGGCTGTCCCAGGGGAGACAAAGGCTGGTTTAGTTAGGTGCTTTGAAAGTACACGGGCTCTTTGCTGGTAGGGAAGCTTGAAGAAGGCTGAGAAGAGTGGCCCGTGGTGACAGGCCACTTTTTTTTTTTTTTTTTTGGTTTTTCGAGACAGGGTTTCTCTGTGTAGTCCTGGCTGTCCTGGAACTCACTCTGTAGACCAGGCTGGCCTCGAACTCAGAAATGCGCCTGCCTCTGCCTCCCAAGTGCTGGGATTACAGGCGTGCGCCACCACGCCCAGCGACAGGCCACTTCTAATGAGTCAGCTGTGGCATGCTCTCACAAGCACCTTTACTGCCTGGGGCTTCACCCCTCACCTGGACTCCTGGGCTTCACTGTGAACTGGAGTGATAGTCTTGTTTGTCCCGTGTTCTTTCAAAAGAAATTTGCCAAAGGGATATGTGCAAAGCAGGCTGCAGGTCTCCCAGGCTCAGGGCTGACTGGTCCCATGTATGTTTCAATGGACCCTGCAACGTGTTACCCGTGGTAGACTATTGTAGGGTCACTAGCCGGCCATGCACCTCAGAGCCCTCGGCCTGGGCTATAATGGCTGGGACATTGCAGCTCTTTGGTGACCTCAGTATCCTAGGTCTCAGTAAAGTGGTTGAATGCAGAAAGAGAGGGTCCCTGCTGGGCCTGGAAACACAGCGGACAAAGACAGGGTGGCAAGGGAAAAGCGCGTTTTATGTGGCTCGTGAGTCGCCAGAAGGATGGAAGGAGTGGAGGAAATGGGAGAGATTTTGTGCTGGGTTGGATGAAGCATTGAGAGCAGTGGGCAGTGTGAGCAGCAGGGCGCCATGGGGTCACACCTTCCTGCGGGTCAGGGCCCCTGATACTGCATTCTACTGTCTACCTCCAGGTGAGGCTTCAGCCTTGAGTTTGATGCAGTGGGGATGGGGTGGGGGTAGGGGTGGGAGGTAGACGCCAGGATTGTTCAGAGCTCCCATTTACACTAATGGTCACAACCTGGTCACAAACAGGAACTATAATGACTGTGCCAGTATGCATTCCCAGAAGGAACATCTGGATGATGCCCGGTCTGCTGGATGTAAACAGCCTGCTTTACACATATCCCTTTGGCTTGTGAGCTGGAGAGATTACGGTTGAATCTTGGGACTTCCTGGCCTGTGCTGTGGAGCCAGGAGGCTCGGCGGGGCAGTACAGGCTCAGGCTGTGTAAGGTTTATCGGGGATTGGATGCTCACGTCCTGGTTAAGAATTCTTGCTTTAGCAGACCCCGTGGCCTCAGCGTGAGGTTCGTCCTTACCTGGGTGCCTCTTGCTAATTCTGTGTTTTCCGCGCTGCTTCCCTGAAGCTGTCACAGCCTGCCTCCGGGCTCCCTGGGTCCCTCCCTACCCACCTCATCCGCGTGGCTTGTAGCTTTCGCTGGCCCTTTCAGTATTCCATTACTTTGACTGGCCCTAGAAATCCTCCTAGGATTTATTCTCAGAATTAGTGGAGCGATTTAAAGTTCTTGACTTTTCCTTCTCCTATTTCCAACCCTGGAAAGCCCAGTCTTAGAAAGTTAAACCAGCATTCAAAGTATTAATGGACCCTAAAGTATGCCCCTCTCTCAGATTCTTCGTTCAGGAGCGGCGTCGCATCGGGAGTACCCTCGCATCAGGAGCATCGCTCGCTGCCTGCACACAGACCGCGGCTACCCACGGTCTCCTCCACGGGTCTGCTCACTATACTCCTTGTGCTATGAATGGCTCCTCTCCTTCTCAAAATGTATCTGGCTAGGCAGTGGTGGTGCACGACTGTAATCCCAGCACTTGGGAGGCAGCGGCAGGCGGATTTCTGAGTTCGAGGCCAGCCTGGTCTACAGAGTGAGTTCCAGGACAGCCAGGGCTACGTAGAGAAACCCTGTCTCAAAAAAAAAAAAAAAAAAAAAATGTATCTGGACCACTGTGTGTGTGAGTGTATGCTAGTAAATGAATGTGTTACCTGCAGATAATATGAAAAAAACTTGATGAATCATGGAAGGAAAAATTCAACCTTCCCCTTCCTTTCCTATGTCTACAAATATATGTGTGATAGCAACTTATTAAAAAATGTAAGTAAATTCATTTATATTTTACTTTCTATTTAATGGCGTCTCTCTTCTTCCCCTTCAGAACGACACATGCCCTACCCAGTCTTGTGAAGAATATCCTCTTTCCCTGGGGTTCTATCTTTTTTTTTTTGTTTGTTTGTTTTGTTTTTGTTTTTGAGACAGGGTTTCTCTGTGTAGTCCTGGCTGTCCTGGAACTCACTCAGTAGACCAGGCTGGCTTCGAACTCAGAAATCCGCCTGCCTCTGCCTCCCAAGTGCTGAGACTACAGGCGTGCGCTACCACTCCCGGTTTGGTGAAATTCTAACTCTACTTTTAAACTTTATATAAAATTTTGTAATCTATATGCAAAAAATTAATAGCAGTTCTGCATCCTTAGATTGGCTACAATTTAAACTAATTTTTATGTGTATGAGTGTTTTGCTGGTGTGTATGTCTTTTGCATCACGTGTGTGCCTGTGCCCTTGAAGGTATGAAGAGAGAGAGAGAGAGAGAGAGTCAGATTTCCTGGAACTGGAGTGTGGAGAGTCAGTCCCCAGGCAGGTCAGCTGTCGGAATTAAACCAAGATCTTCTGTAAGAGCAACAAGTGCTCTTAATCACCCACCGAGCAAGCTCTTCAGCCCCAATTTTTCTCTAAATCTTAAAACTTTGAGCCAATATACAGAATTTTCCTCTTCTCTTTTTCCTCAACAGCAAAACCCTGACTATTCTCCATGATGAAATACAATTATTATGTAATCGAAAATTCAAAAGCTACTTATGCAAACTGTATGGTGATCAGTGTGATCGCAGCTTGCACGATGCTCATGGGTTTGAGGCCTGCCAGAGCTACATTTGGAGGCCATCTCAAAAAAATATGTAATAAATAATTATATATTAATTAAATATGTAATAGATATAATTATATATCTACTACATGTGCCTTACTTTATTTTTTCTAAGATTTATTTATTTTTGTTTTACATGCATTTGTGTTTTGCTTGCATGTACATCTGAAAATGCCAGGTCCCCTGGAATTGGAGCCAGGGCCAGCGGCGAGCTGCCTCGCCAGTGCCGGGCAGAGCAACCTCGCGCTCAACTGCTGAGCCATCTTTCCATCCCGGACCTTACGTTCTTGTGTGTACTTTTGTTAACAGATAAAATTAAGACCTAGCATCATACTTTAGAAATCAAGTTGTCAGCCAGGCAGTGGTGACACACACCTTTAGTCCCAGACCTTGGGAGGCAAAGGCAAAAGGCTCTCCAAGTTCGAGGCCAGCCTGGTCTACAGAGCAAGTTCCAGGACAGCCGGGGCTGCACAGAGGAAACTCTGACTCAAACAGAAAAAAATTTTCTTAGTCTATAAATTTCTTTTTTTACTATTACATAATGAAACTTAAGTATTCTTTAGTATTATTATTTTTTTAAATTTTTTGTTTATGTACACGAGTGTTTTGTGTGTCTGTTTGTATATGTGTGCGCCATGCTTGCGCCTGGTGCTCATGGAGGCCAGAATAGGGCGTCAGCTCTCTTGGAACTGGAGTTACCGGTGGTGGTAAGACACCATGCAGGTGCTAGGAATACAACTCAGGTCCTTTGTAAGAGCAGGCAGTGCTCTAAAGCACTGAGCCATCTCTCTAGACCCCTCTTCTTTATTATTTTACTTATTTATTTTATTTTTACCTATTTGAATGTGTGCGTCTATATGAGTGAATGACACATGTGTGCGGGCGCCCTCAGAGGCTGGAACGCAAGCTGGAGGCTACGTGGGTTCTAGGGTGGATTCCAGGTCTTCTGCAAGAGCGGTAGGTGCTCGTTTGTCTTCTGTCTGTCTGTCTCTGCCTCTATCTATCTATCTATCTATCCATCCATCCATCTATCCATCCATTCCTCCAGGGCTGGGGTTAAAGGCATGTGCCACTATGCCCTGTTGCAGCAAGTGCCCTTAACCACTGAACCATCTCTCCAGATATCACCCGCCTTTCCTCTCTCCTCCTCCCTCTCTACGTATATTTCATCATTTGAAAGAAGAGCTAAATATACGTAAATCATATTAATCAAAAAGGGATAGTGAGAGATTTAGCGCTATATGAAGTCGCTTGTTCTCTATGGGCTTCTGGCTTCTCATCAGTTGAGTCTCCAGGGTCACTGTCCCACTTTGGTTTTGATTATGTATGTGTTTTATTTGTCAAATTAAGTATGTACAGTTGAGTGACATAAAATTACCATTTGGTGATTAAAAATGGCCATTACACACACACACACACACACACACACACACACACACTCCCAAGCCCCTCCCCCTCCCCCAGGGCCCGGGGTGGGAGATGTTTAATGCTGTGCCCTGTGCCCTGTGCCCTGGGTGCTCTGCCTCTCAGAAGCATCCTTCCTTGTTTCTCCCTGTTTCCTTTACATCATTTCCACTGCGGTCCCCCCTGCCCTGCTCATCCCCCCCAGCCCCTCCCCCCCTGCCGACCCTCCCCCCCCCGCCGACCCTCCCCCCCCTCCCCCTCGAACTCAGCCTCTCCCTGCCGCCGCTGCCGGCGCGGAAGCTGGATCAACGCCCCCAGCCTTTGTGCTGTGTCGCTGTCGCTCTACATTTGCTTGCTGGCTCAGAAATGTCAGAGGCAGCTGTGGCCCAGAGTCCCACTCAACAGCGACGCTCCTCCGGTGGCCTGTTTCTTGCTGTCCTCTGGGGAGACACACTTTAAATGCGCTTGAATTGCGGTTTTTGGCAGATTGTTACAGTAGAATATTGACTCTCTGATCCGAGGCCAGGTTGGGCCCAGAGACTGTGTGCTTTTCTGAGAGCTAATAATGAGAATTGATCAGCGGTGCTGGTGGGGGAGGAGGTGCCGGGAAGATGAAGGCCCTGGTCTGTTCGGAGCGCGCTGCCTCCTGAAGCTGCTTTGGTGATTTAGCTTTCTTTATTATTATTGTTATTATTATTGTTGTTGTTATATTATTATTATTATTATTATTATTATTATTATTATTATCATCTCATCACGGAAACACATTTCTAGTGGACATTGTACGATTTAAGTCAAGTAAAGAGAAACAAATCCGAACGCTGTCCTTCTTCGCAGGCTTCCTGCCGCCACCACATCCAAGTAGGCAAGTTTGAGCACAGAATTGTGGCCCTTCATTGTAATGGAATTTCATTATTAGAGTAGGAAGCCCAGGCGATAGAGTACTCGGCCTCAGGTTGTCCCAGAGGAACGGGAGATATATACGTACTGTCTTGATTAATTATAATTTTCCACCCACGAAACAACAAAAGAAAATCCGTATGTACGCAGGTCGGTGAGGTGAAGACGCAAAGGGATTTTTTTTTAAGCTGAAACTTTCTTTTTGGCTTGGACAGTGTGGCTAGCTTGTTTGATTTTTAATTTCTAAAAAGGCGTATGGGTGTTTCCCCTGCCTGTCTTAAGTATGTATCGTGTCGGTGCTTAGTGCCCACAGAGGCCAGAAGAGGGCTCAGAATTTCCTGGAACTAAAGTTACAGTCAATTGTGAACCACCTCTTGGGTACTGGGAATTGAACCCAGATTCTCTGGAAGAGCACCAGTGCTCTAAACCACAGAGCCATCTTTCCAGCCCAGATTATTTATTCATTTTGAGTCAGGGTCTTACTATGTAGCTCTGATTGGCCTGCGACTTGTTATGTAGACCAGGCTGGCCTTGAACTCACAGAGATCCACCTGTGTCTGCCTCCGCCTCTCTAGTGCCTGTCTGGTTTGGCTGTGTTTAAAGCAGTGTTTTCCTACTCCCTGGTCTGGTGCAAGCCCTTGTGAAAGGTGACTCCTGTCCTCCGTCTCCCACGCGGAGAGGACTCTTCAGCGTGGCATTCCTTTGGTGGAGGAGCGCTCTCCCTCTCTGCGTGTCTTCGGTAGCCAGAATGAGCACCTGAGCTTCTCTGTCTGCATTAAGTGAACAAAAGCAGGTTTCCTCCTGTTAGAAAATGACACTGCTGATTAAGTGCCTTCCAAGAGACAGACGCTTCTTTCTGTGGCTCTCCACCCTCTCGGGTGATTATAATATCATCGGAGACATTTCTCTGAGGGTGATATTGTCTTGAAGAACCCTTTGCTTTTGAGTATGTCTGTATGTGCAGGGCTTATCAAGTTTTGCTTTTTCTTTCCTTCTTTCCTTTCTTTTCTTTGTCTTTTCCTGTGTCTTTCTGTAGCCCAGGCTGGCCTTAACATCTGTCCTCCTGCCTTATTGATGGAATTACTCTCATATGCCACCAGGCCCTGCCCATGAATTTCTGTTTTTATATTTTTCCTTGGGATCTATGCAGATCTCTCCCCCCTTCTATATGTGTCTGTGTGTCTGTCTGTCTCTGTGTGTCTCTGTCTCTTTCTGTGCATATGTGCAAAATGATAATTCTTTTTTTAAAATATTTATTTATTATTATATGTAAGAACACTGTAGCTGTTTTCAGACAGCTGTTTCTGACACAGAAGAGGGTGTCAGATCATATTACAGATGGTTGTGAGCCACCATGTGGTTGCTGGGATTTGAACTCAGGACCTCTGGAAGAGTAGTCAGTGCTCTTAACCGCTGAGCCATCTCTCCAGCCCTAAAATGATAATTCTTAAAGTGTTTTGGGTAATATCTTTGTGTAAGAACAGAGTCCCCTCTTTTTATCTTTTGAGACAGGGTCTTTTGCTTTTGTTTTTTCATGACAGGGTTTCTCTGTGTAGCCCTGGCTATACTGGAACTCACTCTGTAGACCAGGCTGGTTTTGAACTCAGAGATGCAACCGTCTGTCTCCTGATTGGTGGGATTAAAGAATTCTACACTTCTGTTGCCGCCACCACTTCTGGCTTGAGACAGGGTCTCACGGTCTAAGCTGTCTTTGAACTCCTGACCTTCCTGCCTCTACCTCCCACATGCTGAGATTACAGGTACACGCATATGCCACCATGCCTAGCTAACACTAACCTACTTAACTTTCAGAATTATTTTATATGTAGCTGCTATAGTCCCATTTTATGAAGAAGAAAACAGGCCAAAGTCACAGGACCAGTAAGTAGTAGTCAGGACATGACTCTGGTCACCTGGCCATGGGACTCAGTCTCAGAATAACCTTTCTCACAGGCTGTATTGTCCAGGACCAGAGAAAGCCACATTGTCATGACACTAAGTATTTGGATCAGGTTAAGTAGTGTCAATAACTTTCAAATTAAAGAAATTCTAGACAATTATTTTAACTTAGTTATTGGCTTGAATGTTTCGAGTAGAGCGCTCAGTTTCATGTACAGAAAGTATGATTAGGGGTTTCAGGAATTTTATTTATTTACTTACTTATTTAGTTTGAGAGAGACTTTCACTGTATAAGCTAGGCTGGCCTCTGAAGCATTAGATAGAGCAGCCTGGCCCTGAATGTGTGTGTTCAATCACAGGTGTGCATTGCAGTGCCCAGCTCTCTGGCTGGTTCACCCTCCCTCTGTCTTTCCCTCCCTTTCTTCCTTCTCCCTCCCTTCTTCCTTCCCCTTTCTCTCTTTTATATTTCAATGGATATTTTTATTACTTATAATTTCCTGCTAGTAGAAACAACATTGTTATCTACATATTCTTTTTAAAAATAATGTTCTAGGTTACAATATAATTACGTCATTTCCCCCATTCCTTTATTCCCTCCAACCCTTCCAAGAACCACCCCTACTCTGAAATTCATTGCCTCTTTTTCTATCATTGTTGTTACACATGTATGTATATATACACACACATGCATATATATACACATATATTTTAAACTATATAAATATAACTTTCTCAGACTATACAATATTTCTCGTATGTACACACTTTCAAGGATAACTGTTTCGTATTGGATAACCAATTGCTATGCTCTTCCCTGGGAAGACTATTTTCCCAGATAGCATTCCTTAGTTATCTCCTTCTTTCTTGTGTATATGTACGTATCTTGCTATGAAGAGACACAAGGAAAGCACTTCCTTGGGGGTGTGTCTACAGCTCAGAAGTGAGTTCATGACTGTCATTGCTGGGGCCGTGGTAGCAGGTAGGCAGGCATGGCTCTGGAGAGTACTGAGAGCTCACATCTTCTCCAAACATTGCAGATCTGAGATGTGGGGTGGTGGTGGTGGTGGTGGTGGTGGTGGTGGTGGTAGAGGAACTGGGAGTGGTGAGGGCTTTTTGAAACTTCAAAGCCTACCCCCAGTGACACCTCTCCTCCTTTTCAAGGCATTTATTTCCACCCAGTAGGGATCAAACATTTAAATATATGAGCATCTGGGGGCCGTTCTAACTTAAACTACCACAGTGTGTATGTGTGTGTGTGTGTGTGTGTGTGTGTGTGTGTGTGCTGGTGAGTGGGTGTGCCTGTGGAAGCCAGAGGATAATCTCTGATATCATCCTTCTTCAGGGATGTCTACCTTGCTTTCTAGAGACAGGCTCTCTCCCTGGCCTGGGCTTGCTGATTAGGCTGCAACCTCATGCTTCTCCACCATCTCAGAGCTGGGATTGCGAGGGTGCCCCGCATGCTTGGCTTTCTAGCCAGGGCTCTGTGGGTCGAGTCCAGAGTTTTGCTTTACTGACAGAAATATCCTCATGCATGCTAGAGTTTCTTTTCTCCCTTTTTTAAAAAAATGAAATAGGGCCTCTCTCTTTGTAGTCCTAGCTTTCCCAGAACTTGCTCTGTAGACCAGGCTGGCTTCAAACTCACGGAGATGCAGCTGGCTCTGCCTCCCAAGCGCTGAGACTCGAGGTGTGCACCGCCACGCCCCGTAGAATTTCTTACAGTGAAATTTGGTGGTGTGGTTTCTCATCTCTCTTACCTCGCTTACTTTTTCTTGCTGTGATAAAAACGCTTTAACAACAGTAACTCAGGGCGAATGGTGACTTGCTCTTGTTCATAGATCAGAGGTGTCCACCACGGTGGGGCATTCATGGTGACAAGCTGGAGGCATCTGGTCATGTTGAATGTGCATATATACATATATTTGCTTGTTGAATGTGCATATATACACATATATAAAGCAGACAGTGATGTGATGAGAGCTAGTTCTCAGCTTACTCTCCTGGGGCCTTGTCTCCTGGGTACTGATGAGCCTGGGTAAAGATGACTTTATTAGCCAGCACCCCAAACCCCAAGCCCCAACTTACATGCACTTTCTCACTCTCTTTCAGGGTAGTGTCATGCAGCCCAGGCTGGCATCAGGTTGCTATGCCAACGAGAATGACTCTGGACTGATTCTCCATCCCCACTCTTCAAGCACTGGGATTACAGGCAGGAGCCACCATGCCCGGTTGTAAATTCTTTAAGTTACTGTGCAATGTTCTGGGTTTCATACATTCTGGCATTTTCCTACATTCATGTAATTGATTCTTAATAAACATGAAGACTTTTCTAGCGAGCTGTTGTTGTTTTGTGTTTTGTTTTCATTTATTTTTTAAGGCAAAGTTTCGCTGAGTATTCCAGGCTGGCCTTAACTACCCAAGCTCCCTACAGCAGTCTCCATTGTGCCGAGATTTTAAGTACAGCATCGGAAACAGACGTTTTCTGGTCTTTTCCTGATACAGTGTTTCAGTGAATAACCTGTAACTATGCTGTGTAAACTAGAAGTAGATTTACTGAGCATGGCTCACCCTTTCCCATACTCATTGCTAGGGAGCGAGCCCTTGGGAAGTGCTGTCCACTGAGCCGTGCCCAACCCCAGGACTTAGACTAGTTATATGGTTGGATATTACCAATCGCCCTCCACAGGGGTTGCATTCATTGATATTTATGACACACAATGCATACGTGTAGTGGTTTGTGTAGGGATAGACTTGTGTTCAAGTGCTTGGCCCATGGGGAGTGGCACTATTAGGGGGTGTGGCCTTGTTGGAGGATGTGTGTCACTGTGGGGCTGGGCTCTCCTATGCTCAAGCTCCACCCAGTGTGGAGCACAGTCTCATTCTGTTGCCTTCAGAACAAGAAGTAAAACTCTCAGCTCCTGCTGCAGCCCCAGGTCTGCCTGGATGCTGCCACGCTTCCCACCATGATACTAATCCACCAAATCTCTGAAACTGTAAGCCAGCCCCAATTAAAGGTTTTCCTTTATAAGAGTTGTCTTAGTTATGATGTCTCTTCATACAGTGAGACTGCCTGTTTTCTCACAGCTTTGTCAACAGTAAAATATATTTCAAACATCTGGGGTTTCGGTGTTTTAGTAGCTGAGAAATGCCATCTCAGTAAGCCTTATTTCTATCTCTCTTATTATAGTGAGGTTAAATTTCTTTTCCTGTGTCTATGAAGCATTCCTATTTTCTTTCTAGAGAGCTATTCCTATCTTTAGTTTATTTTACTGTCGAGAGTTTCTTCCTATTCCTATTTATAGGCTCTCCTGAATGAGGGGGATTTCACAGTGTGTCTGCTGGTAGCCCAGGCTGGCCTCCTCCTAACTCCATCTCTTTGGTGCTCAATGACATGATCTTGCTCCTTCTCCCCCAGTTCTTTTTCTAATCCTCCTGCCTCCACTTCCTTCTCTCCCTGTTCCATCTTCTGTCTTCTTGGGACAGAATCTCACCTCAAACCCAACACCCCCTTCCCCCAGCTCTCAGGTTTTGGGATATGGAGTACCACATCCAAGCAATAACTGCCTCTTGATAACTCATATAATATTTTATTTGCCAAGTAGAATTTAAAAACTGTTTTTAACGTAGTTGAATTCGTCAGTATGTTCTTTAAGGACTATATGGCTTTCAGGTCAGAGTGAGCAGGGTTCTTCACGTGACTCGTGCAGTGCAGAGGGCTCCTGGGAAAGTTTCTCTCATGTAGTGCAGGCTAGCCTCACGTTCACTGTGCAAGAGAGAATGGCCTTGAATCTCTGGTTATTTTACCTCTGGCTCCTGAGTGCTGGGACTAAAGGTGTGTGTGTGTCTGTCCAGCCACGATCAGTCCTTCTTTCCTTCCTTCCCTTTCTTTTCTCCTTCTCTGCTTCCCTTCCATCTTCTTGGCACACTAATGTTGGTGTGACAAATGGATACTAGCTTTAAATAGTCTTTTTTAAAATACTCATGTATTTAAATTTAAATTTTATTAAAATGAAAAATTCATCTATTTAAGTAAGGAGCTTGGTCAAGATTGAAGTTTCCATTTCTCAAAACTTAAATCTTTGGAAAGTTTAGAGTGTGTGGAGAAGAAGTTTTCAGATAAATATGTTGCCCTGGCTAGTTTTATGTCAACTCGATACAAGCCAGAGTCATCTGAAAGAAGGGAGCTCCAGTTGAGAAAATGCCTCCAGAGGGTCTGGCCAGAGGGCATTTAAAATTAGTGGTTAATAGGGAGGGCCCAGCCCACTATGGATTGTGATGTCCCTGGTGGCTCTGGGCTCTGTAAGAAAGCAGGCTGAGCAAGCCAGTAAGCAGCACCCTCCATGGCCTCTGCATCAGCTCCTGCCGCCAGGTTCCTGCCCTGTCTGAGTTCCTGTCCTGGCTGCCTTCCATGATGAACAACATGGAAGTGTAAGGCAGACAAACCCTTTCCTCCCCAACTTGCTGTTGGGCATGGCATTTCATCACAGCAATAGTTACTCTAAGACATGAAGAAATGAAGATAAATGAGAAATGAAGATAAAAAAATGGGACCAGCACTGAAGGGGACACTGAGTAAGGCTGCAGAGGACTCCATGGAAACCTGAACAGGAGTGATGATTGCTGGATCCCGCCTTACAAGTGTGAAGGACAATGGTCTTCACTCAGAAGAGGGAGGTGATGTGCTCAAAACAAAACAAAACAGAACCAGTGGAAGCCAGCCATGGCAGCACATATCTGCAAGCCCAGCATCAAGAAGTCCCAGGCAGGAAGACCAGGAATTCAAGCTGGCAGTCTGGGCTGTGCAAGAAAGACACCTTCTCAAAATAGACAAGTAGATGCAGAAACACAGATCTAAAAATGTCTGCTATCCCAAACAAGTAGTGGGACTAGAGTGAGAAGTTAATTGTTTATGTAAAGTGGTATTTCTCTTCTATTTAGGTGAATATATATATATATATATATATATATATATATATATATATATATGTAATCCTTCAGCTGCATATTATGAGGGCTTTTTCAATCAGGTTTGGTGAGACCTGCTTTCTGGTTTGTAGATGGAATCATCTCTTTCCTTGTTCTCAAATGGTATAAAGAAGAATTCTGCTCTTTCATCCTTACCAGACCACAGTCTTATTCTTGAGGGTTCTGCCCTTATGACCAAATCACTTTCCAAAGGCCTCACCTCCAAATACCATCACTTGGAGGTAAAGATCTTAACATGGGGCCTGGAGAGATGGCTCAGGGGTTAAGAGTACTGGATGCTCTTCCAGAGGACCCAGGTTCAATTCCCAGCACTCACAAGACAGCTCACCATGGTCTGTAACTCCAGTTGCAGCCATGAAGGACCTCATGTGCCCGTGGTTGGGAATGCTACTGGGCCAAAGGGTTTTGCAGGAGGAGAGGAGGCAGCTGGGTTGGTGGAGGAGAGAATTGAACTGGAAGGTGCATGCACCCACGTCTGTGAGTCTCCTCCTGTTTTATTGTTACTTTTCCCTCCTGGAATCAGCTGTCCATCAATGTGATAAAATTCCTGAGAGGATCAACTTAAAGAAGAGAAGGTTGGTTTGGGCTCCTGGATTCTGGTGTCTCAGGTGGTGGTTAGAAGGTGCTTTCGAGTCAGGGCCTGACAGAAGGCCAAGCCTCACAGTGTGGAGCATGTGTCAGGCACCTGGGCAGCCTGGAATGGCTAGTATCCTACATGCTCTTTGACAGCATGTCCCCAGCAACCAGATGCCTACAAATCTCTCCCTCTTAAAGACTCAGTGGGCTGGCGACCAAGTTTTTAGCCTGTGCCTTTTAGGAGACATTTAGATCCAAGCCATCACACTTTTTATTTCCTATCTACCTTCAAAGGAATGCTACAGGATTTCCCCAGGGTGATCCAGAGAGGTTGGCAACAGTCTGAGTATCTTGTAAAAAAACAAAAAAACAAAAAAACAAAAACCTGTGGGTTACACAGTGGGTCTAAGCCCTGCTTGGGTTAACTATGGAATGAGACCCTGGCTCAAAAGAACCAAAGCAAGGGGGCTTGAGAACACAGCAGTGGGTAAGGGCACTTCCTGTGCAGGAAGATCCGGGTTTAAAATCCCAGCACCCATGTAGAAGGCAGGAACGGCTGCGTGTGCTTGTAGCCCCAGCCCTGGGTGGGGGTGGGGCAGGCATAGGCCGATTCTAGGAGCCCTCTGGCACCCAGCCTAGTTGAAATGGTGTGCCTCTGTTTCTGTGCTGGAAGTCTGGCTTGGTGGTAGAGTGTTGTTTAATATAGGTGAGGTCCTAGGTTTTATCTTGAATGTTTAGAAAACCCAACTCTACCAAACCTCCGAGTCAAACAACTCCACCAAAAGAAAGCACCCAGCTTTCACACAGGCAAGACTCTAAGAGGAGGGCAGCTGGGCTAATCTCGAAGACTCTCTTGCCCTGTGAAATCAACTCCACAGCTCTCTCCGTGTATCCAACATCGCACGATACAAAGAGGGAGACTGTGATGTAATGACTGTGAAGAGATGTGAGGCGAGCCATCGACAGCTTTCAAATATTGCATAAGCTAAAGGCGCCACAGGAACCTCAGAGTACTGATGGGGACCGTCAGAAGTCTGTCTTTATTGGTATGTCAGCCACACATCGTGAGGGCAACTTACTGACCTGAAAACACACATTTCAAACCAGTGTGCGCTCCGGCTAATTGACTAATCAGACCAGAACAGAGCCAGTTGACTTTTAGATGAATTCAGATCAGAGTTGGTGCTGATAGGGCACAGAAAGGCAGATTTAGTTTATTTACTCTTTGTTTTCTAGTTTTGTAATTTTAATTAAAGTGAGTAAAAATCTCGTCTAAGCAGTTTTTTTTTTTCCCTCCCTAGTATGAAAGGTGTTGACACATCGTTGAGTTGGGAAGATAAAGACAGGAAAAGGATTGGAATTTGGTGTGAATTAACATATCACAGGGCTCTCGTGCGTGTAAGAGGTGAGGAAACAAACACATGTGTTAATTTGACTCCCACTGCAAAGGGACGCTGTCAAGGCATGTGGGCTGGTATGGCCAAATGCTGTTGATTCCAAAAATGTAATTTCATTTGATGGATCTCATTGTAATTAACACAGGGAGTTGCATCAACTCAGAACTCTTAGCATGGTGTCTTGGGAGAAGTTATGAAATTCATGTACTTACAAGATAGGATTCATATCCTGCTGAGGGCTTATAGTGCTAATAGGTCCTGGGAATCTTCTGGGATTATGTCTTCATACTTCCAGCTAGAATTTCTGCATTGCCCACACAGGCATGGCTACCTGGAGTGCATAATGTGGTATTTGCTAGACCGTGGGAGCCGGTCAGTGCAGGGACCCTACGTTCTTACCCACTGCGAAGCCCTGACTTCATAACTGGAGAGAATCAGCAGTTGCTTTGCCTGAGCACACCTGGTTGTGTAAACCTGACCCTGATGATCTTTTCAGCAGTTTTCCAAAGCACAGTTTTCATGTGCAAACTAACATGTGTACAGGGCTTGCTTTATGTTTTGAGAGTTTAAGCAAAGCCTTTTGAAATTCATGTGGAGGTAAGGAAAACAGGATAAGCAACAGGAAAATGTATTTACGTTGAAAAAGAAAAAAGGAGAAAAAAAAAAACTTCAGTAGAAGACAAGGAGACCCCATTCCATTTGGCATCTCGGAAGCAGACCAGAGCTGCCAAGCATCTAGGACAGGTCTTACCTACAGGTCGAGTTCAGCTCACAACTTGAATACTGTAAAAGCAGTGTGTATGCCCTTTCAAATCTCTCCTTGGGAAACTAATTAGCAGAATAATAAAAAGGCAAGACCAACTCTTGTCTTGCTTGTTGGAGATATAAAAAAACAGTAGTTCTAATTAGCAATAATTAAAATTTAATTAAGAAGCTCTTCACAACCCGCCGCCTCCTCCCCTGGCTGGCGCTGGCCCGTTCTCGGTGGAGGAGCTGTTTTTATTCCCGTGGTGCTGAATCACGGCTTAATCAGAGGCCGCGGATCACAGCTTAGCCAGCCCGGGCTAATCGCCACTCCCTTCTAAGAGGGGCAGACACATAGTCCACATTTTTAGAACACAGGCTATTATTTTTCTTAATTTTATGCTCATGAATTCTGATTCTTTACCCCTCTTTATCAGCCGATTACAGGTGTCATTGTCCCCACGCCTGCCTTTAACGTTCTATCTCGTCCACTCATGTCTTCCTGTGCTGGGACAAGAGCACCGGGGCGCCTACCAAAAATACAAGTGTTTGGACCCTAAGTTCAATTTCTGTGCTTTGGAGCAACAGAAACTTAGCTTAGGACTAAAGACAAAGTCTCTGGCAAAACCCTGAGTTTAAAAAATGTTAAGTATTTGAGGCTTTTAAAAAGATAAAACAGGACATTGTGGCTGAGAAGCAGAGAAAGGCAATTTGTCATTTAATATTCCTTCTGAGCTCAGATGGAATCTAAGTGTAACTTTTAATTAGAATACTTCAGATTGCAAAAATGGCCGATCAGTTATGTGAATCTAACAGTATATCCTGCGTTCTATAGATTTTATTCCAGTAGAAAAATGAATTCCTGACTCTGTCCTAGTTTTGGGCATGAAGATTAATCTCTCAGTTTACAGAGAGGAAAAACCAGGAAAGTCCCAATATTCGACAGTTCATTATGAGCAAAAGAAAAAGGAAATAATCAAAAACAGAGGGAAATTAGTTTTTTAAAAGCCACTAGACTAAGAAGCATAACCCCGGCTCTTTAATTATTAAGGGAGGTTCTGAATCCGCTCCATTATCTTAATTATGTTTCTGGAGCAAACATTATCTCAATGTGATAAAAGATGACATGACTCTGAAGGTGGGCCGGCAGATGTTACGTGGGTAACAAGCCAGGAGGCCCACATTCTGGTAATTTCTTGCCCACTAGACATGTTCTCATTAATCTGTGATTAATAGGATTTGAGTATAGTAAATGATGATGATCTATTGTCTGTCTTTGTGGAGCACCATGGAGGGAGTAATTTGTCAGCCCGGCTTTTGTGTGACTACTTAATAGCAAAGAGGGAGAGAGAAAAGACGCTAATCTTCTAATTGGCATCTAAAGAGGAGAACCGGAATACTGTCTGTTTAGAAACAGCCCGGGGTAATTCCTATGCCCGAGAAGCCAATGTGGGCTGTATGTATCCTTTATGCCACGGTGCCTTGAAGAGTGAAAAAGATGGGGCCGGTGAGAAAGAAAACACAGCAATAAAACAATCCTTAGAGATCACACGGCGACAGCTATTACCCTAGTTATGAGCTTTGTCAATGGTAATGACTTGCTAAGAATGGGGCTGAAGAAAGAAACTACTTTTGGTTAAAAAAAAGTTGCCCAGATAGATCCTCCCCCCACCAAAACACACACACACACACACACACACACACACACACACTACACACACACTACACACACACCATACACACACCACATACTACATATACCATATACACAGCACACATACACACACCATACACACCACACCACATACGCACATCACACACACCACACCACATATACACACCACACACACCACATACACCACACCACATACATATACATACACACAGTGCACACATTACACATACCACACACACCACTCACAGTATACACCACATACACACACATACCACATACACACATTACATACCATACACACACAGTACATACCACACATACATATACACCACACACAGCACACAGCACACACTACACACATACACACCACACACACACATACACATTCAGTACATACCACACATACATATACACCACACACAGCACACAGCACACACTACACACATACACACCACACACACACATACACATTCACTACATACCATACACACACACTACACACCACACACAAGCCATCACCATCATCACTTCCAGAAACACAGAGATGCTGTGTTGATAAAAATGGTAATCAATGGTCACAGCAGCTCTTTGAGCCGCGGACGATGTGTGGTTCTGTACTTACACTCGCCCTGGTCTCTATAACTTTAAAATCTTCCTCTTTCCTCTATTTACGTTCTCTCTGTCACTGTTCCATTTGCTGGAAATGAATAGGAGAGGGCCTCACTGGGAAGCCAGGAATAATTAGCTCCCACAGAGCAGGTAGAGAACAGCTAATCTTCCTCCGGAGAGATCACCTGGCGGGAGAGGGACATTAACATGGGCCAGGATCAAGGGTGCCCGGGATAACAACCCTGGCTCCTAGCCCAGCACCCTGTGAAGCAGACATGGACCTGGGAAGATCAGAAGTTCAGTCATTCTTAGCTATAGCTTAGTGAGTCGGAGGCTAACCTGAGCTGCAGGAGACAATCAATCAATCAATCAATCAATCACCTGGATTTGCATATGAAATATTGCTTCTGCTCTTGGGGTATTCCAGCACCTTTGTGCACTAGCCGGAAAGGAAGAAACGAAGCTTATCTGGGCGGGTGGATTCTCAGGATCTCAGCTATCTTGGGGAATAGCCTTCTCAGAGACAGTGTTCAGTGAATCAGCTCTCTTTTATGGAGGTAATGGGGTCTATATAAACCTTGGGCAGTGGGTAGGGGTTTTCAGGACGAATGTGCATTATTGGTTGGTGCCAAGGTACTTGGAATGCTTCATTGGCATGAAGAGGAATTCCAGGTGCTTGCTGGACATGCCCTTACAGGGAGAGAGGACGTTAAACCTGTCATCTGGCCACCAGGCTATGTGACTACCTCAAGGGTGACAGAGGTGGGGGGTCATACAGGCTGTGAATGCTGGGACATTCCCATCCAGACCAAGAAGGGAACAATTGTAATTCCTGCCAGTCTCTGGATGAGATTTTTCTGGGTTGGAGACCTCTCTGCCCCATTCTTGCTCTAGACTGGTTCCCTAAGGCATTTTGGCCCCACAAACCAAACCAAACCAAACCAAACCAAACCAAACCAAACCAAACCAAACCAAACCAAACCAAACCAAACCAAACTAAAACAAACCAAAACAAAACAAACCAAAACAAAACTAAAACAAAACTTTTGTCTTTCCAAGTCTGTCTGTTTTATTTTCCCTATTGCAGAAATGTCTAGTTCCATCCATTTCATTCTTCTTTATGGCTAAATAAAACGCCCAGGACCTGGGTGGTAGAGACAGGAAGATCAGGAGGTTTTACACGACAGGGTGTGTAAATACCTCTGTGGCATTTACGCTGCGATCTTTACCCACGCATGTGCTGATGGGCATGTAGGCTGATCCCATAACTTGTCTGTTGTGGGTGCAGCTGTCTTTATTCTGTGCTGACCCTGACTGCTTTGAGTTACATATCCAGGAAGGTAAAGCAGGACTATATGGTAATTCTATATTTAGTTTTTTTTTTTTTAAATTGTGCAACCCCAGCAGAATCCAAGGGTTTACCTTACTCCTCTGTAGCAGATCAACAGCCTCTCTCTCTCTCTCTCTCTCTCTCTCTCTCTCTCTCTTAATTTGAATTTTAAGTTTTTATTTTATGTATGTGGTTGCTTTGCTTGGGTATATATCTGGGTAGCACTTACGTGCCTGATTGACGCCTGTGGAGGCTGGAAGAGAGCGTCGGAGCCCTTGGAACTGGAGTCACAGCTAGCAGTGACCTCCACGTGGGTGCTGGGAACCTACCCAGGGTCCTCCAGAAGAGCAGCCCCCGCTCATAACCGCGGAGCCGTCTTTAACCCCGAGTCTGTGATTTCACTTAATAGCTCAGGCTGGCCTCATCTTCTCAAACACTGCCTTTACAGCCGTGGGCTACCATGTCCGACCAAGGAAACGTTTTTCCTGTGGTGCCTGGCTCCAGATCAGGGCCTCAGGCCTGGCAGACAAACACTGCGTAGCCTTCCCCTATGCTCTTGCCAGAATATTTTCAACTTGGATAAGACTTAAAATCCTTAGTGTGAGTGGAAAAATGAAGCAAAGAAGGGGATGTAGGTGCTATCATGAAAACATCTGTAAGGCGGTATCAAGGGCTGATGATGGCTCTGGGGTAGGACTATAAACGGGGTGGGGTGGGGTGTGGGAACCACACAGCTTGGAGAGAGGGAAGGTTTTACAGCATTTCTAGTACTTTCGAAAACAGCAGCAATAGCATCAGACTTCTTGAATTCTTAGGAGGCTGGAGAGGGAGGATCTTTAGAGCTAAACTTGAGGCTAACTCCCGGACAAGACTGCCAGGGAACCAGGCAAACAAGTGGAAAGTGTGGAAGAAACAGGAAATATGTAACACAATCGAAGATTAGATAATACTTAGTGATTCGAGTTTCCTATATTCTCTATTTTTTCCAGAATATTCTAAGTAGTTGATAATTTGTTTTTAAGACGAGCTCTCAACATGTAGACCAGGCCGGTCTCAGATTCAAAAGGATCAGCCTGCCTCTGCTTCCTGAGTGCTGGGATTAAAGGTGAGTGTTCTGACACTAGGCATGAAGTAGTTTGTAATTTTGAAAGAAAAAAATAAATGTACGTGATGAAAAAATAACAGTTGGCTTTTAGTTTTCAGGTACGTGTGCTGTGGCAAGGTCCATGGAGCTATTCCAGATCGACAGAGTGGATGACGTGGCCATAGAGCACCCTGTGTGGATAAAAGTAGGCGTGGCTGACATACACACTCTTTTAGATGTGACCAGAGTCTTTTAATATTAAGTGGGCTGAAAACTGTAACTGATTTGTACAATGAAAATAGTTATTACTTTAATTAATTAATCAATTAATTAATTAATTATGCATACGTTTGTGTGCCTGAGTGTATACAAGTCACCACATGTGCAAGAGGCTGTTGAGATCAGAAGAGGCACTAGGTGTCTGGAACTGGAATCACAGATGGCTGTGAGCCACCTTACGGGTGCTGGGAACTAGACCCAGGTCTTCTGCAAGAGCAGCCAATGCTCTTAACCACTGACCATCTCTCTAGCCATATATATGTATATGTATGTATATATATATATATATCTTTCTAAGCTTGTGTGTGTGTGTGTGTGTGTGTCTGTCTGTCTGTCTGTCTGTCTGTGTACATGCTCACCACAGCAAGCATATGAAGGCCAAAGGACAACTTACAGGAATCTATTCTCTCCTTCCCTCCTGAGAGTCAGGGTGGCCTCTGCTCCCTGAGCCGTCTTGGGGCTCCCCGGCTCTTCCTTCTTCATTGCTGACTGAACATCCTCTGGGTTAGAGAGATGAAGGTGGCAGTTTTTCATTTGTTTAATTTTTATTTTTATTTTCAAAAAGACAGAGTAGGTTGTAAGAACAGCCCTAAAAACATTAGACTTCAAGTCTATTTTAATTTATTGCTTGCATAATTTAAGAAACTTTGGTAGCCGGGCATGGTGGCGCACGCCTGTAATCCTAGCATTTGGGAGGCAGAGGCAGGCGGATTTCTGAGTTCGAGGCCAGCCTGGTCTACAGAGTGAGTTCCAGGACAGCCAGGACTACACAGAAAAAAACCCTGTCTCAGAAAAAACCAAAAAAAAAAAAAACCAAAAAAAAAAAAAAAAAAAAAAAAAAAAGAAAAGAAAAAGAAAAAAAAAACTTTGGTGTTTTTGGCGTTAGTTTCTTTATCTGTTATAAAATGAGATGGAAAGTTATAATTTTTTTTCTGTGTAGCCCTGGCTGCTGTGGAACTTACTATGTGGATCAGCTGGCCTTGAACTCACAGAGATCCACCTACATCTGGCTCTTGAGTACCAGGATTAAAGGTATGTGTCACTACCTCTCTCTCTCTCTCTCTCTCTCTCTCTCTCTCTCTCTCTCTCTCTCTCTCTCTCTGAGATAGCATTGTTTTAAGTAGTGCAGGCTAGCCTTGAACTCAGTCTTTCTGCCATTGCCTCCCCAAATTAGAGTATTAATAGTTTTTACAGTAAAATCGGATTTTATGTATGAGTTCTGGGTTCATGCGTGTCTGTTCACTATGTGTGTCTGGTGCCTGAATTCGGGGGAGAGCGTTAGGAGCCCTGCAACTGGACCAGTGGGTGGTTGTGAGCCCCCCTGAGGCTGTTAGGAACTTACCCCTCTGCAGGAGCAGCAAGTGCCCTTAACTGCTAAAGCCACCTCTCCAGACCTAGAGAAACCTAAAGTCCTTTGTCAAGGTATTTCAAATGTTTATTTTTTAGATCAACTCTCTCTCCTGTCCTCAGGGCAGCTCAGATCTGCTCTGTGGCTGGAGGTGACCTTGAACTTGTATTCTTCCTGCTTGTCTTCTACTTTCTGAGATCACAGGCATGCAGCACCACGCCTGGTTTCCTCCGAGCCAGGGACTGAACTCACAGCTTCTTGCACACTAGGCAAATCCCACACCCCGACCCTAACTCTGTTTCGTGTGTTCTTTGAAAACACCTGTTTATATGAAACCAAACTAGAGAAACAAGATTTTCTGAGATTTGTCCCCAAGTTACTCATTACACTCACATAGTCATTCACTCAGGAGATGTTTTATGGAAACCACTGCTGAGCAGGTCAGAGGGAGATTTGGAGAAGGCGTGGACTCCTTTAAGGAGCATGGGATGAAAGAGCTAGATCGAGCTAGAGAGAGCTAGAGAGAGCTAGAGGCCCATCAGTCTTTTAGACAATAGCATCTGCCAATACAGGTTACTTATGAATGAACTTTCTGCATAATATGTAAAACATTTTGCTTTGTATATTAAATTTCTGAACAGAACAGGAGTATGCACTGAGGTTGGGGGATGGAGGATGGGGGATGGGGGATGGGGATGAAGGATGGGGGTGGGGGGTGGGGGATAGGGGATGGAGGATGGGAGATGGGGGATAGGGGATGGGGGATGGGGATGGGGAATGGGGAATGGGGATGGGGGATGGAGGATGGGGGATAGGGGATAGGGGATGGAGGATGGGGTTGGGGGATGGAGGATGGGGGATGGGGGATAGGGGTGGGGGGGGATGGGCGGCGGTTCTTTTCCGACTGACCCCCCCCCCCCCCCCCCCCGCAATGAGTCAGATTTCTTTGGTTCCACATGCTGAGCTGCAAACATCCCCGCTACCGAGACTTGTCACTTAAGTTATTCTGATGAAAATGGTAGAGGAAAGTTATTCATCTCTGTTGAGTGATAACAGCCGGCATGGGAGTCGGTCCTTGATAGCCTGCCAGCCTGGCTCTTGGGGATGCCGAGTCTCGGTTCAGACAGAGATGCCTTTGAAAGGACAGTCAGGCAAAGGCATATCACATCACTCTCACGTTAGGATTCAACAGATCGGAGATTAAGATAGAGTATTTCCGCAGACTTCTCAAGCTCTCTGCTTTTGTGTGCTCTAACATGAAAAAGAACTCTTCCTTTATGCGTCCTGTATTTTGCTGTTCTGAAGAGGCTCAGGCTGAAGAGGTAGGTGCTCCACCGAGGCATACTCCCAGCCCCACTTCTCACGCTTCCATTAGTTGGTATGGCTTATAACTCGATTTGGGGGGTGGGGTGGGGTATGCTTAGGTGGAAGAGTAGACTACTTACTGCCTATTTTCTTTCTATTTTCTGGCATTTGTCCTTATCATTCTATAGGAAAATAGTCTCAAGTGAATTGGTTTTCCCCCCTTCCTTTTACTCTGAAATTTATAGATCTCAGGAAGTTGTAAAAAGCAGTTGTAAAAAAAAAACCAGTGTACCCCATGTGTAATGAAATGAAGTCTTATATAAAGGAAAGCTGTAAATCTTGGAGGAGGAAGATGGAGGAGAGAGAGAGAGAGAGAGAGAGAGAGAGAGAGAGAGAGAAGCTTAGGAAAAAGAGTGAGGTCTGAGGAGCTGGGGGAAGCACTATCAGGAAAGAGATGGAAGGAAAGGGAAGCCTCGCTTTCCTGAGTAATTCAGGGGTGGGAATTCTGGGATGGAAACGCATATTATTGCACATGCTTTTAATCCCAGCATTTGGGAGGCAGAAGCAGGTAGATTTCTGTGAGTTTCAGGCCAGCCTGGTCTACAAAGAAGTTCTAGGACAGCCAGGGCTACACAAAGAAGTCTACCCTCCTTCCCCACCCTCAACCCCCCTCAAAAAAATGCACATTATCTTATTAAAGGACTAATTATTCCTTCAGACATATTTAGCTCGGCCTAAGGCAAACCTATACTCCTGAGGGGTGTGCCCTGGCCCAGATGATTGGCCAGATCATCTGGACTAACTCTTCCCACCCCCCACGCCCGATCTTTTACTTTTTTTTTTTTTTTTTTTTTTTTGGTTTTTCGAGACAGGGTTTCTCTGTGTAGCCCTGGCTGTCCTGGAACTCACTCTGTAGACCAGGCTAGAACGTTTACTTTTATTTGTATGTAGTATGTATGTATGTATGTATGCACCTAGTTGTCTGTGTGTGTTTCACACACGTGGATGTACATGTGGAGGCCAGAGGATGGTGTGGGGTCCCCTGGAACGTGAGAGATGGGCAGGTGTGAGCAGCAGGTGTGGCCGTGGAACAGACTGAGCTGTCTCTCCAGCCCCTATATTAACTCTTTTAAGAAAAGATTTATTTTTAAATGTGTGTGTGTGTGTATGTGTGTGTGTGTGTGTGTGTGTGTGTGTGTAGGTCAGGTGTTGGATCGATCCCCTGGAGCTGGAGTGACAGGTGATTTTAGCCACCTGATGTGGGTGCTGGGAATTGGATCAAGGTCCTCTGGAAGAACAGTAGTTGGTTGCTCTTAGCCACTGAGCCACATCTCCAGCCCCCTACATTAACTCTTTTAAATTTATTTTTATTTTTTAAAAAGTATTTATATCCCAAATGCTGCCCTCTTCTCGTCCCCCCTCCCAGGATTCCTCCCCACATCCTCCCTCCTTTTTGCCTGTAAGAGGGTGACACCCTCATCCCCACTCTGTGTTCCCCCTCCCATGCATCAAGTCCCTGAAGGATTATTTGCATACTCTACCACTGCAGCCAGACAAGGCAGCCCTCTGCTGCAAATGTGTGTGTGTGTGTGTGTGTGTGTGTGTGTGTGTGTGACTCATGCCAGGGGTCCAGGTTAGTTGACACTGTTGGCCTTCCTGTGGCTTTGCCATCACCTTCAGGGTCTTCAATCCTTCCCAAACTCTTCCATAGGGGTCCCCAACCTCAGTCCAATGATTGGCTGTAAGTATCTGCTTCTGTCTCAGTCAGCTGCTGGTGGAGCCTCTCAGAGCACAGCCATGCTACGCTCCTGTTTGCAAGCACAACATAGCATCACTAATAGTGTCAGGGATTGGTGCCTGTTCATGAGATGAGTCCCAAGTTGGATAGGTCACTGGTCAGCCATTTCTTCAATCTCTGCTCCATTCTTGCCCCTGCATTTCTTTTAGACAGGACCAATTTTGGGTGGAAAGTTTTATAGGTGGGTTGATGTACCCATTCTTCCACTGGGGGTCCTCTCTGGTTACTGGAGGTGGTCTCTTCAGGTTCTGTATTCCCCTGGTGGGCATTTCTACTAAGGTCAGCCTCACTGACTCCTGGGAGCTTCCCCATCCCAGGTCTTTGGGAGTTCCTAGAGATTCCTTCCATCCTATCCCTTCTCCATATTTCCATTCATTTTCCTGGCCCTCTGGGACACTCTTCTGTCTCTCCTCATAGGAATAGAAGAGGGTGAAGATTCCCAGTTCAAAAGGCTAGAAAACATCAACAACATCATAGAAGAAAACTTCTCTAACCTGAAGAAAGAGTTAGCTACACACATACCAGAAGCCTACAAAATACCAAATAGATTGAACCAGAAAAGAAAATCCTCCTGACATATGATAATCAAAACACTAAGTGTATAGAAATAAAGAAAGAATATTAAAAGCTGCAAAGGAAAAAGGCCAAGTAACATCAGAATTATACCAGACTTCTCAACAGAGACTTTAAGAGCCAGAAGATCCTGGACAGATGTCTTGCAGACCTTAAGCGACCATAGATGCCTGCCCAGACTACTATACCCAACCACCATAGATGGAGAAACCAAGATATTATATGACAGAAACAAATTTAAACAATATCTTTCTACTAATCCAGCTATACAGAAGATATTAGAAGCAAAACTCCAATACAAGGAGGGTAACTTACCCCAGAAAACACAAAAAATTAATCATCTCACTGCAAACTCAAAAGAAAAGAGGACACACATACACACACACACACACACACACACACACAAAGTACCACTTTCAACAACAAAATAATAGTAACGAAAAACCATTGGTCATTAATATCTCTCATGTCAATAGACTCAACTCCCAATAAAACAACAGGCTAACAGCCTAGACACATAAACAGGATCCATCACTCTGCTGCATACAAGAAACATACCTCAGCAACAAAGATAGACACTACCTCAGAAATAAGGTCTGGAAAAAGTTTTTTTAAGAAAGTGGATCCAAGAAACAAGCTGGAGTAGCGGTTCTAATATCTAATAAAATATACTTTCAACAAAAGTAATCAAAACAGATGGCTAAGGACATTTTGCACTCATCAAAGGAAAAATCCCCCAAGATGAAGTCTTGATTCTGAATATCCACATTAACTCTTTTTTTTTTTTAAAGATTTATTTATTTCATGTGTGTGGGTACACTGTCATTGTCTTCAGACACACCAGAAGACAGCATCGGTTCCCCATTACAGATGGTTGTGAGCCACCATGTGGTTGCTGGGAATTGAACTCAGGACCTCTGGAAGAGCAGTCAGTGAGTCAGGGCTGAGCCATCTCTCCAGCCCTTGCATTAACTCTTAAGAGAGGAGACAATGGCATGTCTCCACCCAGAGATAGAGTCCATTCTTTTGGCTAAGAGGCAAGAGCTTTCTCTCAGTGGGTGTCAGACACAGTGGGTGTGCAGAGAGGGAGCAAATAAAACTGGTTCTAGTTTGAGTTTTTGAAACCACAAAGCCTACTCCCAGTGACATACCTCTTCCAGCAAGGTCACACCTTCTAATCCTCCTTAAACAGTTCCACCAACTGGGAGCTAAACATTCAAATACAGGCACCATGGTAGACGGTTCTCATTCAACCCCCCACCCCCTATTGTAATCTTGTTTCAGACTGGTAAACCAGGTGGGGTATGCACACTTTTAATCTAAGCACTACCAAGTTGAGGCATAAGGCTCACATGTTCAAGACCAACCTGGGCTACATGGTGAAATTAAAGCAGACAGGGTATTGTGGCTCATGGCTACCATCCCAGAATTTAGGAGTCTGAAGCAGGAGGATTTCTAGGGGTTCAAGGCCATCCTGAGTTACCTAGTAAGTTTCAAATAAGTCAAGGCTACATTGTGACACCCTGTCTCAAAACCGAAGTAAACAAAAACAAAACAGAACAAAAACCTAAAAAAACTCAATTCAAATCCAAACAAGCCAAAACCAACCCCCCACCAATAAAGAACCAACTCCTAAACAAACAAACCTAAAAATCTTCAAACATCAAGAAGGAAAAAACTACTATCCAGCCATACACACAAGCTTCCCAAATATTTGATGAAACTCTCGTGGTCACGGAAGAATATTTTCAATGGTGTTCTTTTCACCTGCATATAGACGCGGCCAGGTCAAACCGGTCCTTGTCTGGAGTTAATTCCGTATTCCAAGTCAAGAACTGTAAATGCAGTGAACCAAGACTTCTGCATCCAGGCAGACTTTCTCTTGTTGGGTGAGGGGGTAGAAGGACCTTTAAAATCCTGTCAAGATGAGAACTTGGAAAGGAAGTAAAGTTGGAAGCGTAATCCCTAACATTTAGACTCTTTAAACTCTGGCCCCTTTCTACTGAAGACTCTGGGGAGGGGCAGTTTGATCATCTGCACCAAATGCGAGCCGGAAGCAAGCAATCACTAAGTGTTAACCAGCAAAGGAAAGTGGAATTCAGCCCAAGAGGACCGTTTTGATCCCAAATGAAACCATTTTCTCTTCCTGCTAGTCAGGCAGAAATCTAATTGCTCTTGTCTGATCTGCTCTGGGGAGGCAGACTGAGTGCTATGGATTATGGACAGTTGTATTGATTTTAATCTTAGAAATCAACAAGTGAAGATTTTACACTTTGCACACAGTTACTTAGCTGGTGCTAAGAATAAAACCTAATCAATAACAATCATTTTTTTTTTGTTTTACTGTGACTTGTTCTAATTTCAATGTGAGGTTTGGCTGTTTATGCGAGTGCTTTAAAGATAATCTCTCTCCACACAAGAGTTTAACGTGGAACTATTTTTTAGTTCCACATATGTTTTGCAAATAAAACCAGAAGAAAACTTAAAGACACTGACTGGTCCTACTGGGAGCAGAGAGGGAGATGCACCCCAGTCCGGGGCTGAGGGGAGTAGGACCCGGGGGAAGGCATTTGCATGCTTGAGGCCCCAAGTTAGAGTTCCAGCATTTGAAGAAAGAGCACCAGGGTGGAACCAGCCTCTTTTACACTGTGCGGGTCTTTGCTGTTGTGTGAACAGCTCCTTCTATCAAGGCCTGGGGATGAACCCAAGTCCCAGAGCACGGTAGGCATGGCGGTCACTTCCCTGTCCCCATGTTTTCCTAGACTCCTAGAGCCCCGAGGAGGCGCAGGCTACCTGCTCAGACTTGCTGTGTAGGACCTGAGTGGGCCTGGTCCTGAAGGACAGAACTGCGAAAGCCAAGGATAACCCATGTGTGGTGGCTCAGGTCTACAAGCCAGGAACTGCAGGCTGGAGCAAGAGGAAAGCGACAAGGCTAAGGCTGCTTTGGGACATATAAGTTCCAGGACAGCCTGGGCTACAGAGAGAGTGAAATTCTGTTTAAAAAGAAAAAAGAAAAAAAAGAAAAAGAAAAATGTGGTGGTGAGATAGCTCAAAGTTGCTTGCAGATGAGCCTGAGACTGACCTGAGTTTGACAAACCCACACACACTCTGCCCTACACACACACACACACACACACACACACACACACACACACAGAGAGAGAGAGCAGCAGCAGCAGCACATCTGCCCCAACTACCTACAAATAAATGTAACAAACCTTTTCTCCTTCTCCTTCTCCTTCTCCTTCTCCTTCTCCTTCTCCTTCTCCTTCTCCTTCTCCTTCTCCTTCTCCTTCTCCTTCTCCTTCTCCTTCTCCTTCTCCTCCTCCTCCTCCTCCTCCTCCTCCTCCTCCTCCTCCTCCTCCTCCTCCTCCTCCTCCTCCTTCTTCTTCTTCTTCTTCAAAGAAGGAAGGGGTGAGGGTGTATTTTTTTTTTTTTTTTTTTTTTTTTACTGGTCTGGTCTCTCACGCTACATTCTTTTCAATCCCTGAACTAAGTCTATTAAGAAAATGAACCGACTCCTTATTTGACAGGCAGTGGAATGGGACACGCCTGAAGGGCAGGCGACATGACCCAGGAACAGGTGTACAGAAGAGAAATGTTTTGAAGATCAGGTGAAATAATGCTTAAGAAATGATGTTGGCAGTTGTCTCTCTGGGCTCTCTGGACTGCCACACCTGCTGCCTGAGCTCAGCCAGGAAACCCACGGTCCATCCTTCCTTGCTGACCACGCCCACACTCTGCCTCAGCACGGTCTGCTTCGCTCTCAGAGGGGCGTGATGATCTTCGATGATCTTCTGCTTCATTCTCCTACCGACGACTGACGCGGACGTGATGAGATGATCAGCATTCGCAGGTGCCTCTGTGGATCACCGCCCACACCAGCAGACTTAGTTCCTGTGCATAGTTGGTGATGAGGATGAGGACAGCAAGGACACTCTGCCTTCCTTCCCTGGGACTCTACTAGGGTTTAATAAAACCCTGCCGTGTTAATAAGATAGTGAGTTTTGATTGTGTGGGAATGGCCACAGCCTGGAGTTCTGTGTGTCCCTAAGCCCCAAGCAGAGCCACTGGCGTTTTGACACACGGTCTTACTTACTATGTAGCCTGTAGTGGTCGGACATTTACAGTGGTTGGTCATATAGCCCAGCAGGGTCTTGAACTCAGTATCCTCCTGTCTCTTTCCCTAAGTGGCGGACATCCAGGCATACACCACCATGCCTGACTTCACCTTTGTTGTTGTTGTTTTCAAGACAGGATTTCTCTGTGTAGCCTTAGCTGTCCTGGAACTCACTCTGTAGACCAGGCTGGCCTTGAATTCAAAATTTAGGAGATTCACTTCCTCTGTCTCCTGAATGCTGGGATTAAAGGTCTGTGCCATTAGTGCTTGGCTTTTATTTTTTTATTTATTTTTATTTATTTATTAAAAAGATTTTTAAGACAACACTGATACACTACTACTATGTATAGAGGTATGTGAGTGAAGATTCCATTCTTTTTTTTTTTTTAATTAAAACTTGGGGTGTGTGTGTGTGTGTGTGTGTGTGCACATGAATGTATGTGTATGGCCTGTGGAGGGCAGAGGGCAACGCTGTGGGGTGTGCTCTTCCCTCCCACCTTCACATAGGTGGTTCTGGAGATCAGAGCCAAGTGTCTCCCAGGTCTGCTTCGCGAGCTCCTTTTCCTGCTGAGCCATCTTGGCCTTCTCCTGTTACCCAGGCTGGCCTTGAACTCCTGATGCCCTTTCCTCTGTCTCCCAAGTGCTGCCACTGCAGGCGTGCTGCCACACCTGCTTTAAATGTATTTTAAAATTACTTTGTAATATTTCTACGATAAATACAAAATTTAAATTATAATTAAGTAAAATGGTTATCTTAGGCCAGAGGTTCTCAACCTGTGGGTCATGACCCCTTTGGGGATTCCCATATCAGATATTCTGCATATCAAATATGTACATTATGATTCACAACAGTAGCAAAATTACCGTTATGAAGTAGCAATGAAAATAATTTTATGGCTGGGGGGCATCACCCCAATGTGAGGAACTGCATTAAAGGGTTGAAGCACTAGGAAGGCTGAGAACCATTGTCATAGATAGACACCACTGCTAGTTGTGATTCCCTTTAAAGCTTACAATCATGTTATTCTGTTCTAAGTCTTGCAGTAATTATGGCTTGAAAAAGTTTGGGGTGTGTGTGTGTGTGTGTGTGTGTGTGTATGTGTATGTGTAGACATCAGTGCATGCTTGCCTGCGGGAGTGTAGGTGCATGCGCTCCAGGCTGCTCATGCATGCGCTCCAGGGTGCTCATGTGTGGGGGTCCGAGGACAACTGTGGGGGTCAGTTCACTCTTTCCACCTGATTTGAGGCAGAGTCTTTTGTTTACTAGGGTTTACACCAGGCTAGCCCCTGTGGATCCCCTATCTCCTCCTGCTGCAGGGGTGTCAGGGTTACAGGCACACACATCTGCATTCAACTTCACACAGGTTCTGGTCCTTACGCTTGTGTGGCAGATGCTTTAACAATCGAATCACCTTCCCGGCCTCTGTTTTGTTTTTGCTGAGGCATAGGTTTGATGCGGAGCCCAGGCTGTCCCTCAACTGTTCTGTGTTGTCTCTGGTACATACATACACACACACACACACACATATGTATATATATGTAATTAAGGTCCAACATTGAATTTTGTAATCTGATTTTACTTATTTATTTATTTGCGGGAATTCAACTGACAGCTTGTGCAGCTAACCAGTCGCTGGGCTACTGAGCCACATTTCCACTGCAGCTGTTAATTCCTCGTTGACCGTTTCATAGAATTCTCCACCAGAGTCACAGTCCTGGACTCTCATCCAGGAAGTTTCGGGTCATGACCTCTCTTAGAAATGATCGTTCATCTCCTTGATGGAATCCACAAACCCCTTCGTCTTTATCCAGTCTCTTCATTCTTGAGCTTTGTTTCTCAGATTTCATCATGTGAATTATTCCATCTTTAAATCACCGATTCTAGCTGGGCATGTGGCACGTCTATTACCCCAGCATGCTGGCAGGAAGATCATGTGCTCAAGGCCAGCCTAGGCTACAGGGCGAGTTGGAGGTTAACCTCTAATACCATGAGACCCTGACTTAAAAAAGTCAAGTGTGGGATACATGATTGAAGTCTCAGCACTAGGGAAACAAAATTATGGGGATCAGAAGTTCAATACCATCCATCTTTGCTACATAGGGGATTTGGGGTCAGCCTGGGCTACGTGAAACCCATTGAAAACCAAGTCAAGTCTATATTTACCTTCAGCGATTATCATAGGATCTTTTATTAGCTCCTGTCCTGTCCCCATCAAACGATTGTGCTTGATAAGTGAAATTGGGGGAAATTTTCTCGTAGAACTTATAAAAATCTGGGCTCCTAGGCTAGTTAGATGGTTCAGCAGGGAAAGCCACCTGCTGCTAGGACTGATGGCCTGTGTTCAGTCTCTGATAGAGGAAGGAAAAAACCTACATGCACACACACATGTATATGCACATGCACACATGCACATGCACACACACAGTCGCACTAAGTGAACTAAACTGTAACGAAAAAAAAAAAAAGCCCGATGTGGTGTTATACACCTTTAAATCCAGCACTGGGGAGGCAGAGGCAGTCAATCTCTGTGAGTTCAATACTACCCTGGTCTACATAGAGTTCCAGGCCAGACTAATCGACACAGTGAGACCCTATCTCAAAAAAAAAAAAAAAAAAAAGGGCAGGGGTTGGAGGCTCCTCAGCTTTAAAAACCCAAGAAGATGGCTTAGGAGTCCCGGCTGCACAGGACTGCTGCCATGAGTTTGATCCCGGGCCCCACGAACAAGAAGTCAGATGAAGAGCAGGTGTGCATCTGTGACCTCAGCACTTCCGCAGTGACATAGAAAGCAAAGGCAGGAGAGGCCCACGGAGGCCCACTGGCTACCTCGCCCGGAGAAAGGGCACAGCCCGCCTCAACAAGCTGAGAGGGGAGCTGCGGTCTGAAGGCCGTCTCCCGCTCTCCTCACAGGCGATTGCCCTCCATTCCTTCACAGAAGTGGGGCTCGCATCTAGAGGTTTGCGCATGCTGGGTAAGCAGTCTGCCATGAGGCACGGCCTCAACCTGAAATTTGCATCATTGTATCTTAAAAGAAAAAAAAAACTTGGCATAGTAAAATAGATCTCTGAGCATGCAGCTCAGCAGTCATTAGTAACATGACGGTATTGATTATTTTTGAAGGGTTAATTTGCTTAGCATTATTAGATATTTGGACATATCAGTCTAAAGTAAATCATAAGGAACAATAGCTAAAGATTCATCATGGGAGAGACCAGAACCCCAGCGGGGTGTCCCTCAGAACACTTCTAATCCTGACCTCTGACCTGCTCACTGCCCCATCTTCTCTCCACACGGACACCCCCTTTTTAGTGTCCAGGAGAGCCAGGCCAGTCTGGTGATGGGTCACCAAGCACCATTCTTTCCCACAGAGCCGGCCTGTGTAATCTTCCTTTTTCACTTTTTAATGCTAGGACACAAAGGGAACTGGAGTCCACGCTTTCAGCAGAGGCATGTTCATATTTATCATTAAACGGGAATTTGTAGCAGATGCTTTAGGACATGTTGGACTGATGTCCTCGATGTTCCCTTTTAATGGGAGACACTGACATAATGTTGTCCTCGAGAGAGAGGTGGCACCCTCTTATATTCCTACTATTTTTGTACAAGCCTTAGGTTGAGCCTATTGAGGAAGAGCGAGCACCGGCGGAACTTCCTTGTTTCAGTTTCCTGTACTTTTTCTCGACACATATCCAGTGTATTTTAGGGGTCTCTCACTCTTCACTGTTTGTTTTTAAAAATATGATCTTTGCATTGACTCTTCGAGAATCGCATTCATGTCCACAATGTGTTTTGATCACATATATCCAGTTCTTTCACCTAACTCCTCCCAGCCTCCGCCCCAGCCCCGCCCAGCCCCGCCCCCTCCAAGTTCTTGGCTCTGGCTGGAGCAGGGGTCCAAGAGCAGAGGTGGGACCATGACCGCGGGTGTCTCTGCCTTATCTCATTAGGAGCTAATCCCCAGGAAGGCGAACAGCCTGTCTCGAAATTTCCTTTGCAAGGAATATAATAAGGAAATCTAAAAAGGCTGGACAGAAGGTGTGCTTAATCTCTTGTAATGCTGGTTCACCCCAGTTTCAGACCAAGAGTGATGATACTTGGAAAAAAATTGGGAGCCTGCCTGCGGGCAACATTCACCCCTGACGGAAAGATTGCTACAGAAACCTGACCCTTGGAAGTTCCCAACGTCCGAGTAAGGATTTATTAAAGGAATTAATATCTTTGAAGGCTCAGAAAGCAATCCTGTTTTCCTACAAGATGGATGAAAGGGAGAGATTTCAAAACGTTTGCTAGAAAACATCAATAGCCAATCCTGCTGATTTAATTTTTTCAATCCCTCAGGCATCAAAAGAAGTTGTGACTTGTCCACATTTACCTTGGAAGCAAAGCAATATTGTAAATTAGAAATGACCAGGCCTTTGCTGGCTGCATTTCATTTTTAATTAGTAGAAGTTTCAGGAAACTTTGGAACATTTTTTTTCCACAGAAGCTAAAGAACTTGCCCCTTGTGGCTGCAGGAGAATCTGGCCACGTTTGCTCACCAACGACGAAGCTTTGGACCTAGTTGCCCATCCCAATCTCTACAAAAAAAATGCTGTTCAGCCACCCCAGACTCAGCAGAGAATCTTCTTCTTTTGTTGGGAACTCACCAGACATTTGCTTGTCAAAGGCTGATCCTAAATGAAAACAGTCTCTAACAAAGAAACATCCAGATTGCAAAGCGGAGTTTGCTTCTGGTGGTAAAGCTACGGGAGGGTGTGCTAGGGTTGTCCATGCCTTTGAAATTAAGGTTTTCCTCTGAGAATAAGCCTGAGACAGAGGCCAGGTCACACATTTGGCTGACTGCTCATTCACTCACCATGCCAGCCAGGTGCGGTGCTGTGAGCTTGTCCAGGTGCACAGCATCATTTGAACCCGGGAGTGGAAGGCTAGCTCAGACAGCAAAGTAAGAGTTCAGAAAAACAAATAATCAAAAACTTCAACAGGAGGGGGGACTGGGAAGGGGGACAACATTTAAAATGTAAATAAATAATTTAATTAATAAAAAGACAAAAAAACCCTCCAACAAACAAAAAATATTTTCTCGACTACATTTTTAAAAGAACCAGTGTCAGCCAGTTGGTGGGGACACACCTTTAATTTCAGCACAAGGGAGGCAGAGGCAGGCAGACCTCTGAGGCTAACTTTGTCTAAGGAGACAGTTCCAGGATAGTCAGAGCTGTAAAGTGAAACCGTGTCTTGAATTCCTTCCACTCCCCATATCCCCCCCAAATTCAGTATCCCTGGCTGGCCACAAACTCTTGATCTTCCCGCATCAGCCTCCTGATTTCTGAGATCTCAGGCCACACTACCATGCCTGGAGCTGTTGCATCTAGCGGTATTTCAATCCCTTAGGATAAAGCGATAAATCAAGTGTCTAATGTCAGGAAATGTATATTCACTAATGAAAATATTTAGCTCTGAACAGTATTCTATAAGTAGATAGTTCAGGCTATTAGAGTAATAGTTCATGCTATTAAAGTAAGAATATAACTTCTAAAAACACGACTATCTTATTTAGTATGGTGGTTAATCTTGATCATCAACTTGACTGGAATTTCAGAAACTTTGGGCACTCCCGTGAGGGATTCTCTTGACCAGATCACTTGAAGCAGGAAGAGCCCTAAATGTGTACATCACTTTCTGGGGGCAGGTCAGATAAAGGCACATTGAAGAAAGAAGTTTTTGCCTTTTGCCTCCTTGTCCTCATTCTTGCTGGCAAGTTCATCTACCCCGTTGCTACAGAACTTTTAGAATCAGCTTCTTAGACTGAGGACCAGCTCTCCAGGCAGCTCCATCCTCAGCTCCAGACAGAGACTGCTGAGACATCTAGTCTCCCGGACTGAGCAACTACTAGATTTTCAGCCTCTTGTGTGTACTACCTGGACCATAGCATGGAATTCAGTCTAATAAATATCACACACACACACACACACACACACACACACACACACACACATTGTTCTATCATATCAATTCTGTTCTTTTAGAGAATGCGGACTATTATACTTAGTCTTTGTATGTCTGTGAAATTATCAATGTGTGTGTGTGCCTGCATGTGCATGTGTCCGTATATGTGTGCATTGGCTGCATGTGCGTGTGTGTGTGTGTGTGTGTGTGTGTGTGTTTCCTTTCTCTCTGCACTCTAGTTTTTGGGACAGTCTCTCTGAACATGGAACTTAACAGTTCAGCTAGGTTGTCCAGCCAGTGAGCTTCAGGGGTTTTCCCGCATCTGCTTCCCCAATTCTGGAATTACATGAGCACACTGACAAACCTGGCCTCTTAGGTAGGTGCTGGAGGCCCCAGTCAGGCCCTCATGCTTGTGTGACTGACTCTTTACAAACTGAGTCGTCTCCTCAGCCCCACTTCCACATTTCTTTCTTTCTTTCTTTCTTTCTTTCTTTCTTTCTTTCTTTCCTTCCTTCCTTCCTTCCTTCCTTCCTTCCTTCCTTCCTTCCTTCTTTCCTTTCTTTGGATTTAGGTTTTTCGAGACAGGGTTTCTCTGTATAGCCCTGGCTGTCCTGGAACTCACTACTCTGTAGACCAGGCTGGCCTTGAACTCAGAAATCCGCCTGCCTCTGCCTCCCAGAGTGCTGGGATTACAGGCGTGCGCCACCACCGCTGGGCTCACTTCCACATTTCTTGAACATTTTTCTTTCTGCTCATTGGGGACCATAAGTGGCCTCCACCTTCCCTCCGAGTTCCTGTTTCCTGAACTCAGGCAGTGTGTGGGTGAAGGGTCTCCTCTGTTACAGGTGGCTAGATTAGAGGGAATGGTTCCGAGGTGGGATTGGGAGGCTGCTTCCTTCTGAACTCTAGATTACACCGTTACACCTTGTCTCTGGACAACTTCTGTAACTAGTGGCTTCTCTCAGAGAAAACCAGTTTCAAGGACATGCCAAGAGTAGGCCGAGCCAATCAGGGAAGGAAGGGCAGAACCGAGTTTACCACATTGTTCTGGATCTCTAACTCAAGACTCCACACAAGCCACTCCCCTAACGGATACAATAGAAGACTGAACAGATCAGAAGGCCTGACACCCGCCTGCCCGCCTGCCCGCCTGAGCCAGGAGGACGCCGGTGATGGGTGTGGTGCTGCCTCTCCTTGGTGTCTGAGACACATCTGTCCCTCCCTTCCCCTATGGGGACCACTTCCCTCCTGCCCATCTTCCAAGTTGCAGTTCAGGCTGTCCATTGCCCTGTGTAGCTTGAGGGGACTGGAGAGAAGCAACCCCTGTCCTAGGACGTTAAGTGCCATTTATGACTGTAATATGTGTGCTTTGTCTTGTGGGTATAGGGACTATTTATGTCTTATGTGTCCTTAGATGCCCAGAGCAGTTGTCCCATGGATTCTTCCTGAATGACTAAAAACACGGTCAATTTGGTTATTTTTAAAGCTTCATTTTGGTAGCAAGACCAACAAGAAGACCAGCAAGCGACAAGAATTTCTCTTGGTAGAAATCCTGTGCCCTAAAAGTAGGCTGCAAACTCTATTGTGTGTCTGCAGATTTAACGCCCACCACCGAAAGCTCGCTGTCACAGTCTCTTCACAGGACCTGTGACTGATGATGAGCCCTGAAGGGTGCCAGGTTATTTTTTATTTATTTTTCACATGCACAGTGCTTAGCTCTTTCTTCTTTTTCTTTTTCTTTCTTTTTCTTTTTCTTTTTCTTTTTCTTTTTCTTTTTCTTTTTCTTTTTCTTTTTCTCTATATTCTTCGTTTACATTCCAAATGCTTTCCCCTTTTCCAGTTCCCCCCTCCCCATAAGTCCCATAAGCTCTCTTCCCTCCGCCCATTCCCCAATCACCCCCCTCCCATTTCTCTATCCTGGTACTCCCCTACAATACTGGATCAAGCCTTTTCAGGACCAGGGCGCTCTCCTTCCTTCCTTCTTTTTGGGAATCATTTGATATGCTAATTGTGTCTTGAGTATTCAGAGCTTCTGGGCTAATTAAGAGTGACTGCATTCCATGTGTGTTCTTTTGTGATTGAGTTGACTCACTTAGGATGGTATTTTCCAGTTCCAACCATTTGCCTAAAAATTTCATGAATTCATTGTTTTTAATTGCTGACTAGTATTCCATTGTGTAAATATACCACATTTTCTGTATCCATTCCTCCATTAAGGGACATGTGGGTTTTTTCCAGCTTCTGGCTATTATAAATAAGGCTGCAATGAACATAGTGGAGCATGTGTCTCTGTTGCATGCAGGGGAATCCTCTGGGTATATGCCCAGGAGTGGTATAGCAGGGTCCTCTGGAAGTGTCATGCCCAGTTTTCTGAGGAACCACCAGACTGATTTCCAGAGTGGTTGTACCATCTTGCAATCCCACCAGCAGTGGAGGAGTGTTCCTCTTTCTCCACAGCCTCGACAACACCTGCTGTCTCCTGAGTTTTTAATCTAAGCCATTATGACTGGTGTGAGGTGAAATCTCAGGGTTGTTTTGATTTGCATTTCTCTAATGACTAATGATGTTGAACATTTCTTAAAGTGCTTCTCAGCCATCTGAAGTTCTTCAGGTGAAAATTCTTTGTTTAGCTCTGTACTCCATTTTTTAATAGAGTTATTTGGTTGTCTGGGGTCTAACTTCTTGAGTTCTTTGTATATATTGGATATTAGCCCTCTGTTGGATGTGGGGTTGGTGAAGATCTTTTCACAATTAGTTGGTTGCTGTTTTGTCCTTCTGAAGGTGTCCTTTGCTTTACAAAAACTTTGTAATTTTTTACAAAAGGTCCCATTTGTCAATTCTTTTTTTTTTTTTTTTTTTTTTTTTTTTTTTTAGTTTAGTTTAGTTTAGTTTAGTTTTGTTTTTGTTTTTCGAGACAGGGTTTCTCTGCGTAGCCCCGGCTGTCCTGGAACTCTCTCAGTAGACCAGGCTGGCCTTGAACTCAGAAATCCGCCTGCCTCTGCCTCCCAAGTGCTGGGATTAAAGGCATGGGCCACCAATGCCCGGCTCCATTTGTCAATTCTTGATCTTAGAGCATAAGCTATTGGTGTTCTGTTCAGGAACTTTCTGCCTGTGCCTATGTCCTTTAGGGTCTTCCCAAGTTTCTTTTCTAATAGTTTCAGTGTGTCTGGTTTTATGTGGAGGTCCTTGATCCACTTGGAGTTGATCTTAGTACAAGGAGATAAGAGTGGATCAATTCCCATTCTTCTGCATGTTGACCTCCAGTTGAACCAGCACCATTTGTTGAAAAGGCTATCTTTTTTCCACTGGGTGGTTGTAGCTCCTTTATCAAAGATCAAGGGACCATAAATCTGTGGGTTCATTTCTGGGTCTTCAGTTCTATTCCATTGATCTACTTGCTTGTCGCTGTACCAATACCATGCAGTTTTTTTTTTAACACAATTGATGTGTAGTACTGCTTGAGGTCTGGGATATTGATTTCCCAAGAAGCTCTTATACAGTTGAGAATAGTTTTAGCTATCCTGGGTTTTTTGTTATTCCAGATGAATTTGAGAATTGCTCTTTCTAAGTTTGTGAAGAATTGAGTTGGGATTTTGATGGGGATTGCACTGAATCTGTAGATTGCTTTTGGCAAGATGGCCATTTTTACTATATTAATCCTGCCAATCCAAGAGCATGGAAGATTTTTCCATCTTCTGAGGTCTTCTTCGATTTTCTTCAAAGACTTGGAGATCCTGTCAGACAGATCTTTTACTTGTTTGATTAGAGTCACACCAAGATACTTTATATTGTTTGCGGCTATTGTGAAGGGTGTTATTTCCCTAATTTCTTTCTCAGCCTGCTTACCCTTTGAGTATAGGAAGGCTGCTGATTTGCTTGAGTTGATTTTATAACCAGCCACTTTGCTGAAGTTGTTTATCAGCTGTAGGAGTTCTCTGGTAGACTTTTTGGGTCACTTAAGTATACTATCATATCATCTGCAAATAGTGATAGTTTGAATTCTTCCTTTCCAATTTGTATTCCTTTGACTTCCTTATGTTGTCTAATTGCTCAAGCTAGAAATTCAAGTACTATATTGAAAAGATATGGAGAGAGGGGGCAGCCTTGTCTAGTCCATGATTTTAGTGGGATTGCTTCAAGATTCTCTCCATTTAGTTTGATGTTGGCTACCGGTTTGCTGTATATTGCTTTTACTATGTTTAGTTATGGGCCTAGAATTCCTATTCTTTCCAAGACTTTTAGCATGAAAGGATGCTGAATTTTGTCAAAAGCTTTTTTAGCATCTAATGAAATGACAGTTTGGTTTTTTTCTTTGAGTTTGTTTATGTAGTGGATTACGTTGATGGATTTCCTTATATTGAACCATCCCTGCATCCCTGGGATGAAGCCTACTTGATTCTGGTGAATGATTGTTTTAATGTGTTCTTGGATTCAGTTGGCAAAAATTTTATTGAGTATTTTTGCATCGATATTTACAAGAAAAATTGGCCTGAAGTTCTCTTTCTTTGTTGGATCTTTGTGTGGTTTTGGTATCAGTGTAATTGTGGCTTCGTAGAATGAGTTGGGTAGTGTTCCTTCTGTTTCTATTTTGTGGAATAGTTTGAAGAGTATTGGTGTTAGGTCTTCTTTGAAGGTCTGATAGAATTCTGCACTAAAACCATCTGGTCCTGTGCTCTTTTGGAAGACTTTCTATGACCCCTTCTATTTTTTTAGGGGTTATGGGACTGTCTAGATGACCTATTTGATTCTGATTTAATTTTGGTATTTGGTATCTGTTTAGAAAATTGTCCATTTCCTCCAGATTCTCCAGTTGTGTTGAGTAAAGACTTTTGTAATAGGATCTGATGATTTTTTTTTAATTTCCTCAGATTCTGTCATTATATCTCCCTTTTCATTTCTACTTTTGTTAATTTGGATACTGTCTCTGTGCCCTTTAGTTAGTCTGGCTAAGGGTTTATCAATCTTGTTGATTTTCTCAAAGAACCAGCTCCTGGTTTTACTGATTCTTTGTATGGGTCTCTTTGTTTCCACTTGATTGATTTCAGCCCTGAGTTTGATGATTTCCTGTCTTCTACTACTCCTGGGTGAATTAGCTTCTTTTTGTTCCAGGGCTTTCAGGTATGCTGTTAAGCTGCTAGCGTATGCTCTCTCCAGTTTCTTTTTGGAGGCACTCAGGGCTATGAGTCTTTCTCTTAGGGCTGCTTTCATTGTGTCCTATAGATTTGGGTAAGTTGTGCCTTCATTTTCATTAAATTCTAAAATGTCTTTGATTTCTTTCTTTATTCTTTGACCAAGATGTCATTGAGTAGAGTATTGTTCAGTTTCCATGTGTCTGTGGGCTTTCTGTTGTTTTTGTTGTTATTGAAGACCACTCTTACTCCATGGTGAGTGGGATGGGATTAGTTGGATCTTCTTATATTTGTTGAGGTCTGTCTTGTGACCAATTATATGGTCGATTTTGGAGAAAGTACCATGAGGTGCTGAAAAAAAGGTTTATTCTTTTGCTTTAGGATGAAATGTTTTATATACACACACACACACACACACACACACACACACACACACGTTAAATCCAATTGGTCCAAAGCTTCAATTAGTTTCACTGTGTCCCTGTTTAGTTTCTGTTTTCCTGATCTGTCCATTGAGGAGAGTGGAGTGTTGAAGTCACCCACAATTATTGTGTTAGGTGCAATGTGTGCTTTGAGCTTCAGTAAAATTTCTTTTATGAATGAGGGTGCCCTTGCATTTGGAGCATAGATGTTCAGAACTGAGAGTTCTTCTTGGTGGATTTTTCCTTTGATGAGCAAGAAGTGTCCTTCTGTGTCTCTTTTGATGACTTTAGGTTGAATGTCAATTTTATCTGATATTAGAATGGCTACTCCAGCTTGTTTCCTGAGACCATTTGCTTGTAAAATTGTCTTCCAGCCTTTTATTCTAAGGTAGTGTTTGTCTTTGACACTGAGGTGTTTTTCCTGTATGCAGCAAAGTGTAGGGTCCTGTTTGTGTATCCAGTCTGTTAGTCTATGTCTTTTTATTGGGGAATTGAGTCCACTGATGGTAAGAGATATTAACAAATAGTGATTATTACTTCCTGTCATTTTTGATGTTATTTTTTTATACTTGATAGGTTATCTTCTTTTGGGTTTGATGAAAGAAGGTTACTATCTTGCTTTTTCCTGGGTGTAGTTTCCCTCCTTGTATTGGTGTCCCCCCCCCATTATCCTTTGTAGGGCTGGGTTTGTGGAAAGATATTGTGTAAATTTGGTTTTGTCATGGAATATCTTGGTTTCTCCATCTATGGTGATTGAGAGTTTTGCTGGGTATAGTAGTTTTGGCTGGCATTGGTGTTCTCTTAGAGTCTGCATGGATCTTCTAGCTTTCATGGTCTCTGGTGAGAAGTCTGGTGTAATTCTGATAGGTCTTCCTTTATATGTTACTTGGCCTTCTTCTCTTACTGCCTTTATAAATATGGAACACGTCATGAATTTGGGAGTCATCCTTGCGCAGGGGCCATGCTAATCTTCTCTGTATCGTTCCAATTTTAGTCTATGTGCTGCCGAAGTGAGCACAAGGGTGCCATGATAAACTAGTAGGCAACAGGGAGTCACTCTAGAAAGCTCCAGTGAAGGGCTGGAGAGATGGCTCAGTGGTTAAGACTGCTCTTCCAGAGGTCCGGAGTTCAATTCCCAGAAACCACATGGTGGCTCACAACCATCTGTAATGGGATCTGATGCCTTCTTCTGGTGTGTGTGAAGACAGCTACAGTGTAGTGTACTCACATAAAACAAATAAATAAATCATAAAAAAGAATGCTCTAATACAGTTATTATTTCAGCTCTTACCTTCAAACCTGATGATCCTTAGTTTAGTCCTTGGTACCTACTTGATGGAAAAAGAACTCTTTCAAATTGTCTTTCAATCTATACACACCCTATCATAAAAGTTTTTGAAAAGAAGGGCTACAAGGTTATTTTCTTCTTAAATTTCTATACTATATTTACAGCAGCGAGTATATTTAATCATGAAAACTATTTCATAAAGTTATGTAATTAGAAAGGATTTTTAGCTTTAAAAAGCGGCTTATTTTTATTTTCTGAGTATGACTATTCCTATGCATGTGTACCATGTGTGCAGTGTCCAAGGCGGCCAGAAGAGGGCCCTGGATGCCCGGGAGCTGGAGTTACAGAAACTTGGGAGCCACCCCATGTGGGTGCTGGGAATCAAACTCGGGTTCTCTGCATCAGTAGTAAGTGCTCTCAACTGCTGAACTCTCTCTCCAGACCACAATTTTTAGCTTCATTTAGTAAAATTAATTTGCCGATCCTTGTAAAAAGAAATTCAAAAAGCAATTTTTGTGTTATTCTCTTAATTTCAGATGATTATTCAGTTGCGAATATTAACTTCTGAGCTGGGCATGGTGGTGCACATCTTTAATCCCAGAGGCAGGTGGATCCTGTGAGACCAGCCTGATCTACAAAGGGAGTCCCAGAGCCACATCTACCCCACCCCACCCCCACCCCGCACGCTGAATAGGGTGCGTTCTCTCGAACACGCCACAGAAACAGGTTCCGGTAACCCTAGCAGCATTCGCTCCACAGTCCTCTTGCCCACCTGCCACAGCACTCAGCCAATCTACCACCTCCTGTCCCAGGACGGTGCTACCACCCGCACCATGCCCTACCCATACCCAGCACTGACCCCGGAGCAGAAGAAGGAGCTGTTTGACATCGCTGGCCGAATTGTGGCTCCGGGCAAGGGCATCCTGGCTGCAGATGAGTCCACCGGAAGCATCGCCAAGCGGCTGCAATCCATTGGCACTGAGAACACCGAGGAGAACAGGCGCTTCTACCGTCAGCTGCTGCTGACTGCTGACGACCGCGTGAATCCCTGCATCGGGGGCGTGATCCTTTTCCACGAGACACTGTACCAGAAGACGGATGATGGACTTCCCTTCCCCCAAGTTATCAAGTCCAAGGGCGGTGTTGTGGGCATTAAGGTGGACAAGGGTGTGGTGCCCCTGGCAGGAACTGACGGCGAGACCACCACCCAAGGGCTGGATGATTTGTCTGGACGCTGTGCACAGTACAAGAAGGATGGAGCCGATTTTGCCAAATGGCGTTGCGTGCTGAAGATTGGGAAACACACCCCCTCAGCCCTCGCCATTATGGAAAATGCCAACGTTCTGGCCCGTTACGCTAGCATCTGCCAGCAGAATGGCATTGTACCCATAGTGGAGCCTGAAATCCTCCCTGATGGGGACCATGACTTGAAGCGCTGTCAGTATGTCACTGAGAAGGTATTGGCCGCTGTCTTCAAGGCTCTGAGCGACCACCATATCTACCTGGAAGGAACCTTGCTGAAGCCCAACATGGTCACCCCAGGCCATTCCTGCACTCAGAAATTTTCCAGTGAAGAGATCGCCATGGCAACTGTCACAGCACTTCGACGCACCGTGCCCCCAGCGGTCCCTGGAATCACTTTCCTGTCTGGAGGGCAGAGTGAGGAAGAGGCATCCATCAACCTCAATGCCATCAACAAGTGTCCCCTACTGAAGCCGTGGGCCTTGACCTTCTCCTATGGCCGAGCCCTGCAGGCCTCTGCCCTAAAGGCCTGGGGCGGGAAGAAGGAGAACATGAAGAGTGCCCAAGAGGAGTACATCAAGCGTGCCCTGGCCAACAGCCTCGCTTCTCAGGGAAAGTACACCCCGAGTGATCAGTCGGGGGCGGCAGCCAGCGAATCCCTCTTCATCTCTAACCACGCCTACTGAGCAGACGTCCTAAGGCTGTCCTCCAGCACCCCGGGTCCCTGCCTACCCACTTGCTCTTGAGGAGAGGCTCTCTCGCATCATTCTTGCTGCCCCCATGACTTTGGTGTGGTATTGTCTGTGAATGCTGACTCTGTCATCCCTTCCAGCCCGCTGCTAACCAACAACTATTTAAAGGGCATGAGAGGGGGGGGTGCTGCATCTGCCTCGTTCTCTTAAAGATTCGCTGGGTGTGGAGGTGGCAGGTATCACATTTTCAGGGTATGTCTGTAATACCGCTTCAAGCATCCCTGCTCCAGCAATCCCATGTGTTTTTTTAAAGTCTGCTTCAAACAGGTGTTTGTTAGTTTCTTTCTTTCTGTCTGGGAGCTACTGTAACCTTGAAAATTTGAACTGTTTGGTCAGTGAGCACTTGCCAAACCTTGAGTCTACATATCGGCAAATGTGCTTCTGTTTAACTATCTTTTTACAGTCATAAGAGAAATAAACATATAAAATAAACGCATCTCAATGCATAGCTGCGCAGGAGTACAGATGTTTTATTAATGAAAATGAATCCAGCTTTTGGTAAGTCATGGCGGCAATATAACATTTCATTGTTTGGTCCTGTGCTAGACAGTCCCTGCTGTTTCCACAAATTCCTGTAATGCTTAATGGACATCTGGAAGAATTCAGCCAATTAATCGAATTCACATAGGAGCGAGGCTAATGGCTGTCTGAAAGGCAGATTACATTAAATCAAACTTGCAATATGAATGAAAGCACTTAATCATACATGCAACATTCATTAGATGCGACACAGCAAGTGTTTTGATTACTTTAATGAAAGATCAGGTAAAGTGCGTCAGCTGAGCAGATTGAAAAGACAGCATGCTTACAAATGTTTGATTATGCCAAATATCAACAGAAACGGTGCCAGTAATTTATAGCAAAACATATTTGTGGGCGTCTAGAGCTGCTGAACTCCGGGAAATGCAGAGCCAGGGTGCAGAGCAGTGGTTAATATATGATAGAACTTTAGTGGGGTGTCAGGAAGAGACGGGAGTGTAGTCACTTAGAGACACAGGCTCCTTCACGCTGGGACTTGAAATCTCTATGAACCCCAATTTTATTTGTTCTAAGGATCTTTGGTGAAGAGTCGTAGGGAACACCCCGACTTCAAAGAGGACTCACCTCTGACAGCAGGCTTCAAACGCTCTTGGCAGGAGTCAAAATCTTAGTGCTCATACTTACAGCTGGCTTCTAGAGCCGTGAATATTTTTGACCATCCTTGCATTTTCTCAGACACACCCCACTAACATTCTAGAAAAGAAAATTTACAAAGGGTAATAATAATAGTGGATCTGTAAATTCTAGGATACCATAAAATACCATTTGTAACTTTTTTTTGTAGAAAATAAGGATAAAAGATATATAACATAAAGGATATATAATATTTTTAATGTATTACAGCTAATATAAGTGGTTTTTGGAGCAGGGTCTTAATTATATAGCCCAGGGTGGCCCTGAATTCCAAGTTTTCTCTTCTTTACCTTCCAAGAACTAGGATAAGTGTGTGCCGGTGTGTCCAGCTAATACATTTAGAATTAATTTTGTAATTAATAAGACTATAAGACAATGAAAACTGTCTTAGTCAGGGTTTCTATTCCTGCACAAACATCATGACCAAGAAGCAAGTTGGGGAGGAAAGGGTTTATTCAGCTTACTTTTCCACATTTGCTGTTCATCACCAAAGGAAGTCAGGACTGGAACTCAAGCAGGTCAGGAAGCAGGAACTGATGCAGAAGCCATGGAGGGATGTTTCGTACTGGCTTGCTTCCCCTGGCTTGCTCAGCCTGCTCTCTTATAGAACCCAAAAACATCAGCCCAGGGATGGCACCACCCACAAGGGGCTCTCCCCCCTTGATCACTAATTGAGAAAATGCCCCACAGTTGGATCTCATGGAGGCACTTCCCCAACTGAAGCTCCTTTCTCTGTGATAACTCTCAAGTTGACACACAAAACCAGCCAGTACAACAACTATATATGACTTTATTCTGCAGTGAATGCTAATATCAGCGAGGACTACCATTAGGCATGGTGAAAACCACTCTCTCCCTGGGAGCGAGCACAGGAGCGGAGCTGGCTTTTATGGCTTTAGTTTGATAGCAGTGGAATTCTGGGACAGAATGGCGCTGCCCCATCGCAGGTCTCCAATTCAAACTCACCTACACTGAAGCAAGGATTCCATTGCTTTGATACCAGGGAAGACACCAAGACAGGAAGATGGGAGTTGTGGCCACAGGCGTTCATGGTGCTCTATCCAGTAAACTATCACAGAGGAAAATGGAAGCAGCAGCAATCCCAAACAGAAGACCATCCCAACCCAGAGCACAGGCAAGCAGCAGGAGACAGAGACTTAGGAATCTTCTAAAGAAAAACACAGAGAAGCTAGAACATGAGAAAATTTGTATTTAAGCCATGTAGTTCACTTGATAAGACATATGACAAGATTCTTGAAAAGTCACTGTTCTAGAAGGAAGTCGTCTTTAGCCTATTCTGGCAGCTGCAACAAAGTATTATGGACCAGGTAGCTTCTGCACAACAGACAGCTATTATTTCTCATTGTGCTAGAAGGCGGGAAGTCCAAGATCAAAGCTCCCACAGGCTGTGTAATCTAGTGAGGGTTTGCATTCTGAATCTCAGATTGTGCCTCCCTTCTGTGTCTTCACTGGGGAAGGGTCGGGGTTCCCTGGGGTTTGCCCTGTGACCTCACCACCTGCCAAAGGCCTTGCTAACTAAAGCCACCCACCCCCTCAGGGTCCTGTGTCAGTGTATGAATTTTGGAGTCACTTGTATTAAGACCATTGAAAAACATTGCAGAAACGTGAGACTGCTATTGCAGTTTTCCTGAATTGCATATGCATTTACGGAAAGGGAAAGAAAAGGTAGCCATTATTTATCTACCCATCTAATGGTTCTTCTTCTACGGTCGTTCTCTGTTTCTTTCCTCTGAGACAGGGTCTCAGTCATGTTCCCAAGTTGACCTCAGCATACAACATATGTAACCAAGAATGACTTCAAATTCTGATTCTCTGGTCTCTACCTCCCGAATGCTGGGATTACAGCCATGCCTGTTTTATCCAGAATGGGGGATTAAACCTAACGGTTTGTACATGCTATTAATTAAGTAATCTAACCCCCAGATTTTATCTGAGATAAGGTCTCGTATATCTCAGGCTGCCCTGAACTTGCTTTATAGCAACTCTGGCTTTAAATTCTTGATCTTCTCGTCTCACCTCTGATCACTGGAATTACAGGTATGTACCGACACAACCTGGTGTATCTCGATCCCTCGTTCCCTAGGGGCTTATGGGTAGATAACCACACGCAGTCTCATGTAGGATTGCTTGCTTGAGCCTTCCTCAGACATTTAGTTAAGTAGCTTCAAGATGTCCGTGTTGTCGATCACTTCGCCGACTTAAGAGAAAAAATCCACAGCTAAGGATTATCCTAAATCAATTGCTTTACCCCAATTATTTGTGCAGTTTCTTATTGTGAAATACAGTGGCATAATTTTAGAATGTCAAATTATTACTACAATAATTATCTTAATTCACTGAAAGCCCACATTCTTCTCCCTGAGCAAGCCCCCCCCCCCGCCCCCATCTCTTGGACTAGATGACAAGAACCTGACAAACTGAATCTCTTTGCAGCATTAATTTTTTTTAAAAAAAGGTTTATTTTATTTATGAGCACACTGTAATTGTCTTTAGACACATCAGAAGAGGGCATCAGACCCCATTACAGATGGTTGTGAGCCACCATGTGGTTGCTGGGAATTGAACTCAGGACCTCTGGAAGAACAGTCAGTGCTCTTAACCTCTGAGCCATCTCTCCGGCCCTTGCAACTTTAATTTTAACACCACTCACTCTGGAGACCCCTCCTATGATACAACTTCAATTATCCCTATCAGCTTCCGGTCTTCCCATCTACCCACAGGAATCAGCCACAGGAAGAGAGTGCAGCTGTTTATAACCAGATCTAGGCTCTGCTCATTTCTCTACTTTCTTGACCACTTTGTTGAACTTGGCTGGTGACCAAAGGACTGTGATGTCTTCCTCTTTCCCAGATGGCTGTCCTGTGAGTGGGAAGTAATTCTACTCAGATTCAATGGTTTTACTTATTTAGTATTTCAGAGTTTGTTTTCTTTCTTTTAAGAATAAACTCTGTATGTATGATGTGAGTGTAGGCATGCATGTGCTGTGGTGTGCATGCATGTGCTGTGGTGTGCATGCATGTGCTGTGGTGTGCATGTATGTGCTGTGGTGTGCAGGCAGAGGTTAGAAGACAACTTTAAGCATCAGTCTTTACGCCATGAGACAGAGTCTCATGTTCTGTTTCACACACCTAACTATCTGGCATTGCAGATGCATGCTCCCACCCCCAGCTTCAAGTGAGTTCTGGGGATCTGAGCTTGGATGCCCACGATTGCATGAGTTTGCTCAGTAAACCATCTCTGAGCCTCTTAGTTTGTGGTTTGAAGATGGGACCATGCTATGTAGCCCAGGCTGGCCTTGAACTTATGGTGATCCTCCTGCCTTTGCCTTGTGCATACTGGTTATTTGCAGGTCCCCGTTCACTGTACCCGGTGTTATTATTCTCTGGTCAATGGTTGTTCACCCTCCAAACTATATTGGGCATGAGATAGGATAGGGAGGAAGGCGTCGTTTACCACCCCATCCTGCCTTCCCACCTCCAGTCTACCAGGTTTTCTCTACAGCGTTGAAGTGGAAACTTCTAGTTTTTTGGAAAGTTAGTTATGCCAAATGATGTTTGGCTGGGGCACACAGGTGAAGGATGTCTTGCTAAAGCAAACACATGAAAGACTGTTCTGAAGCAGACACAGGTGAAAGGATGACTTGGTATAGCAGACTTGTGAAAAGACCTAGGATGAAGGTGTATAACTATGACCCCCACGGGCAGCGAAGGACGAGCACTGAGCTGTGGTTTGGTTTGTTCCACCTCGCCCCTTATTCTTCACTGAAGACACACATGTATTGGTTTGCCTTACATAGCATTGTTGAGATCAACTTGTGATAACTCAGAAATGGAGAGAAATTCGCCCAAGAGCTGCTTGTGAGGTTCCTGTGGGAGTTGTCTCTTCTGCAGCCTCACCTCAGGCAGGTTGGTGAGCCTGGTAGTTTCTTCAGGATTCAACTACAGCTGCCTACAGTCTGCTTGCTGAAAGGGCTGGACTGTAGCTGCTGGTTCGCGCCTGGTGTCTGCCTGCCTAGAGGACCGGCCTGCAGCTGCTGAATCATATTTGGTGTTTACTATTGGTCTGTCCAAGAAGATCAAGCTCACTCCCAAAGAACTATTGCTGAACAGGTCCACTTCCCATATCCTGACACCTTTTTTCTTCCACTACCTCTTCTGGCTGGTGGGCTAGAGGAGAGGTTGAACTCTTATTAAAAGTGGATTACAAAAAATTTATGCCTATGCAGAGTCTCATTTTAATTTTTGTTAAGTTCACGTCCCTAGCACCTTTCTAGTGGTGATGATAAAGCCTTTTGTTGAGCTTCCCCACTGAGCCAGACAAGAGCTAACACATCTCCACGGCTTCCTTGAGAGGGATGGGGAAGAAGACTCAGAGGTTAAGCAAAGTTTCCCAGCCAGGATGAGAAGTCACATGTGTGTGGCTTCTAGTCAGCTTCTGTGTACTAAGCCTTCCTTGCATGCTGCATGTCTTTCCTCTGTCACTGTTGTCTTTTGCCTCAGGGGACTTTCTGAATTGTCTTAAGTTTTCTCAGTGTTTGAGACAGGGGCCCCAGAGTTGATCTCTGTGATCCTCCTGCCTCAGACTTTTAAATGCTGGGATTATAGGCATAAACCACATCTGACTAATCTGTAAGTTGTGTAGTATAATCGCTTATTGTTGTTGTTTTTATTTTTGTTTTTCGAGACAGGGTTTCTCTATGTAGCTCCTGCTGTCCTGGAACTTACTCTGTAGACCAGGCTGGCCTCGAACTCAGAAATCCACCTGCCTCTACCTCCCAAGTGCTGGGATTACAGTCGTGCGCCACCACCGCCCGGCAGTATAATCGCTTATTAACAATCACAGAGAGAAGAGCTCAGGCAGATTTTTACATGAATATCCATAAAAACTACTCACGTCAGCTCCCAGGAGTTTGCCAGGCGGCTCTTAAGACATGGGCTCCTTCGAGTTCAGAAACGGTGGGTGGAGAGACCATTAGACTGGGTTCCGTTTGGCTCAGAGACTTCTGCAGTGTGTGATCTAAGGAGGTCTACGGTTTTGTTTTACTTACTTGCCTGGAATCATCTAAGGAAGACTTAGTATGAGTAAAACATCGTGCTGGGGCACTTTGTGGAAAAGCACGCTCAGTTCCTTCACTCAATGAGGTCACAAGCTTAATCAACGCAAGCCTAGAGCCTAGTCCCAGCTTGAGGTGGGTCCCAGGCTTGAGGTGGAGCCCTGGCGATGTCCTCACAGAAAGCTGCGCTGGGAGCTGGGCCTGGGGATGCTCTTCAGGCCTGAGATTAAATCATCTTTAGGGGTTTAGTCACATAACAGTCCGAGGAATGATCTCGGATTCTGTGGCACTTAAACTACATGGGGTCATAAAGAAGCTGAAAAAAACAGAACTAAGCTTCAACATTTAATAACACAACATTTCTTCTCAACAGCCAAACAAAATAAATAAACAAAACAAAAAAACAAAAAACAAAACAAAACAAAACAAAACAAAAAAAAAAAAAAAAAAGGAAAACTTGAGTGGAGCCGGAAGGGCAGGTGACGAGGCAGTTTCGTTTCCATTAGCTCCCTCCTCAAAGGCTTTTAAAGTACTTTACAAAACATTGTGCCTCACCCTCTGTGAGAGGAGAGCGTTATTATCTCCAGAGAAAGGTGGAGGGAGGGAGGAACAAAGGTTTACTTCCTTTGTGCCAACTATTTTGTGGAGTATTTGAAATGAGCCTCGAAGCTAGAGGCGCGGGCGAGGAGGCTGGAAGAATTTGTAATGGATGGGGCACGGTTTCACGAGGCGAGGCGTGTAAGTGTCTAGAGACCGCGAATCCAGGCGATCTCCGTTCCCGGTGAAGTGCAGAGAAAGCTTTGGGCTGCTTCACCGCCTCCGCCCTTGCATTCTGCAAAGAGCAATTCCAGCGCCGGGAGACCCCCCCACTTGCAGCAAAGTCGCTCAGGAAAACTGCCGTGATTAGGATTCTCACACAACTGTCCAAAATGTGTCCGTGCTGTTCCTCTATGCACACAAGCTCTCTTAGGTAGGATATTAACCATTTGCGGGGCACAGTGCAGATTCCTGTGCACACACTCATGCATGTGAGTCCCCCCACGGCCTGAGTCCACTCCTGTTCCTTTCATCCCCTGTTCTCCTTGTTGGTTAATATACCATTTTTTTAAATGTGATTTGTTTCATGGAACTTCTATGAATGAATTGTACACATGAAAAAAACAGATGCGATAGCTTAATAAGAAAAACACTGCATTTTTATTTATTAAGAAAGTCTATAAAATCTAATTACATAGTAACTTCTTTTGAAGAGTCTCAGTCCCAATATTGCTGTTGAGAAACATGGCACACATGCTTCTTTGTATATATATTTGTTTTTATGTGCGTGTGTACCTGTCTTCATGTGTATATGCCACATGTGTGCAGTTGCCCACGCTGGCCAGAAGAGGGTGTTGACTCCCCTAGAACTTGAGTTGCGGGCAGTTGTGATCTGCCTGCCGAGGGTGCTGAGAACTGCACTCGGCCCTCGGGGCAGCGGCGAGCGCTCGTCAGTGTTGAGACATCGCCAGTCTGGATTGGAAATGCACATTATCTCCATTTTCCCCCTCCCACACCCACTCCCCAGAGTTTCTCTGTGTAGCCCTGACTGTCCTGGAACATGCTCTGTAGACCAGGCTCGGCTCTTTAACTCACAGAGATCAGACTACCTCTGGGATTAAAGGCATGCACGCACACCAACACTCAGCGACCAAATATATTTTTAAAAAGATGATGGTCTCACTCTGTTATCCAGGCTGGCTGGCCAATGTTCTAATGATCCTCCTGCCTCAGCCCTCTGAGTGGATGACCCTTGTGAGCATCTGATATGGACACACACACGCACACACACTATACATCTGTGTATCCACACCTATACATGTATGTACATGTATGTTTATATGCACTGTGGGGGGCAGTATTGGGTTGAACCTAGTTGCTCTTTTGTGCACAGCAAGCACCCCACCACTGAACTCCAGTCCTAGGCTGTTTTCCTTTCATTTCTTTCTTTAAAATGGTCTTCACACTCAAACAATACTGCATGCTTGCTCCATTCTAGGGAAACCAGGGCACAGTGGGAAGCCTGCTCAGGCCTGAGGTTGCTAGGCAATGCACTCCTCTCCCCGCCCCCTTCCCCTCCGGGGGGGTGGAGCTTAGAGGAAAGCCTGGGAGGCTCTGTGCCTTGACCTGGCCCAGATGCTGGAGTCCATTAGCTGGCTCTGAGATCCTCTCACGGGCATCCAGAGAAAGGAACACTGCTTTCTCCTCACGTTTGGCTGTGTGGAACCCCACAGGCCATCGCTTGAGAGAACCTTCTATACTGCTGTAGGCATGTTCACTCTGGAGTTTCTGGGGAGGAGACGTCCATGCTGAAATGTCCTCAGGTAGGCAGAGGACAGTTCTGTGACGGCCACGTCTGAGCCCTCCTGGCTGCTGGCACCCTGCTTGCATCTGCTTCCTCCTAGTGTCGGCCTCTGGGCAGGTGCCCTCCTGTGCCAGGGCTCTTTCTACCACGCTCTGTCTTTCGTTTTAGATTTAAAAAAAAATCTATTATTTGGCATTTATAAATATATTCCACACATTTATACAAGGTGTCTTGATCATATGCAACCTAATCCTCCCTCCCGCCCCCACCTCCCACCCTCTCCCCGTAACAGCCCGTCGGGTTCTATTAGACCAACTTGCATGTACAGGCGTGTGGTGCCATCCATTAGAGCCTTGGCCACCTCCGCTCGCCACCCCAGCCCACGAAATGACTCCTCCCCTAAGCTGAAACCTCCTCAGCTAGGGGTAGAACGTCGCTATCTCCTCCCCCATCGATCCAGAATGTCCTTTGGCTTGATCTTGCCCGAGCAGCCATGGCTGCAGTGTGGCGCCCGCCGAGTGCAGTGTGTAGTGCGCTCTCCCCTGGGTTTACGCTCTTTCTGCTCCTTTTCTGAAATGCTCTCTGAGCCTTGAGGGATTGGCAGAGATGTCTCACTCAGGGCTGAGCACCCAGTGCTTACATATTTTCAGGCCTGACCAGGCTTTCCCCCTGTGCCCTGGTTTCCCTAGTTACAAAATAAGTAGTCACTTGTTTCGACTTCGTTTGAGTCCCTGCAGTAACTACTACCCACTGCAAAAAGCTCCCTTCGCTAAGGTTGACAGCACGCCCGGCTGTAGGTGGTTTGACAATACATCTTTACATAATTTTAGCGGAGTACTGGAAGCTTTCATTCAGAAAATGAAGCTGTATTTCAATAAGTTGTTGCTGAGAGTAGGAATGAATGGATACACACACACACACACACACACACACACGCATTGGAGATATATATCCGTGTTTCATGTGCAGGTGTGCATGGAGGCTAGAAGTTTTCCTCAGTTATTTTCCACCTTATTTTTTTGGACATTTTTTAATTAAATTATTTTATTTATTTACATTCCAGACGTTGTCCCCTTTCTTGGTCCCCCCCTCCCCGAATTCTTCAGCCGAATCTCCCTTGCCCTTTGCTTCTGAGAGGGTGCTCCCCCCATCTCCACATCACCCCCCTCCCAGCGTCCCCCTTCCTTGGGCATCACGTTTCCACAGGATTAGGCACACCCTCTCCTGCTGGTTGGAGGTTTCGTCTCTGGGCGCTCTGAGGAGTCTGGATCAGTTGACACTGTTGTTCTTCCTATGGGACTGCAATTCCCTTCAGCTCCTTCAGTCCTTCCCCTAACTCTTCTACGGGGGTCTCCCACCTCAGTCCAATGGGTGGTTGTCAGTACTGTGTCTCTCTCAGTCAGGGGCTGGTAGGGCCTCTCAGTCAGCTCCTGTCTGCAAACACACCAAGGCATCAGTAATAGTGTCAGGGATTGGTGCCTGAGCATGGGATGGACCCCAAGTTGGACGGGTCACTGGATGGCCTTTCCTTCAGTCTCTGCTCCATTTTCATCCCTGCATTTCTTTTAGACAGAAATAATTCTGGGTCAGAAAGTTTGAAGATGGATGGGTGGCCTCCATCCATGCCTCAACTGGGGACCTTGCCCACCTGCTGGAGGGGGTCTCTTCAGGTTCCCTCTCCACACGCATTTCAGCTAATGTCATCCCCACTGAGTCCTGGGAACCTCTCACATCCCAGGTCTCTGGGACTTTCTGAAGGTTCCTCCCTGCCCCGCTCCAGCTCCCCCACCCGCTGCTGCTATACATTTCCATTTCTTCTCCTGGCCCCCTGGGCTTCTCTCCTGTCTCCCCCGCACCTGATTCTGCCCCCTTTCCCCCCTTCCCCTTTCCACACAGCTCCCTCCTTTCCTCTGCCTCTGAGACTATTTTGTTCCCCCTTCTAAGTGGGATTGAAGCATCCACATTTGGACATTCCTTCTTGTTAAGCTTCATCTGCTCTGTGAGTTGTATCATGGGTATTCTGTACTTTTTAGCTTATATCCACCTATCGGTGAGTACATACCATGCATGTCCTTTTGGGTCTGGGTTACCTTCCTCAGGATGATATTCTCTAGTTCCATCCATTTGCTTGCAAAATTCATGATGTCCCCATTTAAAATAGGTGAATAGCATTCTTTATATAAATGAAACACATTTTCTGTATCTATTCTTCGGTTGAGGGACATCTGGGTTGTTTCCAGTTTCTGGCTATTATGAATAAGGCTGCTATGAACATAGTGGAGCGTATGTCCTTGTGGTATGGTGCGGCATCTTTTGGGTGGGTGTATGTCCAGGAGTGGTATAGTTGGGTCTCAAGGTAGAACTATTTCCAATTTTCTGAGGAACCACCAGACTGATTTCCAGAGTGGTTGTACCAGCTTGCAATCCCACCAACAATGGAGGAGTGTTCCTCTTTCTCCACATCCTCTCCAGCATCTGCTGTCACTTGAATTTTTGGTCTTAGCCATTCTGATTGGTGTGAGATGTAATCTCAGGGTCTTTTTGATTTGCATTTCCCTGATGACTAAGGACATTGAACATTTTTTTAAGTTCTTCTTGGCCATTTGAGAGTCCTTTGTTGAGAATTCTCTGTTTAGCTCTGTACCCCATTTTTAATGGGGTTATTTGGGTTTTTTTTTTGGAGTTCCAGGATAGAAAAAACAATTCATAACAATAAGAACTTCCGGAGGAATCACCATCCCTCACCTCAAGATGTACTACAGAGTAATAGTGAAAAAAAAAAACCATAGTATTGGTACAATGACAGGCAGGTGGATCAATGGAATAGAATTGAAGACCCAGAAATAAATCCACACACCTATGGACACTTGATGTTTGACAAAGAAGCCAAAACCATACAATGGAAAAAAGAAAGCATCTTCAACAAATGGTGCTGGTTTAACTGGCAGTCTGCTTGTAGAAGAATGCAAATTGATCCATATTTATTACCTTGTACAAGGCTCAAATCCAAGTGGATTAAGAACCTCCACATAAAATCAGATACACTGAATCTAATAGAAGAGAAAGTGGGAAAGAGCCTTGAATGCATTGGCACAGGGGAAAATTTCCTGAACACTAATGGCTCAGGCTCTAAGATCAACAATTGATAAATGGGACCTCATGAAACTGAAAAGCTTCTGTAAGGCACTGTCAATAGGACAAAATAACAACCCACCAATTGGGAAAAGATCTTCACTAACCCCACATGTGCTAGAGGGCTGGTATCTAAAATATACAAAGAACTCAAGAAGTTAGGCTCCAGAAAATCTGCCTTATTCTTTAAGACAGGCTTTCTCACTGAAATAGGAGCTCACTGATTCGGCGAGGGCACCTGGTCAGCCAGCTGTATGTATGTATGCACGTGTCCCTGTGTGATTGTGCATGTGAGTTCAGGACCCACAGAGATCAGCAGAGCTTACTGGATCCTCTGAGGTTTGAGCCACAGTCAGTTGTGCCTGACACGGATGTTGGGAACTGTCCTCTAACCCAGCAGAAAGCATTCTTAACTGCTGAACTCTCTCTCCAGCTGGAATGATAAATAATTATAATGTACTTATATTCAATTTAATATTTATATACAATCAGTGTTATTGTTGAGGTTTTGAGATGAAGTCTCACTACGTAGGCCTGGCTCTCTTGGAACTCTTTATGTAGGCCAGGCTAGCTCCCATCTCACAGAGATCTGCCTCTGCCCCCGAATGCTGGCACCAAAGGCATGCGCCACCCTGCCCAGCCTGTCTGCTGCGCTAACAATCGCTCCTGCTCCACAAAACCGCAACCATCACGCCTTCGGGCTTTCTTAACGATTGACAACTCTGATATACAATGATATTCAGGCCAATATTCTAACTGCCTCTATGTAAAGTCTAGAGAAGTAGACAGGATAAAGGAAATGCAACCAACACATAATATTTATCCTTCCCTGTCCCACTAAACTTTCCAACAGAGAATGTCTTTCACTGAAAGAATCTTGGGTTGATATCTAATAGTAGAATATCAGGAAGCAAAAAAATATTATAATTGATACCATGAGTTATCATGTCTTTCATAAATAACAAATAAACAAAATAAGTAAATAGACAACTTCCCAGTGAGAGCAATGGTGCTCAGGTTTTCTCTTTCTTCCTTTCTTCCTTTCTTCCTTTCTTCCTTTCTTCCTTTCTTCCTTTCTTCCTTCCTTCCTTCCTTCCTTCCTTCCTTCCTTCCTTCCTTCTTTTCTTTTCTTTTTTTTTTTTTTGTGGTTTTTCGAGACAGGGTTTCTCTGTATAGCCCTGGCTGTCCTGGAACTCACTCTGTAGACCAGGCTGGCTTTCAACTCCGAGATCTGCCTGCCTCTGCCTCCCAAGTGCTGGGATTACAGGCGTGCGCCACCACTGCCCGGCTCAGGTTTTCTGAATTCTCCTTTTGTATGTTTCTCCTTGGGTTTTGGTCACCTTATTTTTGTTATGGAATGTTACTATTGATATAGAAACTTCAGCTACACACTTCTGGTAAAGGAGATAGTTTTCGTAAATAATGACTAGTTTTGTATTTATTCTGTCTCTCGCGGCTTGCTTGACTCTTCCCACAAGTAGCTGTCCCCCGGGTGGATTGCAGTGGGTCCCACAAAGCTTCACACACACCTAGTGGGGACATTGTCCCTTGGCTGGATTTTAAAATTGTTGTAAGCATTTCCAGCAACAACCCTAGAGCGTTGCGGAGCTCCCACAGCAGCTCAAGGATGAAGTTAAGATAGCAACACTGGGGGCTGGAGAGCTGGAGAGCTGGCTCAGCGGTTAAGAGCACTGACTGCTCTTCCAGAGGTCCTGAGTTCAAATCCCAGCAACCACATGGTGGCTCATTAACCATCTATAATGAGATCTGGTGCCCTCTTGTGACTTGCAGGCATACATGCAAGCTGTATTCATAATAAATCACAGGCGGGCGGTGGTGGGTCACGCTTTTAATACCAGCACTTGGGAGGCAGAGGAAGGCGGATTTCTGAGTTCGAGGAGGCCAGCCTGATCTACAGAGTGAGTTCCAGGACAGCTGGAGCTACACAGAGAAACCCTGTCTCAAAAAACAAACAAACAAACAAACAAACAAACAAACAAACAAAAACCCCCCAAAAGACGGCAACACAGAAGGGAGGCGGAAGTTCTCTCCTTTTCCGGAAACACACTTTGCACATGCGTAGACTTCGTCAGCTGATACCTCTCTTGATTGCACATTTTAGACCAATTCCACCTGTGACGATCGGCTATAGACTTCAAAGGCCATCATCTGTAAGTGAAATCACGTCAACAATCTTATCACATTTTTGGGTGTGGTCTTATGCTTGTTTACTTTGATTTTCTTTGTTTTTGAGACAAGATTTCACTGTGTATTTTGGCTGTCTTGGAACTCGTTATGCAGACCAGCCTGGCCTTGAATTCTCAGAGACTTGATTGCTTCTGCCCCCTGGATGCTGGATTAGAGGTGTGCATCACTGAGTCTAGAATATTTGGTTATCTTAACATAAAAAGAGCCTATCCTCATGTGTGTGTGTGTGTGTGTGTGTGTGTAAAAGACAGAGACTTGCTATTTAAGCTAGACTGGCCTTGAATTTACTATGTTCTGGTTATACTTAAACTCAATCATCCTGCTTTAGCCTCCCAAGTACTAGGATTGCAGGCATGCAATCCACCACACTGGACACACCCATAATTTTTATTGGATGAAATACAATGACCACTCTTCTGTAGCTCAAGCTATAATAACATTTCACCATAAGATAATGTCTAACGTATCCCATTATTAGTTTCTGATATAAAATTCAATTTCAAGTAAATGTTATCATTTACCAAGAAATCTAGTAGTATGCATTAAAAGCATATATAAAGGAAGATGTTTTTGTTTTTGTTTTTCTGTTTTCTGTCAGTGCAGTAAAACACTACTTTATGCTATCTAGTACCATGGTTTATGTTAGAATGTTTCCAAATGAAACTGTGGCATGGGTGGAGCACATAGTTTCAGCCGGTCAGATGCAAACCTTTTGAAAACTGGGCTTGATTGGCTGAGACACTTGCCTGCTTGTTGCACGGAACACTTTGTTAAGTGAAAGGAAGAATAATGTCTCCAATTGAAAAACAGAGAGAGTTTGGGGCTGGGAGAATGTAATTGCCCAAGTTAGAGCGGGCCAAATTGATCTGAAATCATTTAGATATAACAACGCGATGGGCAGCGGGCAGCATTTGTTCATGAAGACAGATAATGTCAGGCAAATCCGATTTGTTTGGTCTTATAAAATTACTCAACAAGTTGGTGGGTGCAGAAAACTCCACGGACAAACATATATCTAAACGTTTGTAAAAGCCTTTGATGTGGGTCTGCATGGGATGAGAGTAATTGAGTGCTGGGAAGATGCTGCCCAGACAGCAAAGCAACTGCGTGCCCATCAGATTTAAGCCAGAACAATCATAAAACAGATCATAATGTCTAACCAATATATTTGATACAGACAATAAAAAGGGCCAGTATCTTTGCAGATCAACACGGTAAGGAGGTATGAAAATGATTTAGTCCGCTTACACCAGCTCGTTCTTTCTTGGGGAGGTGCACACGTGAGAGGCTGGTCTAGAATGCCTCACGGCCCAACCCAAACGAGCTACGTCTTCATCCTCCACTAAAAGTCGCAGAATTTGGAATCTGTGGTTGTCTGCAAAGGCATTATGATAGAGCACCATAAGTCTAGATGGTTTCTTAAAATACAGTAAAGTTGAGCAAAAATCTTATTTACATAAATTCCCTAGTAGATTTTTAAGAGCTAAAGGGTACTTTATAAGCAAATAACCATAGTAATTGTCATACTTTGTGTGTGTGTATGTGTGTGTGTGTGTGTGTGTGTGTGTGTGTGTGTGTGTGAGAGAGAGAGAGAGAGAGAGAGAGAGAGAGAATCAGCAAATAATTAGAAATTATAAAAAGGGGGATAAGGAGGAAAGTGGAATTCATTTGGGTTGTTTTATTTACTGTTTTGTATATATTCTATGTATAGCTTCAGGGGTGGCTCCTAACCAGTCAGAAAAGAGGCAGGACCTCAGAACTAAACCCCAGTCCCGAGAGCCCCCCATGGTGGACCTTTAGGTTGAGTTGGAGGGGATGGGAGGGTGGGAGGGTTTGACTGAGGCTGGAGGAGGAGGAGGAGGAGGAGGAGGAGGAGGAGGAGGAGGAGGAGAAGGAGGAGGAGGAGGAGGAGGAAGAGAGAGGGAGAGGGAGTGGGAGAGAGAGAAACAGAGAGGGAGAGGGAGAGGAAGAGGGAGAGGGAGAGGGAGAGAGAGAGAGAGAGAGAGAGAGAGAGAGAGAGAGAGAGTAATGGAAAGCCTTCTCTAACTGCTAGCATGCCTTGACTAGCGTGCATGGGGCTGGGAGTTCGATTCCCAGAACAAAAGAGAGTGAATTAGAAAGATCAGGCATATACCCAGAGGATTTCCCCAGCATGCAATAAGGACACATGCTCCACTATGTTCATAGCAGCCCTATTTATAATAGCCAGAAGCTGGAAATAACCCAGATGTCCCTCAACGGAGGAATGGATACAAAAAATGTGGTATATATACACAATGGGGTACTATTCAGCCATTAGAAACAACGAATTCGTGAAATTCTTAGACAAATGGATAGAGTTGAAGAACATCATCCTAAGTGAGGTAACTCAGTCTCAAAAGAACACTCATGGTATGCACTCACTGATAAGTGGATATTAGCCCAGAAACTTGGAATACCCAAGACACAATCCACATATCAAATGATGTCCAAGAAGAAGGAAGGAGTGGCCCCTGGTTCTGGAAAGGCTCAGTGCATCAGAGTAGGGGAATACCAGAACAGGGAAATGGAAAGGGGTGGATTGGGGAAACAGGGGGAGGGAAGAGGACTTATGGGACTTTCAGGGAGGGGGGGCTAGGAAAGGAGAAATCATTTGAAATGTAAATAAAGAATATATCGAATAAAAAAAAAGAAAGATTGCTTTAACAAATCATAGGACATTGGATTACATCAGTACTAGATGCAACGCTTATGTGAAGACAGATATATTTTTAGCTTATCTAGTTGGTAATTTTTCTCAGTAAGTGATAGAACATAACGGAAGAAGTAGGGGAAGTGGTGCTTTTGTGCCTGCAGATCAGCATTGAATAGGCACACTCATTCTGAAGGATGGTGTGCAGTATTTAGTAAAAACTTGGAAGGTGCCTCAGTTAGTATTCCTTAGATAAACCTCCCGGCGAATCGGAAACTGCTGGCAGCGGCGGCGTGGCTCGGCAGCTTCTTGCTGCTCTTGCAGAGGACCTGGGTTTGGTTTCCAGCTTCCACATCTCACAGCCATCTACAGCTCCAGGTCTGACACCTCTTCTGATGTCCTCGGGCCCTGCACACACATCCTACCATTCATACATGCAGGCAGGACCATCACACAGAAAAGAAAAAAGCCGGTTGCAAAGCATCCTTTAAGGCATTGTTGTTGTTGTTGTTGTTGTTGTTGTTGTTATTATTATTATTATTATTAGTGTGTGTGTGTGTGTGTGTGTGCACACGTGTGCACGCCATGCACTTGAGAAGTTATGCATGTACCAGTGTGGAGGTCAGAGGTGGAGTGTGGAAGTCATTTCTCTTCTTCCATTATGGGCCCCGAGGAATTGAATTCATGTTATTCATGTCATCAGGCTTGGTGGTGAGCACTTTAACCCACTAAACCTAAACCACATTGCTGACCCCGGAATTTATTTATTTATTTATTTATTTATTTATTTATTTGTATGTATGTATGTATGATTGTTCTGTGTACATATACGATGCAGGCCAGAAGAGGCCATTGGATCCTATTATAGATGGTTGTGAACAGTAGACAGTTCTCTTAACCACGGAGCCGTCTCTCCAGCCCCTGACCCTGGATTTTAAAGTGTCTCTTTTCTTTTTAATCTGCTGTAGCTCTTGGTGCAGGCGCAGCTCAGCTCTTCCTGTCTACCCTCTTAGCTTCCTCTCAAGCCTTTCTTCACTCCTTTGTGTCAGCTGCAGATCCTCTAGATTTCCTGGAAATACTTTTTACCAGACACACCCACTTCCTCCCAGTGCCCAGGCCAGATCGATTGGGACTCAGGTAAATAATTGTCACTATCTTTCCTGTTCTCCATTATGATCTCTCCAGACTTTACTCTTAGTCCTGTAGCGGCCAGCTTTCAGAAGCCCCTCCTTGCACGCTAACCCCATTCCCGTGGGACTCTGCCTCTGAGTGAGGACCTTGGTACCCCTAGCTCTTTCTGGTGGCCCCTCTCAGCGTTTCCTCCTAACTCACCCTCATTCCTTTCTGTCACCGATGCCCCACAGAAGCAGGCTCTACCAGAATCCCACAGCTACCTCATTTGCTAAAGATCCAGAGAGGGCAATAACAACCAAAGAATGGAACACCCACCCAACACAGACAAGACCAGACATTGACATTAAGATACACCTCAAACATCATCCAGATGCCTAGGTCTCAGAGCAAAAACATGACCATGACCAGCCAAGACGATATGCTTCCTCCAGAAGCCAGCAACCCTATTGCAGTGGGCCCTGAGAAACATAGCTGAAGCACAAGACAAAGACTTTGAAATAGCAATTATAGATACGTTTGAGGATCTTAAAGAGTATATGAGCAAATTCATTAGCTATCTGTGAAAATCTGAAAATATAAAAAAACCGAGTTGAATGAAATAATGAAAATAATGCAACAATGAAAGTAAACTTTAACAAAAAAAATTGTCTTAGTAAGGAAACTCCATACTGAAATAAAACTGCAAATGAAAAATGTAGAATGGCAAACAAAATCTTCAGAGGTAAGCCTCACCAACAGAGTATAAAACATGTGAGAGAGAATAGCAGGCATTGAAGACAATGTAGAAGAAATAGACACTTTAGTCAAAGAAAATGCCAAATTCAAAACATTCCAGACACAAAATGTCCAGGAAATCTAGAACACTATGGAAAGACCAAATCTATGAATGATAAAGATAGAAGAAGGAGAAACCCAGGTAAAAGGCACAGAAAATATTTTTAATGGAATCATAGAAGACAATTTCCCCAATCTAAAAAGATGCACCTATCAAGGTACAGGAAGTATACAGAACTAAACAAAATCAACAGGACTAGAAAAAAAACATCCCTGGCACCAGGGAACCAGGAGGCTCCACAGCCTTCAGTGCACAGCCCGCCAGGAGAGAGGGATCTCCCAGCAGCGCTTTCACTTCTGAGCAAGGAGGTGAGCTTTCCACCTTCTCTCTGGAGGGGAACAGCTAGGAGTGCACATGGCATACTTCTGGCTGCCATTTGCACCAGGGAGCCAGGCCACTCCACATCCTTTGGTGCATAGCCTGCCAGGGAAGAGGGATCTCCCAGGAGTATGGACACAAGCTTACAGGCCCACAGGAGAGACAAGCTCCAGTCAGAGACAGGAAGACCAACTAACACCAGAGATAACCAGATGGCAAAAGACAAGGGCAAGAACCTTACCAACAGAAACCAAGGCTACTTGGCAACATCAGAACCCAGTTTTCCAACCACAGCATGTCCTGGTTACCTCAACACACTGGAAAAGCAAGAGTTGGATTTAAAATTGTATCTCATAATGCTGATAGAGAACTTCAAGAAGGACATAAATAACTCCCTTAAAGAAATATAGGAGAACATGGGTTAACAAGCAAAAGCCCTTAAAGAGGAAACACAAAAATCCCTTCAAGGAATACAGGAAAACACAAACAAGTGAAGGAACTGAACAAAACCATCCAGGATCAAAAAATGGAAGTAGAAATAATGAAGAAATCACAAAAGGAGACAACTCTAGAGATAGAAAACTTTAGAAAGGGGGCTCCTCGCCGCCATCTTTGCTCCCGGGTAGCTAGGACAAGTGGCCCCAGGTACTGAGATATCCTGAGTTTCAGATCTCTGGGGACTCAGACCGCCGGCAGCTACCTGAGCATAGGACCTGGGCAGATTGGCGGTTTGTCTGTGTGCCAACCAGGTGTGAGTCCTGTGCCCTGTGGCTGGCATTTGTGTTCTCTTAGAGTCTGCATGAGATCTGCCCAGGATCTTCTAGCTTTTATGGTCTCGGGTGAGAAGTCTGCTGTAATTCTGATAGGTCTTCCTTTATATGTTCTTTGGTCTTTTTCTCTTACTGCCTTTAATATTCTTTCTTTGTTTAGTACATTTGGGGTTTTGATTATTATGTGACGGGAGGTATTTCTGTTCTTGTCCAGTCTGTTTGGAGTTCTGTAGGCTTCTTGTAAATTCATGGGCATCTCTCTCTTTAGGTTAGGGAAGTTTTCTTCCATAATTTTGTTGAAGATATTTGCTGGCCCTTTAAGTTGTAAATCTTTACTCTCATCTATACCTGTAATCCTTAGGTTTGGTCTTCTCATTGTGTCCTGGATTTCCTGGATGTTTTGGGTTACAAGCTTTTTGCATTTTGCATTTTCTTTGACTGTTGAGTCCATGGTTGCTATGGTATCTTCAGCATCTGAGAATCTTTCTTCTATCTCTTGTATTCTGTTGTTGATATTTGCATCTCTGGCCCCTGATTTCTTCCCAAGGTTTTCTATCTCCAAAGTTGTTTCTCTTTGCTATTTCTTAGTTGTTTCTACTTCTGTTTTTAGATCCTGGATAGTTTTGCTCATTTTCTTCTCTTGTTTGTTTCTTTTTTCTTGTAATTCTTTAAGAGATTTTTTTGTGTTTCCTCTTTCATGACTTCTGCTTGTTGACCGAAGTTCTCCTGTATTTCTTCAAGTTACTTTTGCATTTCCTCTTTATTGGTTTCTATCTTTTGACCCATATTCTCCTGAATTTCTTTAAGTGATTTTTGTGTTTCCCTTGTAAAGGCTTCTACCCTTTGATCCATTTTCTCCTGTATATCTTTAAGAGATTTAATTACGTCCTTCTTGTGTTCCTTTAACAGCATCAGGACCAGTGCTTTTAAATCCAAATCTTGTTTTTCTGGTGTGTTGGGGTATCCAGGACTTGCTGTTTTTGGATAATTGGGTTCAGATGCTGCCATATTGCCTTGATTTCTGTTAGTAACATTCCTATGTTTGCCTCTTGCCATCTGGTTATCTTTGGCGTTAGTTGGTCTTGTTGTCACTGGCTGGTGCTTGAACCCCTCTGAGCCCATAAGGCTATTTCCCCACCACTGGATGACTGGGTTTCCCCTGGCATAGATAGCTGATATGCTGCCCTCCTCTTGGGTGCTGTTGGAGCCCTGGTGCATCTTGCCCCAAGCAATGCTATACTCGGATTGTCTCTGTGAACCTGGTGCTGCCGATCTGCTCTGTCAGGGAGCGAAGATGGCAGATGCTGCAGGGACCTTTTCCACTCTGCAGGGCAAATGACCCCTGACATGGCTGGCACACAGAGAGCCCGAAGAGCTGCTCAGGCCCTGGGTGCAGGCAAAAGCCTGACAGGCTGAGACCCAAGCGGTGTTAGACTTCAGCTATGTCTGCATACCTGGAGCTGTCTGTTAGATTTGTTTGGTGTCCGGGAGCCAAGATGGCGGAGGGCCCCTCCAAGTGCCCCTACTCTAAGATTTAATCTTACACCATGCAGAATGACCAAGATCAATAACAGAAATGACAGTACATCTTGTGAAGATGTTGAAAAGGGGAATGCTTATTCATTATTAGGGGAGTGCAAATTTGCACAACCACTATGGAAATCAACTTCTCTGTTCCTTAGGAGCCTGGGGATTGATGGACCTCAAGATCCAGCTATAGCACTCATGGGCATATACCCAAAGGTCTCTACTCCCACTACAGAGACACTAGCTCAACCATTGTCATTGCTTTTCTTTTCATAATAGCCAGAAACTGAAAACAACCCAGATGTCGATTGACTGCTGAATGAATAGGGAAAATGTCATATACTTTCTCAACTGAATATTGTTCAGCTCCTAGAAAAAGTGAAATCATGAAATTTATGGTAAATGGATATAGCTAGGAAAAAAAAACCATCCCACAAGAGTTAAGCCAGACCCCAAAAGACAAATATTGTTTGTTTTCTCAATGAGGACGTTACTTCTCAGGCCTTCAAATATGTGTGCTACGATTTGAATAAGCACAGAGGCTAGGTACCTGGGAAGGCAGTAGGCGAGGCGTGTGTGCAGGAGAGGAGGTGGGAAGGTGATGAGAGTCAGAGGTGATGGACAGGTGTAAGGAAACAGCAGGCCTGGTGCTCACGTGAACTCACAGACCGTGGGGGCACACACCAGGCCTGCGCAGGCTCAAGCCAGATGGGGTCTTAGCACTGAGAGGGGTGAGTAGCTATGGAGTGACACTCTCCCCCAAAGGGCTGATACCCACTAGCAGGGGAAAACTAGTTTTCTCCATGGAGTGTCACTGGGTAAATTATCCACACCTCAGGTCAGGCCCAAATGCCCAGGAGTAGGTGCTCAATACAAAATGAACTCAATAATATTTTTGTTGATTTTTTTTCTTTTGCCTCATTTTGCTTTGTTTGGGCATTTTGTCATTGATGTTTTTGCTTGTTTATTTTATCTTTGGTATGCTTGTTGTTGTTGTTGTTGTTGTTGTTGTTGTTGTATGAAGTTTCTGGGCCAGAGTGAAGAGATAGCAGCCTGCGGAGGTCGGCGCTGCTCTGCCGGATGGACTCTCCCCACTGGTGAGAATTAGAAGACCTGTCTTGATAGATGTGCAGGACAAGAGAGACGAAGCAGAGACTAGGGCTCAGGTAAGAGAGGCAGTCCGACACAAGATTTCCCCTCACAAGACGCTGGGAGCCAAGCCCTTCAGTATCTATTGGCCTAGTCAGATTGCCTTCTACTGCGTCTCAAGCCTTGAACTCAGATGAAAGAATTCCGGCTTGCAGAGTCCAGCAGATGCAAGTTCAGATACCCTGTGAAGTGAGATACTGGCCTGGGCCTAAAATCATTGTAGAAACGAAGTTCCCTTACGAAGTTAATGACATAAACAAGGAAACCAACTCCAGCCAACAGTGACCCCAAAAGACAGGCGAGTCGGAGCCGTGAGGACTCCAGACACTGGGCTCTGCAGCGTAACACTAAGATAATACGAGTGGAAGCTGCTGCTCAGCTGCAGAAGGCGGGGCTTGCCACTCAGGCTGGACCCTCTGCATTCCGTCCTGGATCCCACGTGAAGATGCGGTGGGGGGGGGCTGACCAGACCCTACAAAGTTGTCTTCTGTCTTCCACACACATGCTGTGTTGTATGTGCTCCCGTCTCCCCTCTCTCTCACACACAAATAGACAATAAAGTTTTAAACATTTAAAAGATAAGGAAATAGTAATGAACATTATGTTTACCTTTTTATTTTCACGCAGCACCGGGGCTTGAACCCAAGGTATCATGCATCCGAAGCACTACCATTGAACTCCAGCTCCAGCTTGAGTTTGTTTAACGACATAAAAGACCAGGGCCAGTGCAAGGACTCAGTGGGTAGAAATGCCTGCTGCCGAGCCCGGAGGTCTGTGCTCCGTCCCCAGAGCCCGCATGGTAGGAGAGAGCTGACTCCCCAGGCTGTCCTCTGACCTCTCATGTGTACTGTGGCATGTGTGAGGCACGTGTGAATACACACACACACACACACACACACACACACAGTCATAAAGTGAAAAATAGAAAATACACGAAAGGTTTTAAAAGAAAGAAAGGAAGGGAAGAAGGGAAGGAGGGAAGGAGGGAGGGAGGGAAGGGGGATGAGAGAGAGAGAGAGAGAGAGAGAGAGAGAGAGAGAGAGAGAGAAACTGCTGGATTAGACAGACAGATCATACAAGCCAAAAGAAGGCACAGAAGAGCCAGCCTCTCTCGGGTTGCCATCATGGACCTCAGTGACGGTCTGGAAGACAGCCTATGCTGAGTCGAGCCACACTGTGACAGCAAGTGGCTGGACGAGTAAGTGGAATTACACATGCACAAAGAATACAAAATGTGCCGGACAGTTCACAGCGTCAGACTGCCAGGCTCTTGGTCGTTAGGAGTCAGGATCTCGTGTACCCCAAGCTGGTCTCAGAGTTGATATATAGACAGGGGTGACTTCCACTTGCTCAGTGTCAGGTGTGTCGCCACGCCTGGCTTTAAAAGATGCAGTCTTTAGAGAACCCGCTGTGATTGCTAAAGCTGTCACTCTAGGATGCATTTTAAGATTGACATTGTCAAATAACAAAGATTTAAGAAGTACTTCAACATGTACTAATGGTGATTTGAAGTGCTGTGAGATTCATTATCTGATGTAAAATTGGAGGGATTATTTCTTAACAGTCAGATTTAAGCCTGTCTGTGTCAATGTACCAAGTGGGATTTTTTTTTTTTTTTGCATGATTTCTATGGACTCAAATTTCAATACCTATTATTTGGTTAAATAGCACATCTTACAACAGCACAATTCAACTCTTGGTCACACAGTGGGTCAGCCGTCAACTGCACGCAGTGCTAATTCACCCCAGGCAGATGCCGGGGGTGCCTCGTGATCGGTGCCTGGTCGCGGAGCTCAGCCCCTGTGCCTCTGTCGAATGCTCACAGCAAGGCTTATCGCTGTGATCTTTCCCTGTCACCCACGTGACTTCTTACAAAAGTAGAGAGAATTGAACAGAAGGAAGTGGCCAGCAGAGACGCAGGGCCGCAAAGCAGTGAAAAGGCGTGCCACCATGGGCTCGGACTGGAATAAGGCGGGGCGGTGCGACAGAGGGCTGGCTGTGGGCGTTGGCACTGCCGCTGCTTCAGAGGAACTTGGTGAAGGCAAGTGATCCCCGCCAAGGAGGAGAGGGTTGTGACAAAAAGTGCGAATCTGTCCCCAAAGAGGGAAAACTCCACATTAAAGGATATGTCATGAATACAGAAATATTTTACAAAGCCCAACCCATCACAATAGAAGCGGATCTAAATTTAAAGGGAGTTGAACCAGTCACCTTGACACAGCAAAGGTGTGTGGGGACAAATACTACTTAAAGGGCAAAGTGCTACTCACATACACCACTGTTTTCATTTTCAGTGTGTATGTGGTTTGCGTGTGTGTGTGTGTGTGTGTGTGTGTGTGTGTGTGTATGCACGGGCGTATGGGTTTGTGCAGCCCTGGGGTAGATGTCACTAATCACCCTGGAGCACTCATTGAATCTGGTTCTCGCTATCAACCCCAGAGCTTTCTCTCTGGGTTATGGGCTGGCATGACAGGCCTCCCATGCGGGCTGCCAGCCATTTAGGTTCTGGGGATCTGAGCTCCAGTCGGACACTTACACCACGGAGCTACCTGCTCAGCCTCTCAAACTGCTCTTGATTTTGACAGTAAAATAAAAACCCCAGTTCTCAGTGTATGTGCTTTCATTTTCCTGTGTGTTAATAACGGACAGTTGGAATCCCATTTAAAGTGTTTTAACAGGACTTTAAAGGTCACAGAAGAACCCTGATTTCCCTCACAACCCAATATTAAAAACAGCTAGGATAAAGGCGCACCACTTTCAGAAGAGCAGGAGCTGCTGCGCTCACCTTTTCTCTGATATAAGCAGCGCGGTGGTGATAGCATTATGCTAAAGAAAGCCCCCGGAAGACGTGCTCAGTGGGCATGCGCACATGCTGCTCTTGTAGATGCCCCCGGCACCCAGGAAATGCCTGTAACTCTAGCTTCAAGGGATCAGAAATCCTCCTCTAGCCTCTGTGGGTACCTGCCCTCCTACCCCAGACATACACACTCGTAATTAAAAACAAAATAAATCTTAAGCTAGGTAATCACAGCCAACCACTGAGCCCAGGGACCCCCAATGAAAGAGTTAGGGGAAGGACTGAAGGAACCAAAGGAGATTGCAACTCCATAGGAACAACAACAGTATCAACCAACTGGACCCTTTAGAGCTCCCAGGGCCTAAACCACCAACCCAAGAGTACACATGGGCCAGACCATGGCTCCTGCTGCTTAAGTAGCAGAGGACGGCCTTATCTGGCAATAGTGGGTGGGGAGGTGCTTGGTCCTGTGGAGCCTTGATGCCCCAGAGAAAGGGGATGCTAGAGGGGTGAGGTGGGGTGTGTGTGTGGAGGAACACCCTCTTAGAGGCAAAGGGGAGGGGCATGGAGTGGGGGAATTGTAGAGGGGAGACTGGGAAGGGGGATAACATTTGAAATGTAAGCAAATAAAATGATTAATAAATAAAAAACAAAAGTTTTAATAGCGAAAATAAGGCATTTCAGGGGCAATGAGCTGACTCAGTGGGTCAGTTGATCCTGGGATCTACATGGTAGAGTGCAAGAACTGACTCTCATAAATTGTCTTTTGGCCAGCACACATTCACAACCAAGCAAACAATGTAAGAGCTGATTGTTAAAAAGAACACATTTCAGATTTACTACAGTTGGTGTACACATATGTAAACGTATATAAATAAATTAAACCTGTTTTGCTTTGGAGATGATCCTAAGCCTGCCTTGAACCTGATGAATAGCTGAGAAGGACCTTGTGCTTTTTTGTTTTAAAGATTCATTTTTTGTACATGTAATTCTGGGCGCTTTTCTCTGCCCTCTTTGTTACCCAGGAAAGACATGGAAACCTGGTGTTTTTATTAACAAGCTGCTAGACTAACAGCTGGGCAGATCCTGTGCTGGGCTGACCTGACTGTGCTGGCCCGGCCTATTTCCTAGCCACTTCCCAGCCACTTCCTAGTCATGTGGCATTGCTGCCATCTTGGTTTTGCCCTGGCTGTTCCTGTTCCATCTGTCTTCTCCTCACAGAGACCTCATGGCGAATCCTCTCCTTAGGGAGACCTCATGGTCAATCCCCCTCTCTCTGGTCTCCACCAGAACCCCTCACTGGGATCAGACGGCTTACCCTATTCTCTCCTGCCCAGCTATTGGTTGATTAGCACTTTATTAACCAATCAGAGGTGATGGAAAACAATCTTTACACATCATTGAGATGGAGGTGCTTGACAATGCTTCTGTCCCGTCTGCAACCAAACGTCCAGACACAGTGATCAGCATCTGGATACACAGAGCACAAAGCCATCCCCCAACATTTTTTTTTTATTTTTAATTATGTGTCTGTATGCACATGAGTGCAGGTGCCCATGGCAAGACAGGGGTATTGGCTGTCCTGGAGTTGGTTCTAGGCTGTGAGCCACCTGATGTGGGTGCTGGGAACTGAACCCAGGTCCTCTGCAGGAACAGCCAGTAGTATCCATTGAACCATGTCCTCGACTTTTAAAACACAATATTAAAGCACACAGCTACAGAAGCACGAGTCAAGAAAGAGTGAGTAGAATTCAGGTGTCTGATGTCCTTTTATTATCAAAGAAGAATTTGCTTCATTAAAATGTTACATACTTCTAAGAACAAGAAAGGACCATGAGTGTAGGGTTTAAACTAGTTAAGAGTCACTGATGAATTAGAACTGGACATCGCTTTTAACAAGGAACAAAGAGGAAAGAAAAAGAGATGTAATTGATCAAATGCAAAGGCTTTAAGGGAGATGGCAGATTTCATTTCAAATATAATAGCAATTAAGCACAGGAAGGGGGCTGAACATTCAGTTATGTTAAAACCATCACTAGCTACTTAATAGAGACTGCTATTAGTTGGACTTATTGAAGACATAATGAAAAAGATAAAAAAATGAAGATATATACATTGGAGACAACCCCCAAAAGATGGTGACATGGCTCCCAAATGAACCAACCAACCAACCAACCAACCATCAACCAACCAACCAACCAACCATCAACCAACCAACAATCAACCAACCAACCAACCAACCATCAACCAACCAACCAACCAACCAACCAACCAACCATCAACCAACCAACCAACCAACCAACCATCAACCAACCAACCAACCAACCAACCAACCATCAACCAACCAACCAACCAACCAACCAACCAACCATCAACCAACCAACCAATGAACTTTACTTCACAACTCCTTCCTGCAGCTAATGAAACTTGATGGTGGGGAAAGGTCCAGCTAGCTAAACAGATGTGGCTTTAATTGATATGAATCATGAAACTGTGAGTCTCAAGCTTGCATGCAGTAGAAGTTGAGAGAACAAAGAGAAAAATATATAACCTGCCATGTCGGGAGAACATATAGGTCCACATATGTAGTCTTGGCATGTTCAGTTACAAAGTGCATATTCTTTTTAAGCACATCTATTGGATATTAAGTCTAATGTGTAATATATATATATAATGTGTAATATATATATACATATATATATATATATATGAAGACTGACTATTCCCCAGCCAGGAAATGCTTTCACAGGGGTCCAAGACACTTGTTAGGAACAAGTGCACACATATTATTTGTATAACAAAGAGTGAGTGGGCTGGATCGTTTCCACCCAGGTGAACTCCCAGATGGAGACTTGCATTTTTAAGGCAAGTGTGAGTCTGAGAGCCAGCCCTGCGGAGGATTCTAGTTCCTCTTATTAAATTCACACTCCACACATATTGCTTCATCTAATTGAGAGCCAAGGAGAAACACACTTTTAAGTTTTCCAGTAAATGTCAGTGAAGGAGTCAAACCTGCATTTTTTCTTCTGTGCAGTGAATCCATTTCAGAAAGTACTTATCCCTTCGAGACTGGAAGGAAGGAGGGAAGCGTGCTTACAGGAGACTCTGAAATGGTTTTGGGAGCTGTCTTTATACGACGGACAAAGGCTTAAGTATCTGTGATGTAGGAGTGCTGCACACTGGGCTCGGTAAGTGTGTGAGCTGCCTGGGAGGGAGGACTGTGCTCTGGAGCGTGAGGGTGGCTGAGGAATTGACCCAGCACGCACCCTGCCCACTGGCAACTACATGACATGCCGCTGGAAACCCCTTCCTTTGAGTCCAGTCTCACTGTCCTCACGACGTCCACGGAGCTCTCTAAATGAATCCCGACTTCGAGAGGCAGTCAGTCGTTCATGGCGAAGGGACGTCGAGTGGTACTTTCCCTCCCCTCTCAAGGCTTTGGAATGTGTGCATCTGTTTTACTGCTTAACACAGGGAGAACACTTAGATAAGCCTAATTACATAGTTGCCAATCAATTATTTAAACTTTGTCTAGCATTTCAATGATTAAACTCACATCGCCTTTATCATGTACAGTAATATTTTCTGGCTTGGGCTACTTGCCGCACAATCTCTCTTCCTTTCCACGTCTCCACATCGTCTCTCCAGCTCACAGCTTTGCTCTGACACAGCCCTCAGACTCACCTTCTCAGATGAGGATCTGTGGAATGGGAGCAGGGCAGCCAGAGGAGTTAGGGGGATGAGGAGGGCGGGACAGGATGAAAATGAAGTGTAATGATATACCTGCATGAAAATGTTGCTAGAAAACCCATTCTCAGTACACCAACTTAAAAGAAAAGCTGCCGGGGGGCTTGGGAGATTGCCCAGAGCATCGGACACTTGCCGTAGAAGCGTGAGGAGCAGAGTTGGGATCACCGTCACCCACATAAAAGCTGGGTGGGTGGGTGGGTGGGTGGTGGCTTGCCTGTGATCCCAGCTCTCTGGAAGCAGAGACAGGATCTCAGCAGCAAGACAGCTAACCAGACTAGACGAGCCGGGAAGCTCTGGCCTAGTCAGAGACTGCTTCGGGAATAAGGTGAAAAGCAACGGAGAAGACAGCCTCTGACCTCCACACGCGTGCGCACTCATGCCCACCATCTCTCCAGCGCAGAGAATCACTAGCTTTCCTAGGGCTGTCAGGAAAGGCATGAGTTGGCATCCTTCGAGTCTAGCCCTGAACCTGAGCGAGTAACGGGAAAAGCCGCGAGCAGCGTGCCTGGCAGCTGTCACCTTGTGGGTTGCGGCTCTTTGGGAGTCTTAAGGGTTTATGGAGGTTGTCTAAGACCATCATAAAACAAAGACATGTACATCATGATTGATAACTAGCAAAACTACAGTTATGAAGCAGCAACTAAAATAACTTTATGGTTGGGGGTCACTGCAACTCGAAGTGTCAGGAAGTCTAAGAACCACAGATCTAGCAGAAGAAAACAGCCTTTAAGGTGGGAGAGTGCTTGTCACATCTGAGGAAACTAAGGAGTGTGGATGGAACAGAGGGAAGAGGAGTAGTGGGTGGGAAATGCGGGGCTAGGGGCTTGGCTCAGGGGTAAAGCATTTGCATAGCATGTGATAGTCCCTGTTAAATCTCCAGCATCGAGGGACACCAACCAGCCAACCAACCAGGAACCAACCAACCAACCAGGAACCAACCAGCTAGTTACATAGATGCCAGACACATTCGTTGGTGAATTGATGTCTTTGGATTTTACTCTAAAGGTGTGAGTCATCTGATGTTTCTGAGCAAAAGAGCAAAACAGTCGGGTTCCTTTCGCTGCTAAGTGGAGCGAATGGGAGAGAGGTGGAGGCAGAGGTAATGATGGAGATCTGAGAAGGAGTCAGAGTCAGGAGGCAGTTTGAAAGTAGAAATGACAAGAATTGCTAATGGGCTGAGTATGGGGTTAGCTTGAGCCGAAGGATTTTGGGGTTTGGTGTGGGTACCGCTTGTTAAAATGAGGAAACCTAGACAGGATTAAGTTTAGGGAAAATATTAGCAGTTCACTTTCAGACTCTGGAGGCATGGCTGACTTCCAAGTGTCGCTGCTATCTCCGACCAGCAGAAAAGAGCGACCACACAGCGTTCTTCTCAAGACGGTTTTTAATCAGCAACCTTGAAACCTACATGCAGGAAAAAAGCTCCCCACTCCCCTTCTCCAGTCCTTTTATCTCCTCTCTAAGTCCGCCCCATCAGTCCACATCACCAGTCTTCTCTGATTGGTCCACATAGATGGTCTGATCACACGTCATTGGCTACACTTGCGCAGTGCCCAAAAGAGGTGTGGCCTACTCAGGAGCAGGAAGAAGTCAGGTGCTTAGTCATCCGACTTGGCAGGCCTCCAGGTGCCGTCTTGAGGCTTCTGCCACACCCGCTCTCCACATCTCCCCCTTCTTTATTTATTGGCAGAGAGAATGCCTGTCTTAGGTTGCCCCCTGAAGTGACGCCCCTTACCCGTCTTTGGAAGAGCAAACAGCAATGGTTTGTCCCCTGTCTTAGGTTGGTGACGTATTCAGGGAGTCTTACCCGTCATTGACTACTTCTCTAGCATGCCAAGCCACACTTGAGGAGACTGACCAGTCTCCACGGCCGCAAAAGCCTGGATCATCAGGGCTTGTATTCTGCGCTGCTGGAACCGCATGAGGCACATGCACCAAAAGCCAAGACGCTACACAAGACCAAGCATAAAGCAAGTCCAGCTGGTCGAGCCCATTCCTTCAATCTGGATGCAGCAATAGTGTTCCATTTAGCCAACCCTCCAGCGAGGGACAAATCCACTCGGGTAGAGTTGATGTGGACGATGGACTGTCTCAACTCACACCAAACCATCAAAACATTGAGAGCAATTTCCTATCAAATACTGGGAGATATTACAGGACAATTGCACTGCATGGCTATAATTAACAAAAGGTATGGAGGTAACACACAGCCCAATGATGGGTGGAATCATTCCAACACATGCTATAACAACAATCTTCACTACTACAATTTAACCATTATAAATGATAAATACAAAAGGAGGCCATAAACAAACAGGCATAGGCCTAAAAGTTACATTTTGACCCAGAGCAAAAACAGAAACAGATTCTTCATGTCCTGCACCAAGGCAATCTTTCCATCAGAATGAGTAAGGGGCAAAGGTTTAGGAAACACCGATAAAAGGCACCAACGAAGGTCTTCAGTCTTTATCAGTGGGGTTATCAGGAACTTCAGAAACAGTGCTTTCCAGGCCATGTCTTCTTTGTACAATTCTTGTCAATCTCTCAGGAACCCACAGTGGCTGCCGTTGATCCTGGGGAAACACACAAACACCCTCTCGCCCATACCAACACTGGGTCAGGACCGTTCCATTCTCCTGTTAAAACATCTTTCCACATAACGGTCCCTTTGGGAGACATTTCCAGATTGACATGGCGATCAGCGGCAACCTTGCCATATGCATCTTCCGTTAAAAAATTTAAAGTAAAAAGAGCAATAGCTAATCTCTCCCTAGGGCTAGACCCATGGGCAATTCCCCCTTTTTGTTTAATTAAACATTCTTTTAAGGTACGATGAATTCGTTCCACAATCCCTTGGCCCTGTGGATTATATGGGAGACCATGGGTCAACTGTACACCCATCATTTTGCAAAAAGAAATAAAGGAAGTAGAAGTATAGGCCGGTCCATTGTCTGTCTTCAACTCAGTTGGTTGACCCCAAGCTCCCCAGGCTTCAAAACAATGAGCTATAACATGCCGGGCCTTTTCTCCTGAGTGTAGGGAAGCAAAAATGATTCCCGAAGCTGTATCAATGGAAACATGAATATATTTTAATTTGCCAAAATCCAAAAAATGAGTAATATCCATTTGCCATAGATGCAAGGGGCGTAAACCCCGAGGGTTAACCCCTAATCCACTCTGCGGCAAGAGAGGGGCACAAGCTGAACAATTTTTTACAATATCCCGTGCATCAGCGCGGGAAATCTTGAAACGTGAGGATAGAGTTTTAGAATTAACATGAAACTGGGAATGAAATTCTTGTGCCAATGTAACAGGTGAGGCGGCAAAAAGGAGCATATGGGCACGAGTGGCTCTATCTACTAAGTCATTTCCCTCTGCTAATGGGCCAGGCAGACCTGTGAGCGCACGAATATGTTGCACAAAAAAAAGGGGAAGATCTCTGCAAAATTAGATCTCGTAACCTAATTATCAAGCTACCAATTGTAGATTTTAAATTTACCTTCCCAACAACTTCCAAACAGCTGACAATATTAACCACATATAAACTGTCTGAAATCAAAAGAATCATGAAAATTCTCAAAAACTTTTATAACTATTTGCAATTCAATTACTTGAGGGGAAGCAGGGGGGAACTGAACAGTAACAGGCTCAGCTCCAGCAACTGAATATGCTCCCATTCCCGTTTTGGAACCATCAGTAAAAATTATAGGTGCAGCTGCCAATGGAACCTTAGATGTAATATATAGCCTCGTGTATCGCTATTCAGACATTAACTGAGCAACCTGCCGAAGGGTATCAACTTGCTCCTGCACCAAATCAATTCTTTGATTAAGGATCATTATGCCACCTTTTAGGTGGGCATTAACATTGGCCTGCACATAGCCACATTAGAGCTTAATGCAACAGCAGCAGTAGTAGCCCCAATGGCAGAAAGGGTATATCTAACCAGGGATGAGGAAGAAGGACCCTCCACTGACCAAGGGATGCTCAGTGGCATTCCAACAAAGAGCATAAAAACAAACGTGAGGATCACAATTAAGTGGGGTCCCATTCTGGGGAATTACAGAATCATTAAACACCACAAATACAAATGGTGGTCATACACACACAAGAGTAGGGGCAAATGACACATTCTTCCCTGAAACTTGTAATTTACTATTCCATTCAAAAGATGCATTTCCTATACTACCCCCTTGCAACATAGCTAAAGGGGAAATATCTGTGCAGCTTTCATTTACCCCGCATAACAACCAAATATCAAAGGGATTAGCGGAAAACAGCTTGAGTGGAATTTTGGTATGTCCAATTATAACCTGGAAAGGTTGCATTATATAGGGTCCCCATATTGGGAGAAAAGGTAAAAATCCTCGCACAGCCCAGCGCACTCCCTGTGATTGATACCCGGTCCATGACGGAAAGATCTGATCCCTCTGAGTCTTGCAAAAGGCAGACCATTTTGGCTGAGGAGGCACAGTATAATTCCCTCTAGCAGGCACAATGGGCCATCTTCCAGTTATCCATGTAGCATTAGTGCTATTGGGAGAATGGCCAACAACTATTGGATAAAAGGAACCTGAAATTTGAAGGTTCCCAGAAAAATTCTACTAGCTGTTTTTAGTAGTCATATCAACAAATTTTTTCAAACAGTTCAAAAGGAACCTGTTTGATATCAAATAAATTCCCATTGAGATCTCCTTTTCAATCTTGGGTAGTTAAATTTTGCTTCTACCATTATATCCAGTAAAGCTTGTGAAAAGTGGCAACAGGCTTATACTGGTTACAGCTGTTTTTAACTTTTATCATTCTTGAAATAATCTTAATTACAAAGTATGAGTGAGTTAAGAATTGTAAGCCTTAGATCAGACTCCAATTCGGTCAACGGTACACTGGCAGTTGTTAACCATAATTTTTTCTCTTGCAATATTAGAGTATAACTACAACTTTGGAAGGCAAAACCCAATTTTCAAATGCCATTACTTCACACCACAGAGTTTGTTTGCAAGTTCTTATGTTTAAATGCATAACAATACAACTTATAATACCTCATTAAAGAGACATTGTTTTAAACCTCATCCCTTATAAGTCTAATATCTATAATTACATAAAACATTATACCAATTTAGAAGTATCTTTAAAGGCCTGTTTTTCCTGGGTTGGGTCATGCCAAGTGTTATCATTTAAGATAACTCCAACCCCGAGTTATCAGTTTTAAACTTTCTTTTTGTTACCAATGTAATAATTTTTAATCATGCCCAATAACTTATAAGCCAAATACTCTATAGTCAAAACATGCAAAACATATTTATACCTTTAAGACCAATCAGAACCAAAAATGAAACAACTACATGAATCTTATAAATTTAAACCAAACAATTGTTTTCTAGCTGTAATTCAAGAGAAAAAGCACTTTGTACCCAAAAGGAGAAATAACCATCAGCCTACTTGTCCTAGAACTTGAGCAACCGCTGGCCCTTTTAAAAGCAGCTTTTCTCCAGCTATGCTTGACTCCTAGCTAATTGCAGAGCAACTTATATCAGCCTCTGCTTTGTAAACCAACAGGATCAAGAGATGGACTTCTAGCAAATAAAGTTTTTACCTTTTTTTTTTTTTACATGAAACAGAACATCAGTCATTCAGACAACAAAACAAAAGACAGACACACGTAGACAAATTGGTGCACCAAAGTCAAACAATACACAGAGAGGGAAGAACACTTATACCAGTACTAAAAATATCTCCATTGGGGTCCATAGAGGAAACAGGACGTCTCCATGTTTCCCCTTGTCCCCAGGAGAGTTTTGAAATCCATTTTCCTTTTCTCATTTTTCCACTATTTCTTTCTTAACAAATCTTGTTCTAGGGCTTCTTGACCCTTTTCAACTGCTTTATAGCATCCCTTGAACCAAGGAGCAACTTGGTCCACCTCTATAAGGAAACGTTCCAAGGTACTCCTTTTCAACTCTGATTTCTTTCCCTTTAACAGCTCCTTGAGAGCCACAAAAATTGGATACAAAGTAGACTTACCCATACTTTCGCTTTTCCTTTCTAGCCTCTTTACCGAGGACTTTATAGCCTCTTACCTGAGGACTTTTATCGCTCCCAACAAATCCCCGAGGGCCTGGCAGGCCGTCTGAGCTGACGATGAATTCCCCATCGTGCTTGGTGCAATTTGTCCCAAAACCGGGAGCCTTATTGTCTCAAACCGAGAACCTTATTGTCTCAAACCGAGAACCTTAATTGTCTCAAACCGAGAACCTTAATTGTCTCAAACCGAGAGCCTTATCGTCTCAAACCGAGAACCTTAATTGTCTCAAACCGAGAACCTTATTGTCTCAAACCGAGAACTTTATCATCTCAAACCGAGAACTTCATCGTCTCAAACCGAGAACCTTAATTGTCCCACTTACCTGGGAACTTACCGGCTAGCCACCCTGACCGCAATGAGTTCTGAACCTCCCCGTACGGGCCACCACTTGTCGCTGCTATCTCCGACCAGCAGAAAAGAGCGACCACACAGCGTTCTTCTCAAGACGGTTTTTAATCAGCAACCTCGAAACCTACATGCAGGAAAAAAGCTCCCCACTCCCCTTCTCCAGTCCTTTTATCTCCTCTCTAAGTCCGCCCCATCAGTCCACATCACCAGTCTTCTCTGATTGGTCCACATAGATGGTCTGATCACACGTCATTGGCTACACTTGCGCAGTGCCCAAAAGAGGTGTGGCCTACTCAGGAGCAGGAAGAAGTCAGGTGCTTAGTCATCCGACTTGGCAGGCCTCCAGGTGCCGTCTTGAGGCTTCTGCCACACCCGCTCTCCACATCCAAGCTCTTGGGATCCATGGATTCTAACAGTGGACTGGCTCAGTGGTAAAGCATTTGCATAGCATGTGATAGTCCCTGTTAAAGTCTCCAGCATTCTAACATCCTGAATGATGTTAGATTTTACAGGAACGTTTGTAGGCAGAAGTGATGGGGCAGGAAACAGAAGAAAAAAGCTGTTCCTGACAAAAATCCAAAGATGAAATCCTCCGGATAGTCAAGGGGTTAAAAAGTAGACCAGTGACAGGCCCAAAATGTGATCTAGCTCAAGGGGAGGCCCCAAGGCCTGATACTACCACTGAGGCTGTGGAGTGCTCGCAAAAATGGGACCTATCATGGCTGCCCTCTGAAAGACCCAAAAAGCAGCTGAAAAAGTCAGATGCAGATGTTTTTACCCAACGAATGGGCAGAAACTGGTGACCCCTGTGGCTGAATTAGGGAAACCCTGGAAGAAGCTGAGGAGGAGGAGGGCCACCCTGTAGGAGGACCAGCAGTCTCAATTAACTTGGACCCCTGAGATCTCTCAGACACTGGACCACCAACCAGGCAGCACACACCAGCTGATACGAGGCCCCCAACACATACAGCAGAAGACTGGTGGGGCTGGGTTCAATCAGAGAAGCTGTACCTAACCCTCAAGAGACTGGAGGTCTCCGGGAGTGGAGAGGTCTGGTGGAGTGTGGGGTGGGGACATCCTCGTGGAGATGGTGGGGAGAGGAAGAGATATGTGGAATAGTTGGATGGTAGACCAGAAGGGGAATAAAATCTGGAGTATAAAAAAAAAAGATATTAAATAAAAAAAAAAAAGGTAGACCAGCTACTGAGACTTTCTCATATATACTATGATTTTGGGACAAGAAGGATTTTCTTTCTTCCGAAATATTTTCACCAACTTTTGAAAGTCATTTCCCCATGAGCATGGTATATTATTTGTGCAGAAAACGAGTTTCATGATGACATTTCCATGTACATTTATAGTGTGTCCTAGCTTGCTTTCCATTGCTTTGATAAATACCACGGCCAGATGAAACCTAGGGAGAAAGTGGATTACTTAATCTTACAAGTTACAGAACGCCATGGAGGGAAGCAGGGACCTGGCGGCAGAAACTCAAGCAGAGGACACAGGAGAATGCTTGGTGGCTTGGTCCTGTCAGCTTGGTCAGTTTGCTTTCTTACACAGCTCAGGCCCACCTTCCTAGGAACGGCACCGCCCACAGAGCCTGGCTGCTCCCACATCCTTCATTGATCAGGAAATGCCTCGTAGAGATGCCCATAGGCCCACGAGACGACGTTTCCTGTTTTCCAGATGTGGTGGTTTGGATAGGGATGGCCTATAGACTCACGTGTTTGAATGCTTGGCCCATGGGGAGTGGCGCTATTAGGAGGTGTGGCTTAGTTGGAGTAGGTGTGGTCTGGGAGGAAGTATGTATCTTTGGGGGTGGGCTTTGAGGTCTTCCGTGCTCACGCTTTGCCCAGTATGGAAGACAGTCCCCTTCTGCTGCCTGCAGATTAAGATATAGAGCTCCCAGCTCCTTCTCCAGCACCATGTCTGCCTGGACACCGCCATGCTTCCTGCCTTGGTGATAACAGACTGAACCTCTGGAATCGTAAGCCAGCCCTATTAAATGTTTTCCTTTATAAGAATTGCTTTGGTTGTGGTGTCTCTTCACAGCAACAATAACTGACTTAACTAAGACACCAGGTGACTCTCGTTTGTGTCAGACTGATGAACACTATCCTGTACAGCGAGTGGGTGTTTGTCTCACACCCTCTCCGGTTCCTCCCGTTACCCCTTAAAGGACACCCTTAAAGCGGTCTCCTTTCTCTTGTCATGCCCCTGCCCCCTTCGTTCAAATTTTCCAAATTTTAAATCAATTTCATCCCACAACTAGAGAATTAAATCTTGAGGGATGACTCAGCATTCCTGAATTTTTGCCAAAATATAATGGAGCAGAGAGGAAACATGTCCCCACTGTCAAGAGAAACGGGGTGGGTGACACCAAGACCTTACACACTCTCTGGGCCTCATCCTCTTTATCCTTGTGTCTTACTGAGAGAAGAGAATGGATTGCTGGCGCGCTGAAGAATCTTCTGGGATAACCCACGGGAGGTGTGCCCCGAGTCCCAGCTGGTACCAGCATTTTAAAGTCTTCCTGTTTTCCAACTGAAGGAGTGACTTCCAGCTGGCAGGGTCAAGTCTACCTGGCAGGGATCTGGAGAATGTCTGTAACATTACAAGTCTCCTTTTGATGTTGGGCTATCTTAGGGCAAGCTGCCACATTTAACTTTATCCTTTTGTGTGTGATATATTCTTTTTATTTATTTATTTTTCTGATAGCCAGAGTCATGTATACTTTTTGCAGGGTTCTTAAAAGACCTAAAAACTCCAACCAGCAAAAACTATTGAAATTCTTATGAAGTGGATGGACTTGCCAACGTTCCCACACCGGCTCCTTCCGGTCCCTTCCGCCCTCATGTACTCCGAGTTACATCTGATGCTGATGGCTAGCTCATCATCTTTAGTAGGGCTGATTTCCTCAACGTAATCTCAGCTTACTTACAATCACCAATACTACTGTGGCAAAGAGTTTCCTTTATCAATATTTTCTAGAAAGTTGTAGATTAAGAATTGAAAAAAAAAATCCAGATGTACTCTGTCTATTGTTATTGAAGAGGGTCGGGGAGAGTACTGGATCTGGTGGAAAACATGAACCAATAGTCTTTGCTTCAAGGAAAAAGCCTCCTGGGCAAGGGGCAGCATGAGATTTAAGTGAGAAGTCTGGCCCCAGGTAACCGACATGTCAGAAATGACCAGCTTGGGAAACTGAGTTTATCAACCTACTTAGCACCTTAGCGCTTTAATGATTCTGGATAGGGATTTGGATTGTAAAATCTCACACTGCATGTGGCTCCACGCTGGTTAATGAAAAGCATCATAACCGCGAGGCTTAATCCAGTCCTCAAAGTACAGCAGGACAGAACAGAAAACCAGAGAATCTAGCGTATTTGGTTATTATTTTGTGAAACTTGTTTTCAGGTGTGTGTGTGTGTGTGTGTGTGTGTGTGTGTGTGCTTAAGCATAACCTGATGCATAACCAGAGATAAATAGGCCTTCATGTTACTGCCCTCCGTGTAAAATCGTGTCATTATGATGGGACTCAGCCTGCATTCCGCATTAACTGCGTCTTCTTCAGTTGTGTGTACCGAGGAGGCCTGAGGACGGCTCGACCCTTTCCTCACTCACATTGCATGGGTTTTGTTAGAAAGGCTGATATGGCACCTCTGTCGAATATTAGCACTACAAACTTACAAATCTCTTCAAGTTCTTAACTATAACAACGAAGTGCCCAGCCGGTGGCAAGGGGCCCAGAGGACAATCTGTTGAGTTGGTGTACTGCACATCTTTTGCAGAGTGTCTCTTGTCATGTACAGGGAAGCAGATGTAATGCCGATTCCACCAGCATTTCTCACTCAATCTCCTCCATGCTAAACAGGCCAGTTAGGCATTAAGTCATGTCTCTGGGTGGCTTAAGTGGAAAGTGTGAACAGAGAAACCACTTTATGTGAGGACAGTCGAAAATTAGATCCCTTCTCCTCCCCGCTCCTCTTCCCCAGGGGAGGGGGCACTTATCAGCCAAGAGCTCGGCGCCAGAACCGTGCGGTGTCCTGAGCTCCAGAGGTTTGCCAGCACGCACGATCTGCGGCGCCGAGAGCTCTTCTCCCCAGATGAATTCTCATAGTATCACAGAAGCGCGCAGCCCCGATCGATACTGGATGGCAGACGTGCTCCCGCCGTCAAGTGTAGGCACAGGGCGGTGGATTTAGCCGCCCTGCAGTTCGCTCGCAGCTTCTCATCAGCTCAGTACTGGCAGAGGAACGTTAACCCGTTCCCGCGCGGACTCCCGCCCTGTCGCAGCTGCCGTCCCTCCACGGTCATCCTGAGGTGGCCGAGCCTTTCAGCGCGACGCCCAGGTGCAGACCCTGTCGGCTCCCGGCGCGTGGCGGGCTGGTGGTTCCTGGCTTCCCAGCGCGAGGTCCCCGGAGGCTGCACTGAGCACCCCAAGCCCCTTCGTGCCCGCTCGTCTTCCCGCGTCTCTGCCGGGTGCCGGGCCTGGCGGAGGCCCCGCCCCGGGACCCGCTCCTACTCCTGATTGGCCGGCGCAGCCCGAGGGGCCCGGCCCGACCCGGCCCGGCGTCTCAGCTATAAAGCCGGCGGCCACATGCCCGGCTCGGTCCAGCCCTCCTAGCTCCGGGGCTCGCCCGGGCACCGGAGCCACCATGCCGAAGGGCTTCCTGGTGAAGCGAACCAAGCGCTCGGGCAGCTCCTACCGCGCGCGCACGGTCGAACCGTTTTTCCCTCCTCCGGGTCCCTTTGCGGCGCAACCCTCGCCGGGGGAGCCCGGTCGAGGGCTGTTGGGGTCCTCCTGCCTAGCACCCACGCAGGACGGCGCCGAGTGGGGCGCGGGTGGCGGCGACGGCCCCGACCCCAGCCCCGCGAGGCCGGCGGGCCCCGAGCTGCGCCGTGCGTTTCTGGAGCGCTGCCTGCGCTCGCCGGTCTCCGCAGAGTCCTTCCCCAGCGCCACCGCCTTCTGCTCCGCGGCGCCCGCGGCCGCGACCTCGGGGGAGCAGTTGGTGCCGCCGCGAGTCCCTGTGTCGGTCCCGGTCCCAGTCCCGGTCCCCGTGCCCGCCCCGCATGGCCTCCAGCGCCGCGGTAAGGGTGTCCCAGGCTGCGCCTCAGCGCCCGCAGCCGTCAGGAAACCTAAGGCGGTGAGGAGGCTGAGCTTCGCAGATGAGGTGACCACGTCCCCGGTGCTGGGTCTGAAGATCAAAGAGGAGGAGCCCGGGGCGCCGGCACGGGCTCTGGGCGGCGTCCGCACACCGCTAGGGGAGTTCATCTGTCAGCTGTGCAAGCAGCAGTATGCGGACCCCTTCGCTCTGGCTCAACACCGCTGCTCCCGCATCGTGCGCGTCGAGTACCGCTGTCCCGAGTGCGACAAGGTCTTCAGCTGCCCCGCGAACCTCGCCTCCCACCGCCGCTGGCACAAACCACGTCCCACGCCTGCCTGCGCTGCGAGTAAACCTCTCCACGCGCCTCTGACCCCTCCGGACCCTTCCCTGGTGGCGGGCAAGGAGAACGGCCGCGTGCAGCGGACCGACGATCAGCACCCGCAGGCTCTGGACAGCTCCGGGGACGGTCAGCACCGGGACAGCGCCGCGCGCTCTGGCCTACAGGCTCTAGTGCACCCGGAGGCCGCGCGACCCCAGGCTCCCTACCCCGAGGTGATTCTAGGGCGCCACGGGCCCGGGCCGGGCGGTGCCAGCTCAGGAGCGACATCCGAGGTCTTCGTGTGCCCGTACTGTCACAAAAAGTTCCGTCGCCAAGCCTATCTGCGCAAGCACCTGGGCACCCATGAGACAGGCCCAGCCCGTGCACCAACCCCGGGTTTTGGCTCGGAGCGCACGGCCCCACTTACCTTTGCGTGCCCGCTTTGCGGGGCGCACTTTCCGTCCGCGGATATCCGAGAGAAGCACCGGCTATGGCACGCTGTGCGTGAGGAGCTGCTACTGCCCGCCTTGGTCGGGGGTCCTTCGGAAGCGGGCCCCGGAGGGGCACCTGATGGCAGCGCTCAGCAGATTTTCTCCTGCAAGTACTGTCCGTCCACTTTTTTTAGCTCCCCCGGCTTGACGCGGCACATCAATAAGTGCCACCCCTCCGAAAGCCGGCAAGTGCTGCTGCTGCAGATGCCACTGAGGCCTGGCTGTTGAGGACTGAGGCCTGTCCAGATTTGCACGAGAATGTCGAGAATGGCATGGAGAAAACAATACGGGAACTCCTGTGGGGCTTTCTTCATCTTTCAATTTCCAGTTTCCTTCCCATGCCTTCCCTCTTAAAACTCTTTCAGTCATGATCTGCCCGAGGAGAGGGCAACAAGATGTAAAACCCCCTCTCTAGAGCAGGTATGTATTTGGCATAAAAATTCACGGTCAACGCCGACAGCTCAAATCCTCATTTACACTGATAGGATTTCCCCTTCCTTAAAATGCTGGAGACCCCACTGGATCCCTCTTGGGTTTGTAGTTCCTATGGAAAATCGCAGTGAACGCCTGCAAGTCTGTCTACACAAGGTTCTACCTAAAGTGGTAGTCACCAACGTTTGTTTTTTCCTTTTGCCACCACAGGCACTTATGTCGTTTCTGTCTCAATAGGGTCAGATTTTTTTTTTTCTCCTGGTATATTCTGTGAATCAAGCTTTGTGACTGATGTCAAACCTGAAGGGAAGGAAGACTCAGACCCGTGTAAATGGATAGGAAATCTGAGAATGTTGCTGTCTGGTGTGATAATGTCCCTGGAACTTTCTTTCCTTAATTGAATATATTAGTCCCTTCTTTTAAATTAGGCTTTGGAGGCAGGGAAGGTGTTGCTTAATGAGAAGGCACTGGTGTGCCCTCCCAAGTTCTCTAGTCTATGCGCTGCATTAGGAGGAGCTACTTAAGATTTTTATTTACATAACTTTTAAAAAATACAATACTCATTCCTAAAGTGTGAACGCTTTTACAGCAAGGTGATGGTTATGCAGTAAATCTGCTGCATACTGCGTCATAAACTGTCCGACCTAAGGAGGACGTTAACACCTGCAATCCACTATGAACTGAATGGCAATCTACTCAATATTTTGTATTTTCTTTTCAGGAGTAACTTTTGAATTTCTTTTTGTAAATCATATTCAGTGTGTATTCTGTAACTACCCCCTCAATGGTCAGAGTCTGGGACCCTGGCAGAGTGCTCTGACAAATAGATTTGTAAGAATGGTTCCGCCAAATAAATGTATGTAGACTAGGCTTGTTTTATTCTGTCTTAAGAAATGGTTGAATACAGTGTATTTTTACAGACACATTTCTTACCTCCCCAGTATTTTCCTTTAGATTTCAAGAGTCCTATTCTGACAGAATACAAAGGCAGGAGATATTATATCTTGCAAATGAATATAATAGTGCTGAAATGGGAATTCCTCCTTTGAAGTCTAGCTGCAGACTACAGCAGCTCCATGTAAGAGAGAATATGAACTATTTTTTTTTTAACTTCGCCAAACACCCCACAATGAATGCAACAGAGAACAGATAAAGTTTTTTTTTTTAAGTCTACTCAACAGTGTTACCTGGAGATGACAGAAATTAAGTAAGTGGTGCTAATTAGTTTCACTGTTTCAAGTCAGCATTTTCTCTCCATCTTGTTACCAGTTATCAATCCAACAGAAAAATGTAAGGAGTTAAATTTGATTTTTCCTTTGAAAAATTCTTCCTGTTGGCTGCAGGAAAACTCTCTACAGTGTTTAATCATATTCCCACAGGATGTCTTTAATCATTTGATGTTTTTATTTATAAGCATTAATTTTCATAAAAAAGTGCACAGGAACTCTAAATACTTGCTTTAAAAAATTGGTAGAAAGTCCTATTCCTGAAAAATATATTTAAGAACACTGAAGATGTAAAAAGTCAAAGACCACAAGATGGGCACACTGATTTTGGTCCTTAGCACTCGCACTGGCAGGGGTGGGGTGGGGGTGTGGGGCGGGGGGGGGCTGAGAAACATGCTCCCATGCTGAGAACACATTTCTTTACTTTTCATGAACAGCTAAGATACCACAGGGGTATGTTACAGCTCCCAGTGTCTGAAAATACACAAGAGAATATGATCATGGACAGGAAGTGTGAAGAATAGTTTTATTTTGCTTTATTAAATACCATGTCATCTTTTTGTCCCATTACAAATCTGTAGACACTACATGAATGATACATAATTTATATTTTGTGGTTTGTTGGGATGATATATTTACACATGCAGTTGGTATCAATCAATCATGCTACATTTCCTTAGGAGATGCCCATGTTAAACAAAAGGAGGCTGCTTATTTACTAGAGGAAATACTTCTGGAGGTGGGGCGCATACCAACCTGCACCTGCAGCCAAGTTCAGTACTAAAATATTATATTTAACTTAGACTTGTGGGTCATGTTCCATTGCTTTTTAACAATACACATAATTTGAGAAAAAAAAAAAAGGTTTTTCACCCTTTTCTCCATCACCTTCTTTTTTGGTACTTAAGAAAGTACACAGACACACCAGGATAAACTGGTCAATAATAAAGGACCACAGCCTCAAAACAGAATAGCATTTAACAGTGATGCCACCTAAAAAAGCAGAACAAAGTTGTTTGGAAGCTAAACAGAAATCAAAGTTCAGTGGTGATTTTCCTGGTTATCGAGTATGTTGTATCATCATTTGCACTGCTGAGAAATGTGATACTTGGGAAGAAAATGTTACCACATGTAATTTCCCTTGGAATCTGAGCTGCTATACTGCCGTTAGAGCTTCTGTTGTAACACAAGCACACTGGATGCAGCCTATGTAACACACAGACGTGCGGCTTTGCTCGAGCTGTATAAATGCTTCGTTAATTTACATCTGTAGCACTGGCTGGGGAGGATCGTGTGCTTGCCTGGCATGCGTGGGGTGCTGGCTTCCATTCCCAGCACCACCAGAAATTAGTAAAAACTATGTATTTATTGAATCATAAAGTTGTAATGAGGCACAATAAATAACAAACATAAGACTATCTGTCCGATTATATTCTGGCTCAACATTCATCATGAATTTGAAGGTAACACCACTTAGACATGATTATCTAGGAACATGAAGTATGGAATAAAACTCAACCCTCGAAATATGGCAGCTTGGAGTGTGGAAAAAAACTGAATAAAATAAATAGTCCAAATTTAAAATAAAAATTACTTTTAAGTCCAGTGTTTTCTCAAATAGATGCACAGAAGGAGCGTGAGTGTTATGGCAAACGCGTGAGGCCTGAAAGAGTTAACGCTCCTGCTGGCCAGGGTGGCTACTGCCCATCACTGGCAGGCCATTTGTCTCCTTAGGATTTATTGGCTGAGCCGGAGGACCGACGCAGTTTCATGGACATGCGGCTTTTGCTAGTTCGAGGAGACATGGGAGAGGCCAGGTCAGCCCCATCTACCTGTGCAGCTGTGGGAGCGTCACTGGGCGGAGCCTCTGGGTAGGAGCCTGCAGGAAAGAGTGAGCACGTTAGTGTTCTTCAGCTCCTCATAACATAGCAACCTTTCTGCTGCTAATCTGAAGCAGGATCCCAACCCTTCGTAAGAACTTTAGAGGTAAGAAAAATTAAGACCCAGACTTGCTGTTTCCCAAAGCTTACTAAAACCCTGTGATATGGTGACTCATGCCATCATACTAAAGAAAGCACCTACTCACAGTGTCCTGGAAAAGCACAGGACTCCAGAGCAACACTGGCATGCAGGAAGGGCAAAGAAGTGAGAGGAAGAGCAGCCTTATCACGGACACCACCACACAGGCTCCAAAAGGAAGGTCCGTAGGAGACCAGGCTATGTGTTTATGTAGGTTACAGAAGGAGGAGACACATTCTTGGGAGAGGGAAAAATATAAGCATTTTCATTTGAAAGCTAGAAAGAAACAAACCGACTTCAGAAAATGTCTTTAGACATCTGCTTTTTGTGTTCATGAGCTTAGACATTTATAGTTAGTAGTAGAATTAGTAGATACAGAATTTTAAACTAGGCAAAACACATTCAAATAGGAAAATCCGGGCTTCACTGACAGGGCAGTTCTTCTAGAGCATCACGGAAACTGGGCTTGGTAATAATTATGCTAGTGTCTCTATGTAATGAAATATTTGGGCTTAAACTGAAGGTATACATATTTCTAAAAGAAAAAAAATGTACTCCTTGTACAGATCCTACTGAGATATCTTAAGATAGAATTCTTCAAAGTACTTTTAAGGACTAAATGGTACAATTATACTGGACAAATACACATCTCTAATGGAAACTATCTTGTCACTCAGACGGGTGTATGGCCTGCCCAAAGTATCTTCTCTAACCGAGGTGAAGCTGGCCTATTAAATAAAGCAGGAAATATTTTTGTTTATGTTTACTCTTCCCAATAATCTAAGTTGGGTCACAGTAATGTAGAGTAGACTAATCAGAGACTATAAGTCCACAATTCCTTTAGGGAAACCTGGCACAAGGGTTGGAAAAGCCAATGAGGAGCAGTAGCTGAGCTTCCTGGTTCTGAGTAGGTGCTGCTGTGTGGGGAGAGATCTTTCCTCCCAGGGCTGTTACCTTGAGGGCAGTGTCTCTAGTGTAGCTTTGGAAGAACAGAACTAGCAGTGCATGCCTTTCTGCTGGGAAGGAAGAAATGCAGCAGCGAGCAGTGGAGAACAAAAGAGCAGACAGAGGCAGACGTGAGGGAGACTGCAGGCGCTAGTTACCCGAGCAACAGAGAACAACCAGGTTTCTATTAGGAACACAACTGGCATGCAGTGAGTTAGGGTGGGGATGCTGCACAATAGCCAGTGCCCGCAAGTTCAGATGCCATACTTACCAACTAACAAAACAAGTTCAAATAGGAAAGAGAACAGGAAAAAAGTCTGTGAGAGAGCCGAGAAACATCTGCTGTCTAATGTGCTCACTGCACTGAGATTCTTACAATTCAGTCCTAAGATCTTTAGACAGTGTAACAGTATAACAGCCATATTAAAATGTTTAGACTTCATGTAATTAAGAATTAAGAATAAAATTAAGAATTTAAATGCCTTGCTACACTAGCCATCTTCAAGTGCTGAGTCATGCCTGCTAGGCTAGAGCAGACCTGCGCCATTTCTATCTCCACAGGCATCTGCTGAGGAGCACAGCTTTCAAGCCCCAGTAAAGAATCTTCATTCATGTAATTCTTACTCCTCAAAGCCAGTACGAGAATAAAGAATCTTTGGAACTGTTCTCACTGGTTGAACCTCTTTAAGTCTGGAAGGCAATTTGACAGTGAGAAGCACTGTTCTTTCACTACTTTTAAACAACAGAAAAAAGAAAGGTGATCTTTGGGTACTGGTTGCACATCCTGCTTCTCTAGTGAGAAAATACTGTCTTCAAAACCAGCAGTTTTCCCATGTCTTTCTTATTGTCTCACCATTTGGTCATAAGACCTCTAGACTGGCACTGTGTAGTGAGGTGGCTATAGCTACATTAAAATGACTAAATTTCATGTGATTAAATGAACCGAGCTGAGGCAGGCCCGGGACAGGTCTCATGCTTACACTCCTACAAATGATGCCTGTGGAATAGACTCAGCACAGCCATACTCCACAGCAGCTCACAGGAGGTGGGCCTCGGTTTTGGATTTGTGAAGAATATAGTTACACTTGCTCATTTCCTATTCTAGTCTATTCTTCCTAATTATTGATTTATACCATATGAGTCATGAAGATATTACTGAGTTATTTCTATCATTCTGCATCTTCCAGGGTAGCTTAAAAAGTATCTAGGGCTCCTACTTCCATGTATCAACCCTCCGACTCCACAGTACTCCATAGACTGTGTCTACATTTGACTGTACAAGTTGGTAAATACTGCATGCTGATTACAATAAACTATCATAGATGATATCATGGATATGACTTTGGGAGGCATCACAGACATTTCAAATGGAACATATTTTTTATTTAAATTTAATTTTGTTTGGTCTGTATTATCTGCTGACAAACATGACCACTTTAAAACTTCCTAAAGTGGCCCGGCAGTGGTGGCGCACGCCTGTAATCCCAGCACTTGGGAGGCAGAGGCAGGCGGATTTCTGAGTTCGAGGCCAGCCTGGTCTACAGAGTGAGTTCCAGGACAGCCAGGACTACACAGAGAAACCCTGTCTTGAAAAACCAAAAAACAAAAAACAAAAAAAACAAAACAAAACCAAAACCAAAAACAAAAACAAAACAACAACAACAACAAAACCCCAAAAACTTCCTAAAGTTATTGGCTAGTAAAGTCTTTAAAATGTTGTAACTTTGAAAGTATCTTCAATTAGACAAACCACAATTGGAATGTGTTAGATTTATTATAATAATAATTATATAATTCTTTCTATCTACCTACCTATCTATCTATCTATCTATCTATCTATCTATCTATCTATCCATCCATCCACCCTCCCTCTCTCTCTGCACATGTGGATGTCATGATGCATGTGTGGAAGTCAGAAGATAGCTTGTAAGAGTCAGTTCTTTACTTCTACCATGTGGTTTCTGGGGAATCAAACTCAGGTTATCTGGCTTGGTGGCAAGCACCTTATCTGCCGAGCCATTTTGCTGGACCATCTCTTGCTTTATTAGTTATTTACTTGGGCAAGCTGACTGGAGTAATTTTCTTATTTGTGAAGTGGAGACAACAATAATTACCTTGTTAAGCTGTGGAGATGAATGGGTGTGTAGCAAAGAGCCCGGTGTGTAACAGGGATAAAGTAAGTATGGCTATATAAAGAGCTCATGGAGTAAATGGGAGACTTTGAATTAGAACAGATGAGGGTTTGGAAGGAAGGGTAGAAACTAGAAATATTTTTTGGAGAAAATGATCACCTATGAACTATAACCATCCCAATGTGGAGAATCTGTAACATACATTTAGGTTTAACTTCTAGAAATCAAAGGGTTTATCTTCTCTTAGGTTGACAGTGCTATAAAATACACCTTTAAAGGTCAGATTATCCCAATAAGCCTACTGTTTTTTAATGTTGTTTACAGAGTCAATGATTAAGATTATATAGACTCAGCCCCAAACTGTCATAAAGGAAGCAACACATTATTTAAAACAAACTATACAGAAATACAAACAGGTGGTTTCATTTTAAGCCATTCAAAAACTATTACTGTGGATCTGAATAAACCAGGCCGGCTGTCTAGCATTTTACCTCTTGACAAATGAGAAAACTAGTAGAGCACAGACTGATTTGCCTTCATGTGGTATAAATGTTAGGACTACAATTTAAATCCAGATCAATCTGTTTTCAAAACAGATATTTTCCTTGGCAACCCTAAAACTCCTTTTAAAGGGTTTTCAAGAGAAAAAGTAGAGCCCCACAAACAGGTTCTGAGTTGTAAATATGGTGGGTATTGAGTAATCTCTCTCCCCCCCTCCCCTTGTCCCCATAGCAACAGCAAGGGGCTGAAAGCAGACTGGCTGGCCAGCTGGATGCTGAGAGCATGCGCTCTGAGGTCAGGCTGGTCAGGAGGGTGCTGACCTCACCACCTGTTGGGGGTCCAGGTATCATTCCTTTCTCTTTTTAAAATTGCACAGACATGCTGTTAAGACTGGCAGGGCCCACACACTGCAGTAGGCAGTGTCCCACACTCAATCATTACTTTATTATTTTTTTGTTACAAAGCTTTACATCCAAATGAATGGTCTCTATGAAAACTGAACCTAGTAATCATTTCCACAAATTATGTTACTTAAGTCAGATTTATCTACTGGTCAATAACATAAAAGCCAAACTTCCAAGTTCAAGATACTGAACAGAATATATTTGCCTGTCTACAAGTTCAGACTAGTCTACTGACACATAAATTTGAGCAGAAATCTGATTTTTAAAAGTATCAAACAAATTTATAGATTATGCTAATATACTCAAGAAAACTGATTTTCACATTGGCACTTATAAGTAATGTTTAGGTTTTTTTAAATAAGTATCTTCTGAAGGAGCTAAAATATTTTACATTATTTTAATGTCTTGGAGGAAAGTTTAAAATAGCATTAAAAAGACATTGAACTCAAAGTACTTAAACCACTGTCTAATTCTGATGACACGTCCTCCCTAAGGATTCAGAAGGACTGACGGACAGCCACACATCCTAACCTATCTGCACACGTGACTCCTAGCAGGGGTATAAACCACAGCATGCCTGAGGCTGGAGCGAGGGAAGCTGGGCGCCACTCTGTGTCTTCTCAGCCACCCTAGGGCTTTTCTGATTTTGATGACATAATTTATTTGAATGATTATATTTTAGAATTTATTAATTTTTTATAATAATTTTTATAATTTTTCTCTAGATAAAAATCTGAATCATAGATTTTCTAAAAGTAATTATAAAAGTGACATATATGTATAAATGTATCTATATGTACATATTGTACATGTAGATAATGAAGTTATCAGTCAACTCCTTAACTATTAAAGAATTCAATAGCTAAGCTGTTGAAAAACAACCCAAAAGAAGGTAGCAATAGAGCTTACAAGTAAGTCCAGATATACTACCCAATATTTATGGTTGATATAATAAAAATACATAGTACTAGAATAATTATGGACGTGTTTTTAATGCAGAAATTGAGAAAGACAAACTAAATACTTATTGTGTACACAGCAAACTAGAATTATGTTCCTTAACAGCATTTTATAATTTTTATTCAAAAAAATCCCAGGACAGTATTGAAAAAAGAAGGTAACATTAGGGAAATATATGAATATTTTAAAACTATCACTGTAATGTGGCCAGGGACAAGAATGATTTTATTTTTGAGTTTACAGCTAGAAGAAATGTTTTATATATATATATATATGTTTTATATATTTATATATATGTATATATATAAAACAACTTTTTTTCCACATTCATGCTTGACAAAGATAAAACAAATTTTCCTGTAACTTTTTAAAAAAATAAAAGGTCAAGAAAAATTTAATAACGTTTTAATGTAGTTATGGAAGATCAACACAGTGTGACATCACAGTATTTCCCTCAATGACCTTAGGGATGAAAATAATTTCCCTTAAGTTATCAGTCTAGTGCCACAGACAGTACATTTTGAGAAAATACAGTTATAAAATTTATGGATCAATTACTGTGCACTGAAATCTTTCATATCTATTTAAATAAAGTTACATGAAAAATCTTTCTATATTTAAATGTCATCACCATTAGCAGATACTGTTAACCAGGAAATTTTGAATGAACAGAGTTGTGTAAACACACACACACACACACACACACACACACACACTCTTCCCCATTTAGGGAATGAGCTCAGTCAGGGCTCTGAGCCTGGTAAACGTATATTCTACCACTGGGCTATTCTTGCAGATCCTGCTGAATACAGTTTTCAGCATTACTCCACTGAGCAAGATGGGTTGGGTACAAGGAATATAATCTGTAGACTATCATTTTTTAAAAATGTAATTTCAAGGTTCTTACTATTGACTAGTATTGTTTTATATACAAAGGGTATCTAAAGTTGATTCTCAATTGCAACAATACATTTCCTAAATGGGACAAACATTATGATTAAAAAATGAATTTAGCCATGGGTCCTGGCTGGTGCACATCTATAATCTCAGTGCTCAGAAGGGTTCAAAGCTAACCTGGGCTATACAGTAAGACTTTTCACAACAGCAGCAGCAGCAGCAACAACAGCAACAGCAACAACAACAACAACAACAACAACAACAACAAACATTATACTATGTTGGTTCTGCAAAGTAGCAGTCATGTCCAAATTGTTATGTGGCTTGTTTCATAGTTTCTCATTTTGACTAAAAGTTTAAAAGATAGTTTTCTATGTAAGAGGAGAAATAAGACAGGAAAATTAAGTGAAATAAATGGAAGAAAAACTTATTCTTCAGATACTATTTTTTGTGACTATATTTTTTTATTGTGTTAAACTGAACACCATTCTGAAAAAATTTTGTCATAACTATAAAAGTCTGCAAAAATCTACTCATAGATACGGCTATATGTCATTTAGAGGTAAAAACAAGAGTGCATGTTTCTGATGGTCCTAAAGGCAGAGACAGTTTTCAAAGTTAACTAAAAAATTGTAACACATTATTAGGTCCATGTTTAAGTTCACATTTTTATTTCTATTTAGATAATAGTCACATCAAGTATCTTGTTGAATAAATTTGTAAGAACACTGATACATTAAAGATGAGGTCAGCAGAGCTGTGGATGGCTGCGGTAACAACATCCTGTGCTGATGTCTCCGAGCCTAAAATACTGCTCACTTTCTATGTGTGTCTGTACTATGGGCAGGAACATGCACAGAATGGGAAGAAGACTTTACGATGACAAGTACTAAGGGGTTTTGCTGGTGAATAACAACAGAAACGGAACAGGATTCGTACACAGAAGCAGAGAGCAGACCCAGTGTGGTCCATCAGTTTTTTCTGGTCATGAAACCTGTGGCTACAAATGTGTCTTTCCTCTCTCTGTAATCCAGTCTTACATCTTAGGAATGTTCTCTGGGATGGACAATGACATAGCCCAGTGCACAGAAGTATTTTCATTGTGCTGCTCATTCATCTACCTTTGATACCCTTCTTTCACCTTTTTATCTTAATGCAAAACTGCTTTAGTAGTTTTATATAGTGTCCATCTATGAAAGCAAATATTACTACACTTTTTATCTTATTTTCAAAAGATTTAACCCAGCATGACATATTTTCTCTTTGCTAGGTCTTTTATATTATTTGGAAGGTTTCTACATTCTTTGGTAAAATTATTTTTCTCATGGAAAATTAATTAGTACTGGAAGGAAAGTTTTAATTTCATTAATGAAACCTCAACTGAGAATTGTATTTTTGTTTAAGAATTTATTTAATATAATTTAATATAATATTTAATATTTAATAGGTTAAAATGTGTTATGGATTTAAATTTATCTGATATGAAAAATGTGTTTGATGTAAGGAGAAACAGAAATAGTTTACTGTGGCCAAGTTCCTAGTGTGCTCTTGATGCTGCCTTTGGGCACCACAACACTGAGTGCTGGATTTTAGGCACTTAGTGCAGTGCAAGGCACACAGACGAAACCCAACAGATGAGTTCCGGTCTCTGGTAACAATAGAATGCATTGCAAAAGTACAGACACATGATGTCAGTTCCAGAGAGCTACTTTTTTCATGCTGAGAAACAAACAAACAAAACAAGTCAATACAACAAGGTGTAACTCATTTATGTCAAGGAGTCCTATCATTAGTTACTTTATCCCAACCCGTGTTAGTGTTTCATGCAGACCTGGGTTAGTTAGTACAATTCTGGGGAAAAATTTAGTGATAATTTTTGAAATGTTTAGTATGAACCAGGGCAATGTTAAGTTTTCTTACTACTGAGTTACAAGCACAGAGCTTGCTAACTCTGGAACAGGAGATGGGAGAAGGACAGAAGTTTTGGTTGACACTTTGTCTTACCTTCAGATAAACAGAACTGACACTTAATGATCTAAAGAGGGAAAATAAAATAAATGAAACAATCATAAGAAGTGCACGGTATTACAGAAAGGAAGGCCATGAGTCATTTTTAATTGCTGATTTCTTTAAAATTAGTTAAATGTATTAATGCAGTACCCTCTTAAAATTTTCAAATATTATAACATATGCTGTACTAAATGTTTTTATTCTAAACTGGTTTAGCTTTACTTGTAAAGTTAGAGATGATAACACTGTATTCTTGGCCATAAAATTTGATCCTCTGAAGTTGAGAGTTCCCTCTGCAGATACTTCAGATTCTCATGAAAAGCAAGAACCAGTGACTATGGTAAGAGATGGATCATGTACTTTGATGAATATTACTGGATATTTAAGGAACCACATTTAGATAAAAGAAAACAAATTAAATTTATAGGCCAGACTCAAACAGTCATGAATAATATATGTCAATGATCAGAATTTTATTTAACCAAGACTGAGAAGAAAAGGGTATTGCATTTTGGATTTGTGACAAGTGACCCACACTTGCTTTCATTCTTACCTGCGTCAGCAGGGAAATGATGGTAGGGAGCTGGAGAGAAAACCTGTGCTGCAAAGTCTTCAAATGTGGTTGGCTCCAGGTGGTGCTGGACAATTGTTTGCAGGTACCGTGCTCTCTCCTCGTAGCTGATTCCTTCTGTTAAGGATGGACTGAGATGCGCTGGACATTGTGAACAAGCACGTTTTGAGAGGACCACAATAGTGCATCGTTAGTGAACTGTTCTCTGTTCGTATACATGACTACAAGGGCCACCTTTTAAAGCATAAAGATATAGTTCTTAAGGGAAGTTTATTTCTCTTGACTCTATGACAAATGAGAGTTTAACAGAAAGTTTACTAGAGAATAATTATAATTCTGATTTATTATTAGAATAATTTGAGAAAAGATTCAAATATTAGCTGGTCAGTCTAGCCCATTTTATCTTGTTAATCAACTTTCATCTGCAGATCTAACTCTCAAAAGCCACTCAATAAAATTACACTGCTGCCTAAAATACTATGTCCCAAATTTCTCTGTTTTGTATTTGTAAAGGCTTACTGTGAAATTCCTGCATATCTTCTTCATTTTTAAAAATCCCTGTATTTTCTCAACAATTGTTCTCATTCTGAATGGAAGACTACTGTTGCTATAATCCTCAAATAACTCCATGCAGTTAAGATAAATGCATAGCTGGATTCGTGTGTCAGGAAAAAAATACCCCATCAATTACAACACTGAAACGAGCAGGAATATTTGCAAAGAGTCCACGGGACTCCTCAGTACTGTCCAACAAAGCATCCACAGGGCCCTGACACTGACAGAGAGAGACTGTACTTCCCTCTCAGTACACATTATTCCCTGATACTATTGACAAGCAACCAGTACCTTGAAGTGTTGTTGCTTTTGAACAACCCACTCCAGGCTTCCTGTTTCTGCAGGTCTGATTGTGCTGTTAGCATAGAAAGGGCAAGAAAGGGAGAGAATATTTCTGTTGTTCATGAAAGCAACTATGGAAATGGCTGTCAAAATGTAGAGCAGCAGGTAGCAGCAGACAATTATCAGGAAAAAGCACATGCCGACTTCGTGTCGAATAGTTCCTGAACTGAGAAATCACCTAACGTTTCTTCGTGAGGTTTTAAGTTTTCCTGCTGTACTTGGTGTGCAATGTTGACATTTAAACAAAGACAATGAAAAGACATTTAAATAAGACAGCAAAAATTCACCCATTGGTTTTGCTTTTTCCATTGATCCCCGCCCCAAGAGCCATTTTAGTCTTTCCATCTTAAAATTTGTTATTCTCTTTTAAAAATTACAATTCAGTATTTCAGTTCTAAGAATTTACAACTCAAACTAGGAAAAATCATGTGGGAGATAATTTAAACTGGTAATTCAATGGGCGATATCATGGCCAGTTATTTTCACAAAAGTTTATTAAGAGGTGGCAAAGAAGCCTGCTAGTCAAGAGGCAGGCTGGAGCACCCGCTGACCTGACGCTGAAGGGTCATTTGCCTTCTTAATGGCTCGGATACTATTTTCTTGGATTACAATTTATGTTTTTGCATCAAATACTGAAATAACCTGGGTTCTACTTCTTTATAATTTATTATTTTCAATTCTGTACATTGTGGTTGAATTCCAAAAGAATTTTACTTCTGAAATACACAGCAACAGGGTTTAAGATGTTATATTAAAATGATTGGTGGTGAAGAAGAATTTTATGGAAGGGTAGCAGACATTTCTGAGGCAAATTTAACATAAAGAACTTACATTGTACATTTAAAAAGAAGATCTATGGTTCCATGGGGGAAGAGGAGGAAACTGACGGCTCAATCTAAATAATACCACATATCTCACAACTTGTTGTAAAGTACTTTTTTCATTGGGGGAGATTCACAGCTGCCGAATTTTCTGCAGTTAATAGAGTCCTTTGATTCACAGCAGTGCCCCTTGTACAAAAAATACTGGCCTTTGTGTATTACCAGAAACTAATTTTCTATTTGGCTGAAAAGGGAAAAATGGGGTTATTGCTTCTCCCTCCTACAGAGCTTTTCATTATGCCTGATGCACTCAACTTCTAAGCTCTTCTGAGAAAAAAAATAGCTGAAGAGGCAAGAGGTAGAAAAGTGAGCTTGTTAGCACATTAGAAGTGAAGTATCTTGGTGGGCCCTAGAAATTCCCAGTGGTGTGTTAACTTATCGCTCTATGCATGCTGGCACTGATAGTCTCCCAATTGATCACTCTCTTTTCGCACCAAAGGTGCTGCCAGGAAGCCAAGGCTGCAGGCCCACAGGAGAACAGTCTGCTATCAAAACAAGCTGTTTTTAAAAGTCTGCTTGAATGGGTAAAATGCTTCATGAAAAGTAGGGTGGAGACACCTACCTGCTTTGAAAATGCTCTACTTTCAGAGGGCCTATAAATGAAATATTTTACTTTATCTTATTATATTTAGAGTTTACATTAAAAAAACTAGGCAGAAAAAAGCAAAATGTTAATATTTTTAAAATGAGGATAGTTCCAATGTGCCAAGTTCATCAAAGCAAAAAAAAAAATTAGGTAAATGATGTTGAAGGGTGACCTACTGTGCTATATAAAAGGTTTATAAACTGAAGAAACTCTAATCTATTGCACACAGTCCTGTAAAAGGTTTTCCAGACATGTAACATTTTATTTTTATATAATATATACAATGCATCTAATAAAATGTCCATAACTTCATTAATGAAAACAGGCCTCTTAATTTTGAGATGTGTAAGCCTACATGAAAGAGTGAGTTCTGAAATGGGAAGCTGCGGTTACATAAGCACAGGCTAACACCTCAAATGTTCTTTTTTGCGGGTTAGCTTCAGAAAGTACTGTTAGCTTGGTGAATACTTACAACCTAAGTATTTAGAAGTAACCCACCTTCTAAAAGTAAATGTTCTTTTATTTTCAAGTTGATTGTAGCCAAATTAAATAATATAAAGATGAGCCAACTCCATCTACAGCACATACAATACACCTTCACAATTTTTGGTTCAGAAAACGTAATTAGGAGATATGATAAACTTCTACTAGTCCCAGATCCACAGCAAAGGCACTTTTACAACTGTAATGATTTTAGAGTTATAAAGAGTAGCGTTACCATCTGCAGTTGTAGCTGGAATCTAAAGCAGCTAAAGCCTGTACCTCTTCACAAAGGTCGGACTTCTTAGGCAGCTCTCTGGGGAAGAGCTATTGGTACCTTAGAATTGAGCGGCATACACAAACTCAATGGATAGCAAAAAGAGAACAACTCAAGCTATGTTCCTACTGTGAGTGAGTGCTGTCAATAGATTAAAATGCTGAAGTGGGTAAGATAATAAAGGAAAGCTAACGCAAATATTCAGAACCAAATTTAATTTAAAGGCAGATCTCGGTTGAATTCATAGAAGTGTTTGTTGTAAATTTTAAAACATTTCAAAGTAAAATTAGCTTAAAAATTTTAGCTGGTAGGAATCTTTAATATATAAATGGCCTGTCAAACATATACTTACTTCCCCCCCATTCACACATTCCCCATCTCTCTCTCTCTCTCTCTCTCTCTCTCTCTCTCTCTCTCTCTCTCACACACACACACACACACACACACACACACACACACACACACACACCTCTACCCTCCCCACCCACACAGGTGCTGTAATCATAGCAATATAATTATCCACTAATCCTCTGTCCTTGTATTTTCTGCAAAGCAGAAAAGGGGAAGGGATATTACAATTCTGAAAATAATGAAGGGCACTACACATGCTGTCAGTTTAAAGCTAAGCTGAACTTCATTAGGTTTACATTAGTAGACGTTTTGAGTAATTGCTTTTAATTTTAAATTTCAAGACAGGCTGTTTTTTAGAAAATGAGCCCAGTTTTACCATGGCCCTAGAAAGATAAGTATGAGTTCTCCTTTTTACAGTTTATAGAGATATCACCATCTGTTCCTATTCACTTTATTAGGGCTTTAAAGAATATAAACATACCGTAGTCCAAAGGTCCTCCTATATATGTGCTGAGAATTATCTATTTTCATTTGCTACAGAGATACAAATGCTGTTACACATTTCTTGAACTTTAACTTTATTTAAAAGTATGCCCAATGAAGGACAATGACCTTTGCAATATATCCAAATGTAAGGACTATATCTGTACAGATAGCTTTAGTGAGTTTTTAGAAGCTGTAAATCTCAAAGTAACTCTTCATCTACTCTTCTGGACAAATTCTACTCCCCTGTCAGCAATGTAGCCAATATAACCATTACAGCCAATCTATTATTTTTGTCTAGTCTCAGGTTTGGTGCACTTCTACATCTCCCCCTCCCTTCTTTTCCTCTCAGTTTCTGTCCTGCCCAAGCTAACATTGAGCCCAGGAACTGATCTGGAGCGACAGGAGCACTTCTCCATGCCCTCTCTAAGGCAAGTTTGCAACGCTATATACCTTTGTTGCCAGATATGTTTGCATATACCTGTAATCTTAGCATGCAGAAAGCTGAGGCGAGAGAGTCTTAAACTAGTTTGGGCAACAAAGCGAGCATTCACCCACCAAAAATACACCTATGTTCACATGTTGGGACTCTGTAATAACCCTTCTCACTGCGGTCTGTACAGAGGGCTTTGTGATTTATTCTGACATAAGAAAACTGAACATGAAGAAAAGGTTAAGCAGTAAATATTTTCATTTCATTAAACTGGAAGGAGACTAACTAAAAGGAAGATTGGTTTTAAAGAAGTTACAACCTTAAGTCTCTACAAATTTCTTCTTAATCCTATAATTTTAAACTGCCTTTACCATGAGAGACAAAATACTTTCACTTTTTTTTTTTTTTGAGACAGGATTTCTCTATTATATATCTCTGGCTGTCCTAGAACTTGTAGGTCAGCCTGGCCTCCAAACCCCAGAGATCCACCTGTTTCTATCTTTCAAGTGTCTGGATTAAAGGTATGCACCACCATGCCCAGCCTCATTTTCAGTTTTGAGATCACTGATCCCAAGGCATGATTCAGTAGGCTGTACATTTAGCTAGTGTGTAATTGATGATTAGACTAAAAGAAATGGAAAGTTTTCATGAACATACACTTTAAGTATATAACACATTAGAATAAAGCATAATTAATAAGTGTTATGAAAATGATAATTGTATATAAGTATTAAAGATTTTTACTATTATTTTTTCTCTTAAGTTTAATGTATTTAGGAGATTAGTCAAACTTATCAGGAAATGCTGGCTCTCTTAGGAAGCATATATCCTCCATTCAGCCTGTGATTTTTCTATAGCTTTGGGAATTTGAAATTTCTTGTCTCTTCTTTGTATTCAAGATTCCAAGAATACTATCACAGGGAGAATTCTGACAGAAACCATTAGTTTGAATTTTTGACTACTGAATGAACATTTGTATTGGAGAGTGTTATTTAAATTGTATTTTGAGCCGGGTGGCGGTGGCACATGCCTGTAATCCCAGCACTCTGGGAGGCAGAGGCAGGCGGATTTCTGAGTTCAAGGCCAGCCTGGACTACAGAGTGAGTGCCAGGACAGCCAGGGCTACATAGATACACAGAGAAACCCTGTCTCGAAAAAACCAAATAAAAGAAAAAACCCAAAAAACTAAATTGTATTTTGAGTTGTAATTTAAGTGGCTGTAAACTAAGTGCTATTCTGGTCAATGCTATTTGTAATTAGCTCTGCAAGCTGTGCTAGGAACCGAAACTATAACAATAAACATCATGGCCTCTGCCTCTGTTCCTATGACATCAGTCTTTCTACCTGTCTAATAACCAAATGAAAAACTAAAACACAGCATAAATATCCACAGAGCCTCTAATCTACAAAGTGCAGCAGCAACACTGAAGTGCCATCAGAGGACTTTAAGTAGTCCAGAGGGGCCAAAAACTCCCTGTGTAGCCAGAGATGATGTTGAAGTCTGCATTTTCCTGACTCTGTCTTTCAGTGCTGGGGTAGTCCTGAGAGTGACTAACCTTGCTAGAAACTATTTAAGAGAGCACAGTTTAATAGAATAAGCACCAGCAAAGAGATTCTATAGAGACAGGGATACAAAAAGTACCAATACCAATTTTAATACCCTTCTCTCTCCCCCCTCTCTCTCCCGCTCCCTTTCTCTCTCCTCCCTTCTCTTCTGTCTGTCTCTGAGGGGAAAAAAAAAAAACCCTTGAAAACCATTTAGATAAAGATGATCTTCAACCTCCCAATAAAATGACTGCATGTAAAAATAAGTTTAAAATATTATTTAGTACAGCAAGAGTATTGACTATCCCAGTTAGAACATGGTTGTCTACCTCCGTTATCATGTGGATGGGGAGAAGGAGTAAACTACAGCACTAATACAGCAAGAAAGCCGATGGTTCAGATGATGAGAAACTCAAATGCAGCTCTCATCAGATGTGCTGGCTCCTACACAGGGAAACAATAGGAAGATGAACCACAATGAGCTCAGGGCTACCTGTTTGTGTTGTTGCTTTCTGTTTTTTGTTTTTTTCTTTAATGTTTTTGGAGACAGAATCTTGCTTTGGAGCTCAGGCTAGCCTGAAACTCACCATCATCCTGCCTCAGCCTCCAAGTGCTTGAGACTTAGGCGTGTGTCACACACCTGATTATGTCCCCCTCTAAGCCCAGCCAGAATAACATTTATTCAGCAACAAGTCTGGCTGGAGGAGGAGTCCTGCAATTTGTACAAAAACAAAGTTGCTGCTGAGTCAAACTGGGACTAGAAACTTGGTCTTTTAGTTAATACCTCAGTATCTTTTATATCTAATTTTATTGATCTGCATGCTTTGCGGAGGATTAAAAAAAAAAATAGAAGGCTATGAGGCATGTTATCCCAAAACTGCTCAAGACAAATGAACATTAGTCCAAATTCTAAGTTTTGAAAAATACGTTTATATCACTATACCATAATTATTGTAGTTTTAATATATATGCTATAGTAAGAAAAGTCCTTATTTATCCTAAAAAAATGATAAAAGAATTCAAATGATATTTAACATTTAGTTTTAGAAGGCCATGGAATACCTTTATATACTGCAAGGCAAAATAACTGAGTAGCATTGATGACTTTTATTGATATATGCATAGATATACTTTATAAATACATTTCAAGGATCTCATGCTACTATTAGTAGTAAAGTATCATGTGAGACTGAAATATATAGGGAAACTAAAGTATCCTATGGACTTTATGAAATGAATGTAAACTACTGTTTACAAAGCATTGTCTGGTAAACTAATGCTTTTGCAGGGGAAGGTCTATTCTATTTCTCTTCTACTGTAGCTAAATCCTTCAAGAAACTTGCAGGCTAGTTCATTTGCAGCAAAGACAAATTCTCCTAAAGATCATTTTCTCTAATTGTATCTGACTAGCAGAAGGCCTTCTCAAAAAGTCTGCAACAGGTTATGATCAACTGTCTGTTTTTATGATGTCTTAAATTAATGAAATTCTTTAGTAGCTGACACTATCTACACCATTTAGGAAAAGCTGTGATTTGTCAGAGCAGACAAAGCTGGGCTTTAATCCATCCTTTTAACCATATTGCCAAGTCTGTATTGTTTTCACTGCATCTCAATTAGAGATAGGCAGGACACCTGGTCCTTCTTTATCGGAGTCCCATGGCTGCCAGATGACTCACAATCCATAGCAGGTGCTAAGGCAGTGTGAGGATAGCCCTATTACTGAAAGCTGAAGTGGAACAAATTTTTACCATATATAATTGCTCATAAATCAGTCAACTATTAAATGAAAACATCAGAAGAGTTGATAAGCCCATTTTTTACCAATGTTCACGTAAATACATTAAGATTAGCCTCAAATAAACAGGCTTAAAAATTCAAACTCATCAAAGTCTCTGAAAACACCTCCTGATTTAATAATCTAATAATCATTGGTGGTTTCCAAAGTCATTAGCATGACTATCAAATACTTACTTATATATCTCTCTCTTACCTTCACAAAAGGTGCATGAAACAAAATATCTAAAAGAAAAACTAAGCCACCTGATTTTCAATTTTAATGAAATAAAAAATTTGTACCTATTCTTGTTAACATCTACTTAAGACTATCATTAATTTTTAATAATGAAATTTTCCTATTGAGTAAAGAACTCCTCCAAAATTACTAGTATTGGAGTAAGCTTAAAACTACTGGGAGGCACTAGAAACATAGTCTCTTTGTGTTGTTTCTTTTGGGAACAAAATTTTCAGTACATCAAAATAGAGGAAATTGTCAGATCATTGCAAAAGGGAAAAAATAACTAACACACAATCACAGACACACATACACAGACACACAAAGAAAACAAAAGTGAAAAGCACTCCCAAACCAAAAATCTCCCTAACTCTAAAGCGAGATTTTACAGTATACAATTACTTAAGTTTTATCTCTACTTAAATGTGTACTAATATAATTAAGATTTTAAATGCTGTAATTACTGGGCATACACTAAAGTGATTTTATTATCATAGCAAGTATTAACAAAGCACAGCAAATTGCCATTTCAAATATGCTCATAGAATCTATGATAAGCAGTATATTGGCTTAAACTAATGCACTATGTGCCCCCAGGGAGTGGCAGCCTGGGACACTGGGCTTTAACATCCAAATCTGCCCATTAATCTTGACTTTAAATATAATCTATTCTGCAGTAGAAGGAAGAATGGGTATTCAATGACTTACTGTTTTTGAAATACTGCACTAATGCCATTTACAAAATCACTTAAGGGGATGCAAGGAGAGGGAATTCTAGTAAATTTTGCAGATTTACTAATTTTATAAAACATGCATTTGACTTTCTCCAACTTTAGCAGGAACATCTCAATTACATAAGAAATTACAGTAAAAAGTTGTCCTAAAATATCTCTTCCTGCTCTTATACAAGGACAGCTACATAGATTAACATCAAATATAACTTGGTCAATTTCATTTCAGTTGGAAAAATAATCATCTGTAGAAATATACTGTGGGGTCAGAATCCTTGGAGCTTAAAATAAACTTTAACTTAAAAAAGAAAAAAAAAAGTAAATCATTGTTTGTTTCACAATGATCAATGGCTTGTAGAGAGAGTTGCAGAGGAAAACAGAAAAGCTCAAGGAGCGCTCATACAAACAACAGGGTATACGTCACAAAAAGTAAACAACCTCCCACTGTTAGACACTCACACTAGACAGTACTCACGGGGGCAAGGGCACAGGAATTAAACACTCATTAGCTATTTATCAACTTGTAAATGTAGGAATTCACCTTAAGATGTACTTACCACTTATTTTAGCACTTGTAACTGTAACACAGTTGATTTACATTTCTATAATAATATACCATATATATGTTATGTTATACTTTTAGATATCTGGAAATTCCAAACAGGCAAAGTATAAAGTAAACAAAGCCAGATTTATTATTTTATCTGATATGTGAATTGTAGTGGCTTAAAGCCACTTCTCATTAAAAATTTTTATGGATATAAGAGTACATTATTTCCATGTAAACATAGAAATATGAAGTAAAGCTGTCCTTGCTATGGTGCAAGCCGGTGGGCCGAGAACAGACATGGCGTGCTGACAGGGAGTGCTACAGGTGGCGGCTCAAATATATTCATGTGCTTTCTCTTTGAAAGTAGCTATGTGCTAAAGAAAAGTCAACACTCCTATCGAGAGTAAGTAAACGTGGAAACATCAGTTCCACAACAGCTATTTTTGTTCTTTCTCTTTTCTGAGCAGCAATTAGTAAAGCAACCCCTTCCCCTCCTCCCTAGCTGTCAAGCTGTTCAGAGCAGTTTGCAACTTGACAATAGTACCATTGTGAATGCTCTCTGGGCTTCCTTCCCACAGAGAGTTAAATGGGCAGTTCCTGCTGCCCATGATTGGTGTCCAGTGAAATAATACTCAAGAGCCAGGTTTTATCAGCTTCACGCCAGAGAAGGGAAGCCAGGGAACCCAAGCCTTCATATCATCCTGGACCATATGCCAACCCTGATGGCCCCAAAGGTTTATCACCAAGAATCAGGATCCATCATGTCCCTTGTGAAATTTCCCTTCACATACCTTATGTGAAATGCAAAGCTTCACTAGAAGCCGAACCTTCTTTGCAACTGGCATGGACAGATGGACGGCAACAGTGGTTTGGCAAGCAAAAGTTACGATCTAAATAGGCTAGTAGAGCACAGTGTTTGAGAGAACGGATTTAGCAGAAAATGGGGAGTGTTTTGACCCATGTTTTCAATTTTTATTTCAATGTAGAGTTATTAAAAATTCAGTATTAAAAGCTCTTTAGTAAAACGAGAAGGATTAAAAGCACTTCAGTTTCTATGTCAAACAGGCTAACGAGTTAGGCTGATTTCTGTTTTATAGCCTATTTGCTCTTTGAATCTCCCAAATGCCATCTGAATCTACAGTTGTTTTTATATTTAGATGAAGACTAGAATGCAATTTGAACATAAGTGTAACAATATGAATATATCAGTTTATACTTATCACTCACAAACACAGGTTTTTAACATGGGAAGAAAACCCTGCTTCAGTCAGCACTGGGGAAGGGAAGGACGAAGCAGACCAACATCACGTTTAGGTGTTTTAGGAACAGTGTTCAGATCCTATCGGAGTTTTCTATCCTTCCTCTGGCACATTGTGATATGACCCAACTGTCTAGATTGGCATTTGTGGACCATACTATCACACTAGATTTGACAAAAACATGTAAGATATTAGAAGTATTTCTTTTTGTCATGAAGCCAATATATAATAATAGGAACCCCTCACAAAAAGCAGGCTACAAACACTTAACTTGCCAGTAATGTATAAAGGCATAATGTATAAAAACAGCAAGATTATTATGTAAGAATGTAGTCTAAAATGATTGATTGAGATCACATCAACTGTGATCTCAATTACTTGGGAGAGAGAAGTAGACTTTGAGTTCAAGGCCAGCCTATGGTACACAGTAAACCTGTAATTAAAAACCCTGTCTCGAGGCAGATGCTAGCAGCCAACCATTGGACTGAGTACAGGATTCCCAATGGAGGAGTTGGAGGGCAGACTGGAGGAGCTGAAGGGGTTTGCAGCCTCATGGGAAGAATGACAATGTCGGCCAACTAGATGCTCCAGGGCTCCCAAGGAGTAAGCCATCACCAAGGGGTACACTTGGTTCCAGCCAAAAGAGTGGCAGAGGGATGCCTTGTCGGGCATCAGTGGGAGGAGAGGTCCTTGGTCCTGTGAAGGTTCAACAGATTTCTCAGAGTGGGGAAATCGAGGGTGGGTGGGAGGGAGTGGGTTGGGTGGAGGAGCATATTCTTGGAGGCAGGGAGTGGGAGGATGGTTGGGGGTTTTTGGGGACAGGGGAAACCAGGAAAAGGTATAACATTTGAAATGTAAATGAAGAATATATTTAAAAAATACCTGTCTCAAAACCAGAAGTGCCGAGGTACAGCTTGCTCAGAAGTGAAGTGTTTGTATAGTGCACATACATTGAGTGTGATTCAGTTACAAAACCCAGACACTATTGTGGATGCCCACAAGTGCTTGCTGACCGGAGCTGGATATAGCTATCACCTGGGAGGCTCTGCTAGTGCATGACAAATACAGAGGGGACACTCTCAGCCAGCCATTGAACTGAGCACAGGGTCCTCAGTGGAGGAGCTAGAGAAAGGACCCAAGGAGCTGAAGGGGTTTGCGGTGCCATAGGAGGAACAATGAAATAGGCCACCCAGTACTCCCAGAGCTCCCAAGGACAAAGACCAGATAGCACACATGGTGTTACCCAGGGCTCCAGACGCATAGGCCTCAGAGGATGGCCTTGTTGGACATCGAAGGGAGGAGAGGACCCTGGTCCTGGAAAGGCTCATGCAGCAGTGTAGGGGAATACCAGGACAGGGAAGCAGGAGCGGGTTGACTGGGGAGCAGGGGGAGGGGAGATGGCTTATGGGAGTTTCTGAGGGGCAGAACCAGGAAAGGGGAAATCATTTGAAATGTAAATAAAGAATATATCTAATAAAAATAAAATGATAAAAAATGAAATTATAGGAACCTTCACCACTGGCATAATACTACATGCCCTTAATCCCAGGGCTTTGGAGGCAGAGGCAGGCTATGTGTGCAGTAGGTGATGTGTATTGATAGAAATACTCATTTCTCTTGGGAAATTATTATGGGTTGTTTCAGAAGCAAATAGCAATCCTGGCTTCTCTCTGACCTTGTCAAATGCACCAGACAGTGTTTAGAAAAGAAAAAGTGAACTTGATTTTTTTTTTTTTTGGTGTTATTGACAATGTGGCAGTCAGTGACAATCCCTTCCGTTGCTGTGTGCCTTTTGTCTGATGATTAGTTGAGGAATTATACTTTAAGTTATTTATTTTTCATTCCTTGGAAAAACCTTTCAACGCATTTTTATTAACTATCATTTTCATAAATTTCAATTCCTGTATAGTTTATCAAGCAGTTATTGTCAGACAAGTAACAGTCATAGTTTTTGTCTTAGACTGCAAAGGTATCTGTAAATGTTTGATACTGTTTGGTGTCCCATTTATACATATTGGTCATTTTTAAAGATCATTTGAGATTTTATATTTCCTATGGCAGACTTCTTTTTTAATTAGATATATTGTTTATTTACATTTCAAATGCTGTCCCCTTTCCTGGTTCCCCAGAACTTTCTCTATTCTTATCACGTATTTATTATACACCAGAGAGCTTCACATTTATTTCCTTGCTTTTTATTTTTCAGCTCCCCTTTCCTCTTCTTCTCCCCTCAACCTCTTTTCATTATTAGAGAATTATAATGCCGGGCAAGTGTTCTTCCATCAAGTTACAGACCCCTTAAAGAAAACCTTTGGTTTTTAAACTTGGAGACACAGTAAACTTACTATGTACTCTAGTCTGGTCTAAAACTTGAGATCCTCCTGCCTCAGCTTTTCAAGTAGTTGCTTCTATAGGTGATTGCCACCATATCTGATTGCTTTATTTTTTCTTGTTGAAAGCATATGTTATTTCTAAACCAACAATAACTTTAAAAAAGCGTGGTAAGAGATTACTACAACGACTGAAAAGAATCTACTATGGTATCATCAACAAGGTTTCCTTCCACCTAATGAAAGAAAGAGCTAAAAAAGAAGAAAAACAAAACAAAACAAAACAAAAACCCCAAACCAAACAAACCACCCACACAGTAGGGTAGGGAATATATTAGCATCACTGTAGAAGTGCAATGCATATCCAGGAACCCTGTTTAAAGAACTGCTTTGTTTGCAAAGACACTATTAGGGTTGTCAACAAAATCTGGGTCAATGGGACACGTAAGAATACAGAAAAATTCTTGAAAGCAATACCCATGCCTTTAACACAGAGGAAGACGTAAATACTCGAATTCGGTACAGGCAGGCCAATAAGAATATTTTAACTCTTGGAGAAGTTCAAACACAGCAATTACTATCAAACAATGGCTGCAAGGACACAAAAGACTTCATATTTCTGACTATTTACCAGCTAACCAATTTGTCCATTAAGTTCAAAACAGTGATTTAGAAAGCGTGAAGTATGCCATCAGCTAGGGAGGGTTCTTGTGGAATTGCTAATGGCATGAATATATGGTACACATGTTCCAGCAGGGGGCTGAAGGCCTAGCTCCACAGTACCCAGAGCACCGCAGCGCCCTCTACTGCTCACCTGTGGCTCTGACCTTTCTTGCCTTTAGTAAGGATATGTGAGGATTTGGAACTAACTGCATATAGTCATCATGGAGGGGACACCAACATCTGCCATTGCCATCAAGTCAGACATGTCTTGGCTCACTTCTCTCTAAAAGATACTATTTGCCTCATATCTTTTATCATTCATCTGTGAAAATATATGATCCTCACTAAATATAATGTTCATTAATAAAAATACACTAACAGAAAATGTGGTATATTTATACAATGGAATACTACTCAGCAATTTAAAATAATGAATTCATTCAATTTGTAGGAAAATGGTTGGATCTGGAAAATATCATCCTAAGTGAGTTAACCCAATCACAAAAGAATACACATGAAATGCAATCACTGATAAGTGGATATTAATGAGCCCAGAAGCTCTGAATACTCAAGGCACAATTAGCAAATCAAAAGATTCCCAAGAAGAAGGAATGAGAGGACACTGGTCCAGAAAAGACTTGTTCCAGTCTTGCAAGAGAGTACCAGAACAGAGAAAGGGTTGGGGGGTGATTGGGGAATGCGTGGGGGGTGGGGGAGGGGGAGGACTTATGGGACACATGGTGAGGGGGGAACTGGGAAAGGGGAAAGCCTTTGGAATATAAACAAAGAATATAGAAAATAAAATTTAAAAAAATACACTAACAGTTAAAATACAAACTCCTGGGACATGGTGGTGCACAGCTTTAATTCTAGTACTCAGGAGGCAGAAGCAAGATCTCTGTAAATGCAAGGCCTGCCTGGTCTACACAGTAAATACAAGGCCAGCCAGGGCTACATAGCAGCTCTCTTTCTCAAAAAACAAAAGCCAACCAAACAAAATCGACCTTTTCCACGTGTACGCTGTTGTTTTATTCCTGTGCCACAGCAATTTCTTCTAGTTCTAGACTTCCTCATTTCACCCATCCAGTATACTCTACAAAGTGGCAGCCAAGTTATAACGTTTTAAAGATCTATTTTATTTTATATGTGTGAGTATTTTCTTGCAAGCATGTATATATACCATGCATGTGCCTTGTGTCAGTGGAGTTTAGAAGAAGGTACTGGATCCTGTGAAACTGGTGTTACAGATAGTTATTATGATTTTCCTCATGGGTGCTGGAAACTGAACTCAGTTTCTTTTCAAGTGCTTGACCTCTGAGCCTTGTTTCCTAACCCCATGCAACCTAGTTTAATATAATTTTAAAACTATAAGTGACAAATAAGTTTTTGTAAACTTTTCAAAAAATAAGCTAATAATAAACTCAAAAACATAGATAATAGGCTGGAGGATGGCTTAGTAATTAAGAATAGTGATCCTCTTGTAGAGGATCTTCCCAGTACCCATGGTAGAAGGCACACAACCTCCAGTACTTCAGTTCTAGGAGACCTGATGCCTCCACATTTATATATGCGCGCGCGCGCGCGTGCGCGCGCGTGTACACACACACACACACACACACACAAATACATGGTACACAAGATGCACACACATTCTCTTAAAAATAGAAACAAACCTTTAAAAACATAGGCAAAAGAACACATGTGAAAAAAAACACATGTGAACTTTTAGAGTATAATGAGTAAAATTGTTCTGCTGAAAAAAAAAAAAAAGGAATCCACCCACTATTGATAGCCTTTGTTATATTATGGTGTGCTACTGCCCATTTACCATAGGTCAGACATTGTGCTAAGTCAGTTGAAATCAGGAGGAAAGTAAGACTTACACATATGTGTACAGATACGTAAATACTATAGCAAAATGTGAGTAGGAAGTTTGCTTAAATGGAGAAATTATTTTAATTTTAATTTTTTGCCTCCCCCAAGATGTATCATTTAGGTCATAATGAAAAAGTATATTAGGTAGAAAATAGCAGAGGTACATATTCTAGGAGCCTTAGAACATGAGCATTTATAGAGGATGAATTTGGCTTAGCTGAACAAATACAAGGTTAAAGTATGAGGCATTTGGACAAAGCTATAGTAAGAACTCTGAGGCTGGGAGGGCGAGACAAAAAGGACAGTTTAAAAGCGACCATCCAAATGAACAGCGGCTGCAGTAGGCAGAGAACCGCTGTAAGCCTTCAGCACGCCCAGGGCTGTGCTGTGGACAGTAATAACGCCATTAGCTCTCACACAGCTACGGGTCTCCTGAACTGCTGCTGAAGATGACAGGCAGGATGCTTGGTGCTTCACTGGATAGTTTTATTTAATCCTTACGTTAATCTTGAGTTTGGTACTATAATTATCTCCTTCTTAGAGATTAAATTAAGGATAGTCCATATTTATTGATGTTATCTTCTAAGAAAATGCTTTACAAAGGACAGTAAATACATAAAATTAGGTAGTTTTTCAAGAAACTCATTTTCTTTTAACAGGAAATGGCACCACTATTGATGGGACCCCCCTAAGGAGCTTTACAATGTCCTATCATAATGAAGGGAGCTGCATTAGTGGAGCCAATCAATTACCATTCATTTAGCTTTGGCTCTCACACTTGTGCAACAGGTCCTTTACATCTGAGCAGTAGAACTGCAGGCTAACAAATTGCGACTAATTGAAGAATTATCATTGAATTTAGTAATCTGTCTGATAAAGATGAAAAAAGCCAATTCTGGCATTTAAGAAAAAGTCAATCTACACAGATTGAGAAAAACCAAATAATATTGGTTGTGATAGAAAAGTGTATTAAGCCTAGGTGTAAAGTATTCTTTAAATATGTCATTTAACTATATAGCATTTCTTATACTGTATATCTCAGAATATCACATATATTATATATAGATATATATAAAGCCCTGGTTACAAATCACAAGAATTGTAGTACTGGCTGGGCCCAGTGGAACATGCCTTTAATCTTAGCACTTGAGAGACACAGAAGAATTTCTGTGAGTTCAAGACTAGGCCTTGTCTATCCAGTGAATTCCAGAGAAGTCAGGGCTACACAGAGAGACCCTGTCTCAAAACCCACAAACAACAATAACAAAAAGGAACTAGAGCACAAATGTCACATTCCATCTACTCAAATCCTATTCATCAAGATCCAGATTTTCTACATATTCTTTTCTGATTTTATTCCACACTAATTTCTTCCTCCATGGAACTCTCATACCAATTTGTTTGTAACCTTACTTGCATTATAATCATTACTATCTGTATTCTTTCTTATTAAATGTTACCTTTATAAGGATAAGTGCCACCTGAATGTTTGCATCAATTCAAAATCTTTGCTAATACAATAAAAATGATGTGTGTATATACATATATATGGCACAGCTTGATGTGTGTGTATATATAATATACACAAACATACACACATTCACATATACCATTTTTCTTTTGAGATAAAGTCTTGCTATTACTGCCCAGGTGGCCTCACACACTCCTCCTGTCTCAGTTACCCCCATGCAAGAACTTATAGGCATGTGCCACTAGCCCTGGCTTTCCATAAAGATACTTGAATCTGGCACCACAGATCTGGCCATCTTGACTTCCTAGTAAATGTATCTTAAAGACGAAAAAAAAACTACAGATGTATTTTTGACTTCTTAATAAGTATAATACTTCATCATATACCAACATTTATGGTTTGTATTCTTTTATCAAATTATATAAGAGAAATAATTAAGATGTAACACAAATCAGAATAAGTCCATGACATTATGTGCCAACTTAGCTGGGTCAAGGACATACTGTTTGGTTGAACACCAATCTAGATGTTTTTATTTTTGTCTAGATGTGCTTATTTAATGAAATTAGTATACCTGAGTAAAGTCCATTGCCCACATTCCACAGGGAGGACTCATGCAGTCAATAGCTTTTGAGAAAAACCTGAAGGTCACTTGAGAAAAAAGGATTCTACTGCTAGTTGTCTTAAGACTGACAGCAACATCAGCTCTTTCTGGGACTACAGACTTGGTACTTACCAGTCTCTACAGATGGGGAAGCCAATTCCTTAAAATACAGCTTTCTTATTATTTATGTAACATTTACATTGTATTAGTTATCATAAGCAATCTAAGGATGATTAACGTATGAAGGAGCTTTGTGTGGGGTATATGAGAATGTATGAGTTAGTAGAAAGGACTGAACCATTTGTAGGTTTTGTATCCTCAGGAACTAATCCCCCATGGGTACAGAGGGATGACTTACATCATCTTACAAGCTTTGTTTCTCTGGATTTATTAATATGATTATATACTATAAATTCTGAAAATTTCTACATGTAAATCTCAGACTGAAATAGAAAGATCACAAACAATGGTAGCATTATACTAAACACATAGTGAAACTTCCTTAAGGAACAAACATTTTTACTTAAAGAATAGAGTTAAAACTGGTAAGACCATGGCATAAAAGCTTTAGAAGACCATGAAATAAAAGCTTTTATTACCATTGTAAAACCCTAAACTAAGAAACCAAATAAACTGAAACTCTTTCTAGGTAGCTAATAAAATGATGGCCTAAGATCAAACCTGAAACACTGCTCTGGTTCAACAGCTACCCAGTCTGCCTGGTTGGCCTCCCGAGTGTGGCAATTCAATTCTAATTGCATGATCAAACCAACAAATAGAGCTTAAGAGACAAAAGTACCTAGCTGACAAAATCAGAGGTTGCATGAAAATGCTTTTCAAGTTCAAGTAATGTAAGAAACAACAAGTGAAGTGAGGGAGAGGTTTCAAAGCTTGAAAGACAGTCATCAATACTGACAGATTACTGTAATTCTGGTTGCTAGCATGATCGATTTGGGCAGCATATGACAATCAATACTGTCCTCATTTTCTGAACAACATTAGATTCATAGTTACAGAAGATGTTCCTAGGATAAAATTTAAACTCCATTTAATGATCATAAATAGCACAATTTATGCTGTGGAATCTTAGGCATACGATAACTGGTGCATAAGATAACTGACCCAGCAGTATAATTATATAAATACAATTGAGTTTATTATATTCACTGTTTTATTTCTTTGATGAGGATTAAAGTATTAACTCTCGTGGTTTTCAAAACCAACTACCATTTCAATTCCTAATATAATTCATGTTAAGCATATTGATTTATTTTAGAATATACAATTTTCTCCTCACTGAAAATGTAAAGTCAAAAACATACATTGTAAAATTTGACATATTTCTGAAATCAGTATGTTACTTAAAATTAAAACATATATTCCTATTCTTTAATACCTCTAAATACAAGTAACCAGTTGTAATTTATTATATAAACCTTGTTAAAATCAAGTAAACAAGTCATTTCCCCATAACATTCCTTCCTGCCTCTAGTCACTCACTTACACTTTTGAGATAGGGTCATGCTATGCTGTGGTTTGTCTTGAATTCTTGATCTGAAGTGATCTACTCTCTGCCTTTATAGCTTTGGATGTAGGAGCACCAATATAGAATATTCTATAGAGGGGCTGGTGAGATGGCTCAGCAGGTAAGAGCACTGACCACTCTTCCGAAGGGCCTGAGTTCAAATCCCAGCAACCACATGGTGGCTCACAACCATCCATATTGAGATTTTGGCATATCTAAAGACAACTACAGTGTACTTACATATAATAATAAAATAAATCTTTAAAAAAGAATATTCTATAGAATATAGATTATGTTGTACATTTTGCAAAAGATAATATATATTCTTCAGATTAGTGAAGGATGGGAATATCTATTATTACTTCTCTTGATATATATGGAGAATTTTTCAGGAACCTCCAAGGATAATTAAAATCTGTGGACACTCAAGTCCCCTTTGTATAATGGTAAAGTATTTACATATAATCAATCTCTACATTACTTATGGTAATGAATATACAAATATAAGTACCATATTAGTAATTGTTATACTATATTGTTAAAGGGATAATAACAAGAAAAAGAAGTTTCTTGTTTTCCTAAGTATTTTTCAAATACCTAACCCTAACCCATACAGCTGGTTTTAATTTTCAAATGTGGAACTCTGGATATGGAGGGCTGAGTACTCTTAAAACAATTTCCTACACTGTAGAGAGGTTTGTCTGGTCTGTAATATTTTCACTCTTTTTTTTTCATTAAATATTAAGTGTGTCTGTGTGTACATGTGTCAGTCCATGTGCATGAATACAGGTTCCTGAAGAGGCTAGAAGCACCATGGAGCTCAAATTACAGATGCTTGTGAGCTGTATGACGTGGAGTCAAGCTCAGGTCCTCTGCACGACAGTACATGATCCTAACTGCTGAGACATCTCTCCAGCCCTAGTCTAAGTATTTTGTTGATAAGAACTGTTCAGATTTGCTACTTTAAAAACAGTGTTCATTTCTACTATTTTCATTGAAATTATTTCTTTTCATCCTACAATATTCTCTAATGTGGCAACCATTTCTCAATATGATTAAATATTTAAAAAAAGCATAAAGTAGGCCTGAGAATTCATCTCAAGCAGCACAATATAAAAATTCAATTAAGCAATTACTTAGTCTTGGGTAGAAATGTTTTACATCAATTGTAACATTTCTAAGTAATTACATAAAATCTCATTTAGCACTCCCATTAATTCCTAGACAATATCAGAATTTTTTACAGAAAAAAAATGAGATTCAAAGATTCTCTGACTTGGGCTAAGATTACGACTTGGTGGTAGAGTGACTGTCTAGCATGAGCAAGGCCTGGGTTTAACTCCAGAGACTGAAGGGAAGGAAAGAAAGCAAACCTGATTCTGTAGCATGACCACTGGGTGGTTGTCACCACTAAGCTCATTTCCTTGGGAAGCACACTGAGTTCAGGGAACCCGAGGGATATGCCGAGGGAACGCGGCTCCGGAGGAGAAGCAGCACCAGCCAGCCAGGCTAGCTCCAAAAGCCATGTTCCTGAGCATTTCACATCTTCACAGACCTTCATGACTCTCCTTATACTGCTCCATGGTTAGAAAGCTTTTAATCTCATCCATCTCATTATTTATTTACCATTTAAGACTGGTTCAATTTTCATTTTTCTCATGAATATTTTTGGACACCAACTTCCAGCTGACTGGTCGGCCCCTTATTAGTATAAACCCTGCACACTTCTCTTTTAAAACAATGTAGTAAAAACACTATGTTTTTCCATGGAGATTGAATTATTTTCAATGACTGGATTATTTCTACACAGCCAGAGTAGCACAGAGCTTGACATATAATGGCATTCTAATTAACTAAGCCAAAGATTAATATTTATTAAAAATATATACCGAAACATACCACTCAAGTATCACAATTACTCAATCACTAGGGAGGAACTCTGCCATTTATTTATCAACAAACAGAAACTCTAGTCTTAATACATAAGAAACATTTACCCTTCTGTAAAGTAGATGTATGCTAGTATACTAACCACATAGTTAAAAAGGATACAAGTTTTGATACAATGGAATCAGTGATTTCAGAGCTCGGCTAGCATTTATTGCTGTGGATCGAACCATAATGGGCAGAACTTTTCCATTCACAATAGCACCATCAAAGAGTGGACCAAAGAAGGGGACCTGATAGAGAGATTAGAACATGATTTTCAAGTCAAACTATAGAAAGGCTATAATGAAAACGATCAAGATCCTCTACACACAAATGTGTTCTTGCTTCCTCTTTGGTTTATTTCAAGTAAAAATATTATTCAAATTCAATTTTTTACATGATGAATCACTCATACTAGGACAACAAACAAAAATGCCCAAGGTCAATAGGGTGTCCATTCAAAAGGACTATATGCTTTGTATAACTAAGTAATTTATA